>CM068722.1:2513357-3113357 GCA_035079005.1 Fraxinus americana | reverse complement strand
GGCGCTATCTTGTCCTCCTTACCTCCCAGGAAGTTCCCAGACTTCCCTGGGGTCCTCTCCACCGGAGCTTTCTTGGTAGCCTCAGCGGCCTTTGATGCATCCTCTATGATCTTCCTTGATTAAGCCACCATTGCAGCATCAATTAAGGATTGCAGGAGTTTTGGCTGCTTGGAGGCACCCTTCTCCGTGTAGGACATCGAAGTCCCAAAATTTGAAGACCCACCACTTGGGCCTAGTTTCCTCTTTTTCTGTGGCTCCTCTGCCACGCCCTTGCCTTTGATAGCAGGCGACTTACCCCCCTTAGCCACTTCTTTGGGGGCCTCCTACTCGGCCTCCTTATCGCTCTTGTCCTTGTTGAGGTGATCCAGCTTGGACTTTACTTGTTTAGCCCCAGAGGACCAAGGTTTCAGCACCTTCGCCCCGGCAGTGGACGTGGCCTTCATTACGCTGGCCATATCAGGCAAGGCATAATCCTTCTTGTTGAATTTATCTGCAATCACCAGAGGAAAAGTTAAAATTATTGAAGTCATATGGAAATTAGAAGCTAGAAGGCTTAGTACATTTGGGAGCCATGGGTCCAAAATCGATGAAATATCGATCTTTGTCTATGAGGTGGGCAAAGCTTCGGAGCTTTGGAGATCTCTTGTAAATATCTGCGATAATGTCCCACTCCGCCTCAGTTAGTTTGTACCGAGTGCTGCAATCTGCGAATCAACAAATAAGGATCAGTATCGAAGAGTAATACTTAAATCAAGGGTATCTTAAGACGAGGCACTCACAGGCTTTGTAGTACTGGGTCGGCGCGGTAATGGTTGGGACAGCATTTCCCTCAACCATCTGCCACATACCCGTCACCCAGAACTAGGACTCCTTCCACCTCTTTATGGAGGAGGGGAGCCCGACTACGAAGGGGGCATGGGAGCCCCAAGTGGTGATGTAGTACCACCCTTTCGAGTCGTCATTCCCTATTACCCTAGCATGGAACAAGGTTTCGAAGACATGAATGGGCAAGTCCTTGCCTAAAGACACTTCCTTCCAAAGGAGGTGGATCCCTACGACTTGGCTCCGCCCATTTGGAAGGATTTGAGTGGGGGACAACATAAAGGTCCTTAGCACCGCCCTAAAGAAAGGGTGTAGAGACAGACGTACACCTGCTTTAAGCAGGTACTCAAAAAGCTACACAATTTGGCCTCGAAAAACAGGCTCTTTCGTGAGGGTCGGGAACTATGAGCTCTACGTAGTGAGGTATGCGATAAGTGTTCCTAAGTTCGGCTAGCTTGGAAGAGGTTATGTTGGATGGGATCTGGCTGCCCCCCAACCAGCCTCATAATCTATTGGCTCCTCGGACATGCTATACCACTCACCCGAAGCCCTAGATATTGACTCATCCCCACTCCTAACTACTGTGATAGCCAAAGACGCCTGGGTAGACATTGCAAGAAAAAGAAAATTGCAGAAAAACTATGAGAATGGTGTTGAAGGTTGGAGAGAATGCTCCTTAAATGAGAATACCCAAATAGACAAGGAAGTTCGTCGGAAGACTCGCTGGAAAAGATTTGATAGCAAGAAAACTTGAGAGGTTTTGAAGAGTATTTTGAGAAGATAAAGTTTAAAAATGGCAAGGTTCTAGATTTTATACCAGTAAAGGACTCAATCCTAGCCATTGGATTAAATCTCAACTGATCTGAAGCGTCCAAAAGTAAGCAGATCCGAGCCACAGATTTCGAACGGTTTATATTTTCAATGCTCCAGATTAACGCATATGTGTACCAGCATGGATTCGCGCGTGAATGTGTTCCCCAAAACCACGAGTGCTAATAATTAGCCATCATTATGCATTGAATTCAAACAGTTGTACGGTTATTGGAAGTCGTTTCGATGCAGCCAACTTGCCTTGGAAACATAAAAAACCGTCATGTCACATGCACTAATAACTATGAATGTTGCTTCGCTTCAAAGGAATTCAGCCTCGCCAATTCGAATATGAACTCGCCTCACTTCAAAGGAATTCAGCCTTGCCAGTTCGAATATGAACCCGCCTCGCTTCAAAGGAATTCAGCATCGCCAGTTCGAATATGAACTCGCCTCGCTTCAAAGGAATCTATCCTCGTCAGTTTGAATATGAACTCTCCTGGCTTCAAAGGAATTCAGCCTCACCAGTTCGAATATGAACTCGCCTCGCTTCAAAAGAATACAGTCTCGCTGTTCGAATATGAACTCGCCTCGCTTCAGCTCCAAAAGAACTTCAGTTTTAAAGGCAACTTTCTTAACCTTACACATCACACTTCTTGAATTCCACGCACAGTATGAATATCTCTGCCTGGACTTCAGGGATTGATGTGAAGTACAAAAAATTAAAACTTTTTCTGACTTATTGAAAGCCTACGCATGACATAAATGACCACATATGGACTTGGGGGACTATTGTTACGAGTCATAAACGGAAGCGACACGTGACACCATATTTTAGCAGTGGGACCAGCCTAATTAAATCAGGGTATATTTTCCTAGCCTCCACGTGGATTCCAAGGCCTTAACTTTTTTCGAGGCCATTATTGTTAACTAAAGCCACGGTTCGGTGGACATGCACTATCCGATGCCCCTTTGTTTCAGCTAGTAGAGATCCACGTGGAAAGATATAGCAATGATGAAGATATTTATTTCAATGATTGACGTGACTTTTGTGTAAAGTATATTTGTATCTTATCTTGTCAATGTAAGAGTATTTAATGTTTTATAAGGTTAGGAGAGTCAACTTGATAACTAGGACTTGATATCTTGGTCGAGGAGATAAGACCACGTGTAAATTGATCCAAAAGTCACCATTTGATTTGTAATACTATAAATACCCCCACCATGTAACATAATAGGACTAATGCAAATTCTGAATGAAAAATTCCCAATACTTGGAGCAATATATTCTTATTCTCTCTCGTTTAAACAGTATATTTCTACTACAAATTGTGCTTTTATCGATTGGTCTCTTATACAATCGTACTACATTTATCTTGCCAGAAGCTCGAACGGAGACGTCTTGTGTCTTTGAGCTATTCCCACGTTCAGTTTTTTTGGAGTCATCTTGACCTTTGATCGGCATTTACGTGTTGGATTAATCTTGCGTGTGCACGAGTGGGCCCGACATTTGTTGGCACCATTTTTTGAGGTCAATATAGTGTTTGAAAATTAATTTGTAAAAGAACTTTTTATTTGAGAAAACAACCATGGATCGACTTTTTCTAAAAACTCGTCTAATTATAGGAAACATTTTTTTATAAAATTAAGCAAAAAGATCCAAGAACAGTTTGCAACTTCTCAAAAATTATGACAAACAGACATTTGTAATATTGTATTTTTATGTAGAATTTAAACAGTGCCATAACCTGAAGTAATTGAAAAGTTCTTATGGTTGAACATTTATCGTATTAGCCTTTTGCACCAACTCTGAACTAATTCTTACTTTAACAAAATCAAATAGTCTTTCATCCACTCGATCAATGGAGAGAAGCGTTCAAATAAAGTCGAATGTCAAAAGATTATTATTCTTCTTGTTTCAAGATCAATGTAAAGAAATGTAAAATGCTCTAGTAATAGTGTAACACACAAGGAATAATGAAATTGTGCAATAAATTAATTGGACAAGATCACAAAATAAGCATTGAATTATAATAAAATTAAAGATAGTTACCAAGGATATCATTCCATGTAATCGTGGTAAACCTCTCATCCAACCATTATCAGTTGATCATGGTTTACTCAAACTTGTGATCCACTCTTAATTTTACTAAGAAAAAAGACATTACAGAGAATTCTTAACAGAATTTCTATCAACGCTGATGTGATCGTAGATAATTGGATCTTCTTTTTTTCCCTCTTTCCATCTTTCAATTAATTCCCGCCATGTGTGATCAGTCAAAGCTTTCTATCAAATTTGGGAAAATTGCGGCCGTGGTCTCAAACCTTTCATTTTGTTGCAGATTACACCTAAACCTTTAATTTTTGCGACCGAAGTCCCAAACCTTTATATAAAATTACAGCGTTGGTCCATTTCACGCATTTCGTCCATAAAATCATCAGTCAACGTTGAAACAGTAATTTTAACTCAAATGACATCTTAATTGATGGGTACAATTGTCAAAACAAGTTATCCAAAAAAAATATTTGTTTTCTTCAAATCCTTCAATCTTTTCACAGCCATCACATTCTCATCATTGATAACCATCATATCAGATAACAATATGATCCGATTTGTTATAATAATTGAATCGATAAATTATGTTTACGGTATGTTATTTGTCACTAAAATAAATAAATGAGAAAATAAAAATAAACAAATTGCATCTGGTACTATAATTTGTATGTATTATTAAATAATTTTTAAATTGATTAAAAATAAAAAATAATATTAAAATAAGAAATTATTTTTTTAATAATATCTATGCTTAGACTTTATCTAAACATGCCGGTTTGGGATTAGCGTTGCAATTTTTCATTTTTTATAGCATGTTATTTGTCACTAAAATAAATACATGAGAAAATAAAAAAGTTTAGTACTAAATAAAAATTTTTAATATTATTTTTAATTTTTAATAAAAAAATCTATTTTTTATTTTAATATTATTTTTAATTTTTAATCAATCTAAAAATTATTTAATAATACATACAAATTATAGTACCAAATGTAGTTTATTTATTTTTATTTTCTCATTTATTTATTTTAGTGACAAATAATATGTCATAAAAATAATTTATCGATTCGATTATTATAACAAATAGGATCGAATTGTTATCTGATCAGATAGTATCGATGATGAGAATGTGATGTCTGTAAAAAAATTGAAGGATTTGAAGAAAACAAACATTTTTTTGATAACTTGTTTTGACAATTTTATTTATCAATTAAGATGTCATTTTAGTTAAAATTACTATTTGAACGTTGACTGACAATTTTATGGACGGAATGCGTGAAATGGACCAACGCTGTAATTATATATAAAGATTTGGGACTTCGGCCGCAAAAATTAAAAGTTTGGATGTAATCTGTAACAAAATAAAAGGTTTGGGACCAGCGTTGCAATTTTTTCGAGTCAAAATTACTGTTGAAACGTTGACTGACTGTTTTATGGACGGAATTAAAGGCTTAGGACCGACGCTGCAACTACATATAAAGGTTTGGGACTTCGACCGCAAAAATAAAAGGTTTGGGTGTAATCTGCAACAAAATGAAATGATTGGGACCACGGTTGCAATTTTCCCTCAAAATTTTCTATACTTATAGCATGAGTGTTTTGTTAATTTATCTTAATAGCAAAATCATGATTTAATCTCTTAAAAAAATTAAAGTGAAAATCACATGAATAAAGTATACAATAGTATTATAGTGCGGATGAGAATATAATTTTCCAACATCCATTAAAATTATAACTCATTTTTCTATTTCTTCTTATCAAACACACATTTTTCAATAAAATAATATTACATGTAAATTAAAAACTATATCTTTTTTTTTTTAACCACTCATTTATTTAAAAAAACAATATTCTAAAAATTAAAATATCAAATAATGGGGGTCAAACGGGGGCAAAAGATCGGAAAAATATGTATTTAAAGAATTTATAAAGACATATTGAAATAATCACAAAATTTACCTCCACGATGATGATGACGTGTGGGGTGTTCCGGTTGCTCAAATCAACGAATGTTACCTGCAAAATGAGGTCGGGGCTTTGTCCCCCGTTGTACCTCCAGCGTGATAATTAGCAGTCGGTTTTAGGGAGTAAACAGAGAGTATATGAGCATTCAATAAGTTCGAGTTCCAAGAGAAAACTACATTTCTCACCTTGGAGGTATTTATAGGCACATGTTGCTACGCATTCGGCGGTTGCTGGTGCCACGTGTCCTACGTAAACCTTCCCACTTTCCCCACGTTCTATGGTGGTAACCTCCACTCGTCATTCAGTTGATTATGCCCCACGTTCATCGTTGGGTGGTTTCCGTCTTGCTCATTGCTATTTGTATGGTTAAGTATAGCATTGGCCGCATGGTGGTTGCTACATGTGTGAACGTAGAAGGCCTCAAGGGGGTCGACGGTCGCGTAGTGGTAGACGGCCTAGGTGAGCATTGAGGGCCTCATAGGTGATATGTGGTCTATAATGAGAACGTAGAGCACCCCTTGGTGGTAGGCGGTCTATTATGAGAACGTAGAGCACCCCTCATGGTGGTAGACGGTTTATCATGAGAACGTAGAGCACCCCTTGATGGTAGACGGTCTATCATGAGAACGTAGAGCACCCCCCATGGTGGTAGGCGGTCTATCATGAGAACGTAGAGCACCCCTTGGTGGTAGGCGGTCTATCATGAGAACGTAGAGCACCCCCATGGTGGTAGGCGGTCTATCATGAGAACGTAGAGCACCCCTTGGTGGTAGGCGGTCTATCATGAGAACGTAGAGCACCCCCATGGTGGTAGGCGGTCTATCATGAGAACGTAGATCACTCCACATGGTGGTGGGCGGTCTATCATGAGAACGTAGAGCACCCCCATGGTGGTGGCGGTCTATCATGAGAACGAGAGCACCCCTTGGTGGTAGGCGGTCTATCATGAGAACGTAGAGCACCCCATGGTAGAGGCGGTCTATCATTGGAACGTAGAGCACCCCCCTTGGTGGTAGGCAGTCTATCATGAGAACGTAGATCACTCCACATGGTGGTAGGCGGTCTATCATGAGAACGTAGAGCACCCCATGGTAGTAGGCGATCTTATCATCAGAACGTAGAGCACCCCATGGTAGTCGACGGCATCTGACGTGGTACTTTACAGGGGTGCATATCAAGTAACCCTTACTTCGATCCCATCATATCAAGTTGTCCTCACCTACCGGTTACAATCACCCGCGTACGCGGTTAATTATTGATGTCATCCTATATCATTAGCCCCTCTACCCCTTGTTGATGTTATCGACGGGGGGTAGCCTCTTTGCCTCTTCCATGTTGGTGAAAGATTTTATTCTCACCTTATTTCATCATCATTCATTCTCCTTCAAAGTAATTTCTCTCTTTTTCGTCCTTCATTTCGTGTTTCATAATTTATAAAACTTTCATTTCTTCATCTTCCGGCGAAAGCGAGGGTGAGGGGGCGAGAGGGTCGTTCGACCCACCTTTGGGTGGGTCGGTCGACCATAGGTCGAGGCCACCAGCCTTGCTGGTCGACTGGTCGACCATCAACCCTGCTGGTCGATGGTCGACCAGCCGTACTGGTCGACCCCCGTCGACCAGCCCTATGGCTGGTCATGTGTCACTCGTCGATGGTGTCCTGCCTCGCGCTCCGATCCCTTTCGAGTCAAATATTTCGATTCATTCAGCTGAATTTCAAAATTTCCAACCGATTTTCACAAAACGTCATGTTGGGTCAGCTAAATCTTCAAACCAAAATGTACAAATTGAGCGAGATGCCGCGGGCGAGGAGGTACTTCTTGAGATTCCAAAGTGTCCTAGCTTATATAACTTCCCATTTAAGTTAGAAAAGTCACTTAACCATTTTTGATTTTCTGCTTAACCATTTTTGGTTTTGAAAGCTCACCACTAGCCCCTAGCGATTTTGAGTTGGTCAAGTTTTTGACTTTTTTGCTCATTGCTATGCGTCGAGCGATGTTGATCACCAGACTTGGTGATTTTGAGCCTTAACCATTTTTGGTTTTGAGAGCTCACCACCAGCTGCTAGCGATTTTTGAACTAGTCAAGTTTTTGACTTTTTTGCTCACCGCTATGCGTCGAGCGATGTTGATCACCGGGCTTCGTGATTTTGAGCCTTAGCCATTTTTTGTTTTGAGAGCTCACCACCAGCCCCTACTGATTTTGCGCTAGTCAAGTTTTTGACTTTTTTGCTCACCGCTATGTGTCGAGCTGTCTTGGATCGTCGAGGTCGAGGTCAGGTGATTTTGAACCTTAACCATTTCAGGTTTTGAGAGCTCACCACCATCCCCTAGCGATTTCGAACTAGCCAATTTTTAGGCTTTTTTGCTCACCGCTATATGTCAAGCTGCCTTGGATAATCGAGGTCGAGGTCTAGTGATTTTGAGTCTTAACCATTTTTGGTTTTGAAGAACTCACCACCAGCCCCTAGCGATTTTGAGCTAGTCAAGTTTTTGACTTTTTTGCTCACCGCTATGCGTCGAGCGATGTTGATCACCGGGCTTAGCGATTTTGAGCCTTAGCCATTTTTGGTTTTGAGAGCTTACCACCAGCCCCTACCGATTTTGCGCTAGTCAAGTTTTTGACTTTTTTGCTCACCGCTATGTGTCGAGCTGTCTTGGATCGTCGAGGTCGAGGTCAGGTGATTTTGAGCCTTAACCATTTCAGGTTTTGAGAGCTCACCACCATCCCCTAGAGATTTCGAGCTAGCCAATTTTTAGGCTTTTTTGCTCACCGCTATATGTCAAGCTGCCTTGGATCATCGAGGTCGAGGTCTAGTGATTTTGAGCCTTAACCATTTCAGGTTTTGAGAGCTCACCACCATCCCCTAGCGATTTCGAGCCAACCAAATTTTAGGCTTTTTGCTCACCGCTTGTAGTCTTTATTTCAATCAGTTATGGACAACACTCCTTGCAGAATTTAATTTGCCAAGATTTGGGGACTTGGTAGGCGCACCGGGACATCTCAGCTAGGCTGGCCCTTCTATAGCACCCTCATCATCTTCCGTCACTTAACATTTTCACTAAACAATTTTCAATCAAGTGTGCCTTAGCAGACATTACATCATGAAAATCATAGCTTCAATATTTACATGTGATCATTACATCAGAAAGAAGAAATAAAAACTCCCCTAGCGACTATATTCGCGAGTAGGCATCATGCTGCTCAAATTTCATGCTCGTCTCTGCTTGACCAACTGGTCCTGAGGGTACCCTCGACTTGAACGCTCATTCATCCGCTTGTCCTTGTCACCCAATTTTTGCACGTCACCTATCTTTCGCTTATGGCTCCCCGTCTCCCATCCCTCTCTAAGATTTTTCGTGATCTTCTCAGCTTCTTCGGCGTCAACATACTTGTCACCCTTCTTCAACAGGTCATGCATTGACTCCGGTGGATTTTTGGAGAGCGACATCTTGAAGGCTCGATTTTGCGTCCCGTTCATTAATGCTGTCACTACTGCAGACATTTGAAGTTCCCTTATACCAAGAGTTGCTCGGCTGAACCTAGCCAAGTACTCTTGCAAAGATTCCTCATTCTCCTGTACCACCTGCATCAATCCAATGGCTGTCTTTCGTTTTCTCTTACTACTCATACAGTATGCCACGAAGCTCCTGGAGAGTTCATCAAAAGTCCTTACAGACCTGGGCGCCAATGTGGCTACCCAGTCTCTTGCTTCCCTCCTAAGTGTTGGGGGGAACGACCTACACATCACTGCGTCTGAGGTTGCATAGAGCCTCATTAAATCGACGAAAGTTCGCAAATGGTCCAGCGGGTCCGTGACTCCATCGTATGCTTCTATCATTGGCTGTTTGAAGCCCCTCGGCAAAGGGACGGCCATTATTTCTGGGGCGAACGGGTCCTCTTCCAGAACCATTTGCCTACGCCTGTCCTTCCTCCTAGTCAAGGCATCATCTATCTTCTGGGTCATCATCTCCTCTATCTTCTTTTCCAAGTCTGTCACGGGTTGGGAAATCCGTGGAAACACAAAATCGGAAGCCCCCATGTCTCCCATTGTTGGCTGAGTAGCAGGCGGGGTAACCGTCTGCGCCACATGGGGTGGTTGCTCGCGTACGGCTTCCGACGAACTCTGCAATGGGGCTGCAATTTTCTGTGTTTGGTTCTGCAAGAGGGTCATCATGGCCGCCAATTGTGTCACCAGAGCATTAAATTGGCCTTGCGTTACGTACTGCGGTAGCGGTGGCGGATCATGATCCCTCGCAACAGACTTGGATTCCGCATCCGCCATGTTTCCGACCAAGCGTGTTTCACTTCGTGTTTGTCTTCTTAACATAGCTTTTTTGTTCAGTGGGTTCCCACAGACGGCGCCAATGAAATAATCACAAAATTTACCTCCACGATGATGATGACGTGTGGGGTGTTCCGGTTGCTCAAATCAACGAATGTTACCTGCAAAATGAGGTCGGGGCTTTGTCCCCCGTTGTACCTCCGGCGTGAGAATTAGTAGTCGGTTTTAGGGAGTAAACAGAGAGTATATGAGCATTCAATAAGTTCGAGTTCCAAGAGAAAACTACATTTCTCACCTTGGAGGTATTTATAGGCACCTGTTGCTACGCATTCGGCGGTTGCTGGTGCCACGTGTCCTACGTAAACCTTCCCACTTTCCCCACGTTCTATGGTGGTAACCTCCACTCGTCATTCAGTTGATTATGCCCCACGTTCGTCGTTGGGTGGTTTCCGTCTTGCTCATTGCTATTTGTATGGTTAAGTATAGCATTGGCCGTATGGTGGTTGCTACATGTGTGAACGTAGAAGGCCTCATGGGGGTCGACGGCCGCGTAGTGGTAGACGGCCTAGGTGAGCATTGAGGGCCTCATAGGTGATAGGTGGTCTATCATGAGAACGTAGAGCACCCCTTGGTGGTAGGCGGTCTATTATGAGAACGTAGAGCACCCCCCATGGTGGTAGACGGTCTATCATGAGAACGTAGAGCACCTCCATGGTGGTAGGAGGTCTATCATGAGAACGTAGAGCACCCCTTGGTGGTAGACGGTCTATCATGAGAACGTAGAGCACCCCCCATGGTGGTAGGCGGTCTATCATGAGAACGTAGAGCACCCCATGGTAGTAGGCGGTCTATCATTGGAACGTAGAGCACCCCCTTGATGGTAGGCAGTCTATCATGAGAACGTAGATCACTCCACATGGTGGTAGGCGGTCTATCATGAGAACGTAGAGCACCCCTTGGTGGTAGGCGGTCTATCATGAGAACGTAGAGCACCCTATGGTAGTAGGCGATCTAATGATCGTAGAGCACCCCATGGTGGTCGACGGCCTCTGACGTGGTACTTTACAGGGGTGCATATCAAGTAACCCTTACTTCGATCCCATCATATCAAGTTGTCCTCACCTACCGGTTACAATCACCCGCGTACGCGGTTAATTATTGATGTCATCCTATATCACATATTATTTAGCCCTTGTTTAAGTCTCATGTTGGAGAAAAAAATGAGTTTTTGAATATTGATTTTTGAAAAATGTGTGGTGAAAAAATAAGAAAAACTTTCGATTTACATATAAAATTATTTTATTGGAGAATGTGTTTTTCAAAATGAATTTTGAAAAATGAAATTTTAATAAAATGGGGATCAAACAAGGCTTAGTCTCAAAAGCGTGTATTATATATAATTTACAAGAGGATTCCTTAGGATGACCAAACTAGTGAAAGAAAATAAGAACCATATTTAGCTCGGGATTAAAATTAGATTTTCAGTAAATTTTGTTAAAAATTGATGAAATGTGTAGTTGAAAAGTGATGATACTCATAAATTATGTGATTAAAATTAATTGCTAAATTTATTTTAAATTAAAAATTGAATTTTAATAAGTACCAGAACTTAATTCAAAGAATTTGCGAAGACATATTTTTTTAGTCTCGAAAGGCGTGAAATAATATACTACAAGATAATTCCTTAGGATGACACTAGTGAGAGAGAAATAAGAAAAAAGTCTCCATTTGAAACTTTTTTAAAAGATGACTCCATTAAAAAAATTAGGTAGTGTTTGATAGATATTAAATTCCATGGATTTTCCACTTTTGGTAGTATTTGATGGACAATATTTTGCCATCCTAATTATTTCCTCCTTTGAACCCACGAGCTTGAATTTCCACCCAAATGATGAAAGTATTTTTCCATCTTTTTGGTGGGAAAACTGAATTCCAGGTTCTGGAATTTTATTATTTTTTTTTTAGTTTTTTTGACAATGAAAACAAATTTCATAACTGTTACAAATTTTTTTTTTTTTCACTTTAATAGACAATTTTCATGAAAAATAAAGTCAAACGAACACTAAACTTTGATTAAAAAAATAATTTTTTTAGGAAAAAAATTTCATTTTTTTTTTTACTTTTTGGCAATGGAAACAAATTTCATAACCAATTGTGGAAAAAAATATCATTTTAATGTACAATTTTCATGTAAAACAAAGTCAAACGAACACAAGTTAAAAAATTTTCGTGTGAAAAATTATACCAATCAAACACACTTAGTTAACAATTCCCTGCAAAAACATTTTCTAGGCAATTATTTTTCCTGAAATTCATTTTCTTTCCACCCTTGCAATCAAACGGATCCTTAGATTTTCTACTGAAAAATAAACGCATTTTTTTCCTTTATTGACAATTCATAAAAATAGAGTACACGTTTCTATAGGTAGGAACCTGATTAGATCATATGCCTTGATCGGTTTCGAAACCTTTTATATAATGCTAACTCAAAATATATTTCATTTAAAGTTCTTCTTTATTTACTATTCTCACAAAAGAGTTAAGGGTCCGTTTGATTAAAAGGGTGGAAAATGGGTAAAAAGAAAATGAATTTTAGGGAAAGTAATTGTTTAAAAATTATTTTCCAGGGAATTGTTAATTAAGTTTGTTTGATTGGTATAATTTTCTACCTGAAAAATTTTTAAATTGTGTGTTCGTTTGGCCTTCGTTTGCATCGAAATTGTTCATTAAAGTGATATTTTTTTTCCCCACTTGGTTATAAAATTTGTTTTCATTGCTAAAAAGTAAAAAAAAAAAAGTTCCTAAAAAATCATTTTTTTATCAAAGTTTAGTGTACGTTTGACCTTTGTTTGCATCAAAATTGTTCATGAAAACGAAATTTTTTTTTTACACTTGGTTATGAAATTTGTTTCCATTTCTAAAAATAAAAAATAAAAGTAAAAAATGACGGCAGAGGATGGAAAACCAATTCTCACCTATTGGTTTTCACCAATTTCAGGGAAAACCAGGTGCGTAGCCTCCAGCCAAGAAAATCTTTTGCCAAGAAATTATTGTCAATCAAACATGCATTTTTTCAAAAAAATGGAAAATGGTTTCCAATTCCATGAAAAAAGAGCACTATCAAACAGGGTCTAAACGTTGTTTAGGTAATTTTTTTAGTGGCATCTATATCAAATCTTTGATGGATTGCTCCACTTGATCATTGGCTCATTGTTAATCTAATCATAGACCACCCTTTTAGCCTCTCTTTTTTTTTCTTGTATTATGCTTGTAATGATTCTCACTTTATTAAGCATCAGTTATTGACCAAAACTGATTAAATAGTGGCACCGTAATCATGAACTACACGAAAGTTGCCCCTTTTTGAGTTTTTCTAACCGAATGGACTTCTTTCTCTCCATCGCCTTTTTCAAATTGATTATGGTGTAAAATATCCTCATTCTTTAGAGAAGTTCATTGAGCAAACCTATACTTTCTAAGCAAATGCTATCAAGAATTCAAGATCACCAAAGGCAAGAAGTTGCAATGATGGAATTCTCTCATCAAAGAAATTGAGCAGTAGCAACTACAGAGACCTCACACTAGGTGAATCCATTTATGTGCAAGGCATGATTAATTGGATAGGGGTAAAGTGGTTATCGAAAATCAATATCCTTTATTGAGCTTGAGGAAAGAAGTGAACTATGAGATTAAGTCTTTCGATTCAATTTTTACTTAGATCATAGAAGAGGAATAAAAATTGGGCAGCACCACCCTAAAACAAGAGCTTATGTACATAAACAAAGATAATCGTTGTGGCCTCTACCAGATAGAGCTCCTTCCCATCTATCTCGACCAAGAATAGGGCCATAGCTGGCTGAAAGGCGAAAGCGAAACTGTTCAACGCAATTTATAAAGAGTAATGCTATTTGCAATGGAAAATGATTCAAGTACAGGAAATTTTTACCAGAATTGGACCATATTTTTGAATTCCAACTCACATGTAGTGGACCCCATGTATAAAATATTGAAAAAAAAAAAAAAAATTCCCCCCAAATGTTGTGTGTAGTCTGTAGGTATAGGAATTTAAATTCATGTACCTATAGCAAAGTCCATTTGCAATAGCTGACTATTGTAGTCGACAAACGTGGCATACATGTGACAATTAGTGATTGATATATTAGACGATAAAAAACTACTACATTAATACATCAAATCACTAACCGTTACATGTATGCCACGTAAGGCAACTACAGTATTGAACAACTGCAAATAACATTATTCATTTATAAAATCCATGAATCCATCCAAAAAACAGAGATGAACATTTTTTTTTTATGTTTACTTCTGTAATTCAGCAAAACTTGGCCATCTTAGTTTGGCAGCATTAAAAGATATTTACAGGGCAACAAATTATAAGTATGATGTCCTTATTGTCCTATACCAAAAAGCTACTTCAATATCGACGGTAAAATTTTAGCCCATGCTGCAAGACAGCCTCTTCCACCACCAAATTGCAACTTCCAAATGTCTATTGTTATCTGATCAAGATTTTCACAAGAAATGAATGCTTCACCTGTAAACACACAAAGAAAATGTAGTTGTACAAGCTGCAAAGAAGCACGTATCTAATATGCTACGCCAAATCTGTACACTCCTTATTCTGGGTGCACGTGATCGACCTCGCGCTAGTAATATTGATTGCTTTATACCCAAAACTATCACCTATCGATCCACACTCCTTTTCGTCATCATCACTATCAATATCATTTGGACAAACCCGGTTTTGATAACTTCTGCGTTGGACAAGGAAAACATTGAAATAGTAGCTAACCAATTGTTCCCTTGTCTTGGAAGGTAAAAACCGACGAGCATTGTTCCAAAACTTTTTGGGGAATGCAGCGTGTAATCTCATTGTATCCTTAAATCTCTGTTCCTCTTCTTTTGTCCATGACAGTGAAACCTCTTCTCCCATGCGATTAAATTGCCAATGGTAGAATGGCAAACCAAGTTCACACTTGAGTTTCAATCTCTTCTCGGCAATGTGAAACCTCATACATTCAACAGAATTTGGGAATTGACAATTACACAAATGCTGTCTTCCCTTCCCAATGGGATCCAACTCAACCATGGACTTTCCTTTGCCATCTTCTGGTGGCCAAATGTGTGTGCCCAGCCATTTGGAATCACTCTCGGTAAGCGCACCAGTCCATTCAGGGATCTTTGCTTGGAAGAGAGGACCCACAAAAACATGTTTCTCGGACTGATCCTGTGAATTTGTAGTCGCGGCAACTGGCTCTTTTAGGCTACTCTCCACATTTGCCTTCTGATGAATATTAATATTACTTGTACCAGCTTCAGACGAGTTGCAACGTGAACATGGGTGAGATACTGTCAAAGAAGGTAGCCGTGTGCTGTGTATTAATTTTTCTGCCAATTGGTGATTGGGAACATTATCCTCGTAAACCGAAGGATGCACCCTGATCTTCTTCTGCTGGTCCTGGTTGATTTTATGATGCGCTCAATAAAAAATTTGAGGAATATAAAAATGACGAATAAAACACACAAACGATCAAAGAGTCCAATAACAGATGTCAAAACGTATTCACATCAGGAAAAAATTAATATAAATTTTCAGCTCCTTTTCTTTTTCCCCCATTCCTATCAGCAGTATGACATCAATGAATTGTATAGTAATGGATCACATGCGACCTCTTCAGTCTCAGGTGCATTTACTTTGTCATTGCAAAATTCACCTTCATTTTTGGAGAGGTAAGGAGAACTATCTTGTCGAAACATTTAGTAAGGTTGTCATATTGTAATCAATTCTCTAGATGATCAGAGAAACAAATAGAACCATTGGTGTAATGGCTCATCACACATCAATCAAACTAGGGATGGCGGGGGGTGGGGTCGGGGCAATCTCCCGTTACCTGTTTAAGGCAAGGCGGGGTGAGACCCTTGCCCCGCTTATTACCCCGATTATTTTTTTATTTTTATTTTTTAAGTTTTTAATAATTTATTATATTGTCCACATTCATTAGACTGAGACAATAATACATTTTTTAATCTTTACTTATTTTTAGAAGTTAAATTATTCAAATATATTTGCTAAACTAAAGCTTTTATTGCTTGTCATATTTTTTAAATAATTTTAGTTGTCATTTTCTATTAGAACTGATGAAATTTCGTGAAATTTTTCAATTAAAGTATTGAATTCTAAAAAAAAAAAATTAAATGAGGCGAGGCCGGGTGGGGCATCCATTACCCGTCCCCGCCCCGGAGCAAAGTTACCCATCGAGGCGGGGCCCCGCGAGTATTGTGTTTGTCGGCATCCCTAAATCAAACCACAAAAATAAATAGTTTGCTTGAGTATTTAAGGCCAAGGTGCTCATTAAGTGAGATTGTATACCCTCTTCTTGAGGCAATTTTGTCATTCCAAATTCGTACCACTGCACCTTCAAGTACAATTGTCAATTAATTGGAATGATTCAAAGTAAGAATTTCACTACTTTCATCATGTCTTCACATAATCAAGGGTTGATCAAAGAACACGAGTGCAAAGACAAGTACACAAACAGACACAAAAAACACATTAAGCCATAAACATTGGTCTCTCCACTAGAAAAATCTCTCATCCTTCTCTCTCAAAAAAAATGAGCAAGCAGTAGTCTTCATGAATCAAAACAACAACAATCACAAACGTCTTCATGAATATAAGCAACAACGATAAAAAACTAAGCCTTATTCCCTATAAGTTTGGCATTATTTACGTCCTTCCTTTTTTGCCATTCTGACTTATTCATCGATACTATCTACCAAAAGATCAAGTTTGGCATTATTTACGTGCTTCCTTTTTTGCCATTCTGACTTATTCATCGATACTATCTACCAAAAGATCATTCACACCACATCATACCCTATTAGATTTTGGTTTACTTCATCTTCTAACATGTTCTGACGGAAATATACAAGTCTTGTACAAGAGTTTTTTTAGGTCTACACCATATATATCCAAATCACATAAGTTGTCAATTCCTGTTTCTTATATTATCTATTTAGCAAGTGTAGGGAATTGAGGTTCAAACCCAAAAGGTTAACCCAATAGATGAAGTAGCTCAATCTCTTATAAACTCATTATATACCTGACTTTTAACAGAAGTAGGACTTTGTTTAGTTCTCGTTTGGTTGGGATTAAAATCAGATTTTTAGTAAATTTTGATCAAAGTTGATGAAATGTGTGGTTAAAATTAACAATTGACTTTGACTTAGATTAAATCTAAATTTTAATTTTCACCAAACATGGGCTTAAACTTTACCAATAATCTTTGTTCGAAAGATGTACCATATCACCTCGCACCCTCCACTTTACTTTCTTGAGAGCTACTCATAGATTATTTTGACATTAGCCATCTAGCTCAAGGGGCCAACAACTTCGTTCTATTGCTATCAGAGATTTATCTTGTGTGTCCAAGAATCCTATCTTTGATACCACTCGTAGAGAGTTGAATTTCCACCTCCAAACAAAACGTGATACTTTGTTTGCACTTTCACAAAAGTATGAACAACTTAACCACTCATAACATTCTCATTTCATTTCTTGTACTACACTAATTTATGTATATTTTGCCATTCAAGCATAAAGTATAGCTAGTCTAATGATCATATTATGCAACCATAGCTTTCTTTACTTCGCAAGTATTGTACGGTCACAGAATCCATATAGCAATTAACTATTTCATTCAAACTACTCAAACCCTATGCATTACATCATTTTTACATCATTCTTTCTTATCTATAATAGAGTACCTTCAACAATCTTTCTTTGAACCAACATGAATCTCTCGTCACTCCACAATCATCTTTACTTCCTACTATGACTACATGGACATTCCTTACATTTTATCTTAAATCATTTTTAAACCATTTAGATTTTGAAGTGCTCATCCAAAGATTTTAACATTCAATTTCATTTACTCATATCATTGCACCTCGTAATGGTGGTACTTCACTCAACCTTCTAATTGTAACTATATGTTGATCACGCAGAATAGTTTATAAACTATATTGTACAAAGAAAACAAGCAAATTGCTCTAACCTAATGCTTCGGACCTGCCATTTGACTCAACAATGTACAGTAACAGTCTTCTCTAATTTCTAGCAATAACTATTCCTCTATTTCAGTCAACATCAGATTATATCTGTAGCACTTGTGTCACCAAGACATCTGGCAGAATTTGAAGATGCAGATACACTTAAACATTATTGATCTCAAAAGGGTTGATTATCGTGCATTCATAACCAGATTTTGAAAATTGTTTCTTAAGTTCAAAAGGAAAATGCATTAGTGTATATTCTATCTTGTCCACGAAACCATTGCCGTGGAAAAAGTTAAAAACCTTGGATTAAATGTTTTATGCACAACATTATAGTTTCCATTAACTGAATCAAGCAGCTCTTAAGTCCCTGTGCCAACGTCTCACATCTCCAATTCAAATAAATACCCAAAGTCGATATTTCTTTTCCTTTCAGAATACCCACTGAATTAGCTCCAATTTTCGATTTGTTAGCATAGTTCGCCAACTAGTGCTCTCATTGTCATTAATATAATAATTATTCACTCATATATTTTTGTCGCCATTATCACTAAAACTTAAATTTACTGTGAATTCCTTGGACCACGACTCAAGGATGGGGTGTTGTCATAACCGACTTCACTTCATAGTTTCAAGCTCTTTATAAAAAATTAGAGCAGTGTCATAACTGCCATTATCCATCTCCAGAAAATCTTCTAACTCATCACTGAAAATTGGTGCGCTATCACACTCCTCAACCGAATCAGCCATCGCATCAAATACTTCAGCTGATTCTAAATCGTTATCCAAAATAACATATACCGAGGAAAAGGCCTATTGTTGTCGTCAGAGTCCTCCACCACCTTCGATTGGTTTACCGATGGAGATCATGACAAGAATAAAGATAGAGATTTATTTTAATTAGAATTTATAATAAGAGTTTGATTCCAAATGTATTTAGTCAAATTAGAATAGATTTACCTTTGATATTTTGAGATAAATAGTTTATTAGAAGTTTGTTTCCTTTTTAACTTCTTTTTAGCTGTAAATAGAGGGGCCTGTCCATTGTAATTCACAACTTGATTATACGGATTAAAGTGATTTTCCTCTTGCCCTCGATTCTTCTCCTCTTGACCCCCTTTCTCTTCCGGTTCTCGGTTGTTCTTTAATAAGTTATACGCATTCTACGTCAATTTGGTATCAGAGCAATTCATTTACCTTTGGCCTAACATCCTTCATAGTCAAACCCAAATCCACAACACCCCCCAATCAATCGTTTCCATCTAATCCCTACGCCAACACCTTCCACAACCCATCCATCCAAACCTAAACCACTTTTATACACAAAAAACCTTAGAACAGCACAAATGCAAAAAGAAAAATTCATCACAGCAGCTGCAGCAGTTCCTTTTCTTTGGTTTAGTAGTTTCTATTAGTTGTTAAAAAAAAAAGGTCTGAAATTTTATTTTTTTTTTAAATCCGAAAAAAAAAAAAGAATATAGCTGCACTGTTATTGTTGTTTTCAGTTTCAGAGGAAAAAAAAAGAGGTTCACTTCATCATTTCGTTGCTGTTGCTGCTCCATTGCTGTTCATTAAGTTCTTTGCTGCTGTTCTCTGGCCAAATATTACAACCTTAACATTGCCCACTATCCAAACAACTCATTAGCCCATCACATAACACAGCTCCACATATACAGCCCAATATCCAAAACCATATATTTTATCCCAAACCAGCCCATACATACACTCAAAAGCCAAACAACCATACAGCATTAAACCCAAACTCTTAATACATTCAGCCCTCTACGCTTCTCTTATATCTAACCTAAAAGCCAACCATAAAACCCAAGAGTCCATTAACCTATCAACCCAAAGCAAATCTACTACTTAAACCCTGATTATATGAATTAAAGTGATTTTCCTCTTGCCCTTGATTCCTCTCTTCTAGGACCTCCTTTCGCTTTTGGTTCTCAGTTGTTCTTTAACGAGTTATAAGCATTCTGCGTCATCTATGCTACACCTCTATGATTGTCGGGCCACTATAGTGGAAAATCGTCCGTCCGCTATACAATGCCTCCGCTAATGATGCAATAGTTCCATCTACACCAGTAGTGCTAACACTACCTGTCAAATGCAATTGTGCTATCTTATTATGTCAATTGATTTCCTCCATCTTGAATTTTACGAACCCATTTCCTTGATGACATTATTAGGAACGTAGTTGATACTGTAATACCAAACTAATGGACCGGAAAAATGGGAAAGATGATTAATACTCTAAAAACTCATTGATTCGATTGAATACTGAGAATTTGGATATCAATGTAAATTTATTCACGAAGAATACCAAATATATGAAAGAATAGAGAAAATCTCAATTTTATCTGATTAAATCTCTCCTAAAAACAATGTCTTGCTTTTAAAGAAAACCCTAATACTCTAAAGAGAATTTCTTAGAAATTGCAAGTAAATCTATAAACATACTCTAAAGAGAATTTCTTAGAAATTGCAAGTAAATCTATAAACTATCATATCATAAAATAATAAAAGAATCCAATTTTGATAAAATTGATAAAGTAGCAATAAATAAAAATAAACATGATTGTCCTAATTGTACCAGTAAGTCTCATTACAATTATCCATTCATCATAGTCGTGCCATGAACATATGAGAATGGTCATAAAGTTCCAATAAGACAACTGATGTTGGAAAGCCAAAAAAATTGAAAACTTAGAAGATCTTTAAATGGAAATAGTAGGGAGGCACAGAAACTTAAACGAGAAATGCAACACAACATGACACATGGAGATGCTATTTCTGAAAAAATGACATGAAACACTGGAGAAAGTTTTATTAACCCAAAAAAATTCATGTTCATAATAATATAGTTATTCAGTTTAAATCTGAGTTACTTAACATTAATCGATTATTAAATAGGAATTAATCAAATTCAATTTTTTGTTCCACACATTATGCAATCTTTAAAAAATTATTCATAGCAAATAATCCACTACATGAAAAAAGGTTTATTTCAGTTCTCAAATTAATTTGCTTAAAATTATAAATACAAATTTTTGGTCTAAATTTTCTCTTTGACTTTTTGTTAAGTTTCTTTAAGGGTTTTTAATTTCAAAAGTTGAGCTAGAAAACTAAAACATGCTGCAAATTAGCTAGTGGAGTAAGAACTTCCATAAATATAAATTGCCAAATCTAATTGGTAAAAACAACAAATGTATTTACCTGCTGGAAAGATTCATCTGCATTTCTTTTAGAATGCCTTCGTATCAACAGAGTCTCCCGAACAAATAAAGCTTGGATCCAGAACTCCTCATGGCCATGGTCCTTCCACTTGGAACACTCAGGTATTTTCCCAATTGCAGGATCATCAGAATGCTTGGCAACATAAGTCATCCAATTCAACATTCTTGTCAAATATTGAGATTCATGTTTCTTCTTCCAAGAATCAGGCTCAGTTCCAACAACACTCCTGGCTGACATCACAACATCATTGCCAATTTGGGCAATGAATTTTCTCTCCTCGTCAATAAAGTTCTCCAGAAGATTTTGCGCTTTACTACTTAGTTCCTCAGCCAATATCCCATCATCGTTCTCTTTAGCAGGAAATCTTTCATATTCATTATCTGCAATTTTGTCTGCAGGATGATGTACTTTGTTAATGATTTTCTTCCCTAATACCACTACATTATCATTGACCACGACACAAGATTTTCCCTTGTCATCAATTTGTCTGTTAGAAAAACCATGTGCTTCATCAACTGCATTCTCGGTTATTCTCTTGGCTGATTTCCCAAAATTATTGTCAACCCAAAATCTCCCATCATCATCATCAGTACTTCTATCTGGGCCATCATGTATTTTACAAGTAAACTTTCCAGTGACCCGTTGGGCTAAAGGAAAGTCATTGTAACAGCAGAAATTTTCGTCACTATCTTCCAAGAATTCTGGATTATCCACATTTTCACTAAATCTTCCAATCACCGCTGGATATTGTTTCACATTTTTAATATGCTCCAATCGAGAAATATTGGTGTCTTTCTCTGGCTTCTCTCTCCCATCCGACAACGAACCTCTAAACCTTGTCTCCAACTCCCTAGACAATAAATCCAATTTCTGGAAAACTCCACTCTCGCCACCCTCCACAGTCCTATCCTTAGAGATTTGCCATAACCACTGATCCAACCCAGTCAAATACTTGAAGTAAATCAACTTAACGGATGGAATGGCCCCAAAACCCAACCCACATTCCTCCGCGACAAAACCCCATACATTTTTCCTCGAGACGGCATCATATCCGCCTATTTTCCTCACTGCCCAGAAAAGTTTAAACAAGTCCACCACTCGCCCATCACCACACAATGCCGGAATAGGCCTAATGCATTTGCTCGCAGACTTTTCTCTTATAAAAACTACAAGTACTTCATCAAACAAGACCCTTAGCCTCTCCTTACTAGTATGAAAACTGCATTCCTCTATCGGAAAATCAAGATCACAAGAAGTCCCAATATCCTCTTCAACACTTTGGACTTCATGTGAACTTGAATCGTCTCTTAAATTCGACCATCCTTCCATTAAATTCATTTTTTTCTCACCTTCTCAACAAAAACTTCTTAACTTTTTTTCCTGGTGAATGATTAATATTGCACAATAGAAATGAACACCAATCAACAAAAAACAACGAGCATAACTATTAAATCAAAAGTAACAATGCTGGTAAACAAAGGGCGTCGATTCATTCAATCTATACATTCAAAAAAACAAAGCTCCGTTTTGTATGTAACAAATAATAATTTACCTTGGATGCGTTTATCACCAGCCCTTCGATTTAATTTTTTTCCTCCGACAGCAATGAATACAGGTATTTCGAGTGTGTCGTATGTTTTACAATACAGAAGATTTACAGCTAGATTTAAGGGGTTTGGAATTTTCAGGTTTTATACTAAGATGGCCTTTTGACAGATGTCTTGAAACCCTGAAAGTTTGTTACGTTTGTACAGATTGAGGAAAGGAAATGAAATTAGAGGATGGAAAGGAAAGGGCAAAGTCTGAAAAATTAAAAAAAAATAGGTCTCTTCTGCTCCTTTTTGGACAATACAAAGAAATTAGTATGAACATTTGCAAATGTTAGTGATAATACCTAGGTGCAAGAGTAATCTCATTGAAATGAACCTAACCCCTAATTTAAGCGCCCCAATTAGAAAGAAAGAGAACCAGCGTCTCGACCAAATCTTACACTATCTAAGAAAGTGTTTGGTGGGGATTAAAATTAGATTTTTAATGTATTGTGATAAAAGTTTTTGAAATGTTTGGTTGAAAAGATGTGGGACTCATAAAAGATGCGATTAATATTGATTGTTTGACTTTGATTTAGATTAAAATTAGATTTTAATCCGACCCAAACAGACCCTAAATATAAAATATTAACTAACGTATAAAGGTTTGGACCAATTCTTATATTAACAAGATTGATTTTTTTAAAATGGAACTCTCACACTCAATATGATATCAATTGTGGAATTATATCAACGAGTAGAAGATCATTTAAAATTGTAATTCGCCTATAGTGGATCTACAATAATATTAATGTTATTTGATACCTCTTGAAAACTTAACTTGCATAATTGCAAAGCAACTATCTTTCAAATATCGATCTACAAATTTTCAATCGTTCAGTCTTTAACAAAAGTCTATTCAGCAAGATTTAAATATAAAAATTCTTAGAAAAGTTGGAGAGAGAAGGATAGGCTATTTTATAGTTGTATTAGGGTTTGGAGATAACCAAAAACCTTGTGATCTCCAACCCTAAAACTTGTATTTATATACTCTTAGTTGGACCTAGCCCATTATCTAAGAGCAATTCCAAAGCACGCGCCAAAACACCATTTTGCACCAAGAATGGTGCAAAGTTTCTTCAACCTAACACCATACTTTGCCTGCAATGGTGCAATACTATTCACTTTGCACCATTTTGCACCAAAATAGTGACCTGTCTTACTCTTTCACTTTGCCAAAAAATTGGTTAAGGATATTTGTGTCCATTTTTATTATACCTTTTTTAGTACAATAAATCATCATCATCATTATTAAAAAAAGGTTGAACCCGACCTTGAGGGCCTCAACTGTCCCGTTCTTAGAGCATTGTGGAGAAGGTAAATCGCAGGATGTGTCTCAACAAGACAGGGTATAAGAGATGTCATATTGATGCCCACAAAGAGTCCAATTCTATATCTTGTAAGAGGCAGGAATTGAACTTTCATACTATGGTTGTCAGCTCAGTTGAGACTACCTCACTCCTATCATTTGTACCACTGAGTCATGTCCTGGGGGGGCTCATCATCATCATTATTATTATGTGCTTTTGTAATAAATTTTAATAATGTAATCAATAATAGTTAATGAATTAATTAAAATAATAACACTCAAAAAATTAAAAAGGTTCACATTGCACTTCAAAATGCATTAATTGAACATTTTTGCAACACTATTTCGACTTCGGAATATTATGATATCGGAATAACGCACTGCGTTATTTTTTTAATGACGTGATTTATTATTTTCGTATTTGTGGTGTTTCTATTAATTGTACTATATTTTTTTAGATTTATTAATAAATTTAATATTTTCGTTAGTTTAACATAATATTTTTTTTTAGTAATTTGTGTAGTTGCAATAAACAAATGAATAAATTGTTAAGAATTATAAAAATGAAAAAAAAAAATTAAACATTGTTCATTTGATGTAAGTTTTGGTGTAATAGGTTAGAGATGATTTTCAAAATTTGTGCAAAATGGTGCAAAACTAACCTCAAATTTTGGTGTAGGATTGGAGATGACCTAAAGGTGGACAAAATGTCCAGATCAAACCAAATCGAGCAATTCGATTTGAGTTCTACAGAAAAAATCAATGGTTTTGATTCTTCAAATCAGGAATAATTTAATCATGGTTCTATTCTAGTTCTAGAATAGACGGGGCCAATGATGCTACCAAAAATCGTACATGTCGATTTCCGAGTTTGACGACTGAGAATGAGCACGAACGTGGTCTTCCGGTACCTGAAACAAAGGCATCGAGGTGTGTTCTCGTCGCCCCTCCGATGCTTAAGTCAGAAAGAGAATATGGAAGATATTGGATGCTCAAATTGTATGTAGAACGTACCTTAACAATGAATGATGACGGTGTATTTATAGAGGCAAGTAGTTGACTCATAGTAGGACTAGAACGCTGGGCTTCCTAGGAGTCCTAGACTCCTAGTGTCATTAGGAGTTATTATTTAGTTAGGCTATGTTTGGTACCAATTCTCATTTTCAACAGTAAATCAATTCTCATTTTCAACCACACATTCTTCAATAAAATAATATTTTCTATCACATCAATAATCTTATCTTCTTTTTCAACCACACATTTCCCATCATATCACTATTCAAAATCAATTCTTCCCCCAAAAAATCTCTACCAAACACACACTTAATATGGTACGTGTTGGGTGTTTCGGTGAAGGTAGAACTCTGGTGTTGGAACCTTCTTAGAATGGGGTTACACATTTTCATAAGGACTTTGTTTCTTAGGATGTTTTAGCGCGGAGGGGACTTCAAATGAGTGAAGGGTTGCATGGCAAGAGGTTACGGTAGTGAACTCGAGAGAGTTGCAAGTAGTTGACCCCGAGCCCGAGGACTTTGAGCTCGAGGAGTATCAGAAATGTCTTGCACAGATTTGACACAAACTCCTTGGGTGGTGGTGCTCGGGCTAGGGTAAAGGATTGGTATCATCAATAACCAAAACCAAATTTAATTATTAATTGTATTATATATATTTGATAATTTAATCGGATTAAATAAGCTCATAATGATAGAAAATTGAAAAGGAATAATCAAACTACATACTTTATTCAAATCCTTTTCACATAAAACCCTAGATCCATTTTCATATTGAAATCTGAAAAATGAACATAAACATAAAACATACCTGAATCCATGATAATTAGATTGTAAGCCTGAAAGGATCACGATCTTCCAATTTGATTTGTGAACTTCACTTCAATCTTGATTTCTATGGATGGGGATGTAGAAACCTTGAAGAACACACTCAAATGGGGACCATAACCCATATATACATAAGATAATGACCATTCATCATCTTTCATTTATTTTAAATCGGCCCCTCAACAATTTAAAACAAACTTCCGGTCTCTACACTTTAATTCCACGAAATTCAATACCCATTAGTCAAACTTTATCCTTAGTGGATCACTCTAATGACTAATTTACTTTAGATAATAGCACACACATTTTTAATATGTTATATGTGGCCCCAAATTGCTAAAATATTCCAACAATCTCCCACTGGGCCATATGTGTAACCTTTCAAATGTGCACAACATTTATGAGCTCAAAATTTTGCTATTATTATTATTACGGGTATTTCAAACAATCTCGTCCATTAGTCACATCGATGTAGGATCAAAGCGATTTTCGTCACATTTAACGTGACTAAATCCATCAATGGTCACGTACACCCATATAACCAAATGACATAGATCAATCATGGAGTGTAGCATGAAAATTACATGTTATGTGACCCAAACATGTCTATTTTCAACTGGTCCAACCTTATTTCTTAAGTGAGATCGGTACTGAACATAATAACAGAGTGTAATAAATTGAAAACTTTATTTCTGTACAGAACAATATCCAAATACACAAATGTGTCCAAAACATAAAGCAATGAAAATACAAACTCCCACTAAAACTTGATATCCTCATGATATACAACACCCATATGAGCAATGTGCTCATGAAAGACTTTGAGTGTCAATCCCTTAGTAAACGGATCCGCAATCATGGAGTTTGTCCCAATATACTCTATGGAAATCTATCCACTCTGTACTCTTTCCTTCACAACCAGGAACTTGATGTCAATGTGTTTTGACTTAGATGAACTCCTGTTGTTATTAGAATATAGAACTGCTGAGTTATTGTCACAATATAACTTTAGCGGCCTTTCTACGCCATTCAGAATACGCAGCCTAGTGACAAAATTTCGCAGCCATATTCCATGATTAGATGCCTCATAGCAAGCTACAAATTCTGCTGCCATGGTAGAAGAAGCTATGAGTGTCTGCTTAGCACTCCTCCAGGAAATAGCTCCTCCAGCTAACAGATAAATATAGCCTGATGTGGATTTCCTACTGTCTTGGCATCCAGCAAAATCAGAATCGGAGTATCCTATGATCTCTAACTGATCCGATCTGATATAGGTGAGCATGTAATCCTTTGTTCTCTTCAAATATCTCATAACCCGTTTGGCTGCTATCCAATGATCCATTCCAGGGTTGCTTACATATCTGCCTAGCATTCCAACAATGAATGCTATATCTGGACGTGTACAAACTTGAGCATACATAAGACTCCCAACAGCTGATGCATAGGGAATCTTCTGCATTTCCTTAACTTCAAGGTTATTTTTCGGGCATTGTTTGAGACTAAATTTGTCTCCCTTAGCGACAGGGGTGTCACCTGATTTACAATCCTGCATGCCAAACCTCTTAAGTACTTTATCGAAATAGCTCTTTTGTGACAATCCAAGAATACCTCGAGAGTGATCCCGATATATCTGAATCCCTAATACAAAAGAGGCGTCACCAAGATCTTTCATCTCAAAATTCCTAGATAAAAATCTCTTGGTTTCGTGCAACATGCCTATATCGTTAGTGGCAAGCAGTATGTCATCAACATACAAAACCAGGAAAATATGCTTACTCCCACTGAACTTGTGATACACACAATCATCAACAGCATTTGTCTCAAAACCAAACAAGATAATTACTTGATGAAATTTGTAGTACCATTGACGGGAAGCTTGTTTGAGCCCATAGATGGATTTCTTTAATTTGCAAACAATATTCTTCGGGTCTCCTGACACAAAGTTTTCTGGTTGCACCATATAGATCGTTTCATCAATGTCGCCATTGAGAAACGCCGTCTTAACATCCATCTGATGTAACTCAAGGTCAAAGTGTGCAACAAGTGCCATAATTATCCTGAAAGAGTCTTTCGTTGAAACTGGAGAGAAAGTCTCTTTGAAGTCAATACCTTCCTTTTGGGTAAAGCCTTTAGCTACAAGACGAGCCTTATATCTTTCCACATTACCTTTCGAATCCCTCTTGGTTTTAAAAATCCATTTGCAACCAATAGGCTTCGCACCTTCTGGTAACGCAACAAGATCCCAAACTTTATTGTCTTGCATAGACTTATACTCATCATTCATGGCATCAATCCACTTTTGAGAGTTAGAACCCTGCATGGCCTGACGGAAGTTGATTGGATCATCTTCCATCAATCCATTATTTTCCTCATGTTCTAGGAGAAATACTATAAAATCATCCGAAATAGCATTTTTCCTTTCTCTCGTGGATCTCCTTAAAGGTATTGGTTCTTGAGGTTGTTGAGTTTGAACTTCTGGAATATTTACCTCATTTTGAATGGGAGGTTCTTCAACATTATCATGTTGAGGTTCTGGATATGCTTCTTGATCAACGACAGGTATAGGGACTTGTTCATTGTCAAAAGTAACAGTATCATCAACTTCTTCCTCAAAGACAATGTCTCTAACCTTATTTCTCCCCCCAAACTCAACATCCTCAAAAAATGTTGCAGTTCCCGTTTCAAAAATTGACTTAGTTGTGGGATCATAAAATTTATAGCCCCTTGATCGCTCAGAATAGCCAATAAAGTAGCTGCTTACTGTTTTGGAGTCCAATTTCTTTTCATATGGCCTATAAGGCCTAGCCTCAGCTGGACATCCCCAAATATGAAAATGCTTTAGACTAGGCTTTTTACCTATCCAAAGTTCATATGGAGTTTTGGCAGCAGCCTTAGTTGGCACTCTATTCAGAATATAAGCTGCAATCTTTAATGCTTCTCCCCAGAGTGATTTTGGTAAAGTAGAATGACTAATCATACTCCTTACCATATCCTTAAGAGTTCTGTTTCGTCTTTCAGCTACACCATTCATGCTAGGCGTCCCTGGCATAGTGTATTGTGGGACGATTCCACATTCCTCTAGGTATTTAGCAAATGGTCCTGGACATTGTTCATCTGAACCGTCATTTCTGCCGTAGTACTCACCACCACGGTCAGACCTAACGCTTTTTATTCTTTTGTTGAGTTGATTCTCAACCTCTGTTTTAAACACTTTGAACATGTCCAGTGACTCAGACTTTTCATGAATAAGATATAGGTACCCATAACGTGAGTAATCGTCTATGAATGATATAAAATATTGTTGACCATTCCAAGAAGCCGTAGGGAATGGTCCACAAATATCTGTGTGTATCAATTCTAAGACATCCGAAGTTCTGTTAGCACCTAATCCTTTTGTTTTGGTCTGTTTTCCCTTGATACATTCAATACATACATCAAAATCTGTGAAGTCAAGGGGATCTAAAATACCATTTGACACAAGCCGTTCAACTCTAGATTTAGAGATGTGACCTAAGCGCTTATGCCATAATTTTGCTGAATTTTCTTTATGTAATTTGCATTTAGTACCACGTGTTTCCACATGCAGGTTTTCATTATATGATGTAACAGTATCAAGCAAGTATAGGTTATCAAATGTAGATAATAAACCAGTACCAATAATATTAGAATTTAAAGAAAGACTAAACTGATTGTTTCCAAATGAACAATAATAACCAAATTTGTCCAACAAAGAAACAGAAACCAAATTCCGTCTAAAAGACGGTACAACTTTAGTGTCTCTCAAATCCAAATAATGACTAGTTCCCAACAATAACCTAAAAATGCCTATTACATCGACTTCCACCGACTTGCCATCACCAACATAGATGTATCTTTCACCATCATTTGGCTTTCGGTAGCTCAGGCATCCCTGCATAGACATACTTATATGAGTAGTAGCACCAGAATCTAACCACCAAGTATTTCTAGGTACTGAAGCTAAATTAACCTCAGAACAGACCAAAGTAAGATTTGTACCTTTCTTTGCACGCCACGCGAGATATTTAGTACAATTCTTCTTCACATGTACAGTATTTTTGCAAAAGAAACATGCTTCTTTGTTGTCCTCTTGCTGTTTCTTTTGTGCTGGACCCTTAGGAGCAGCTTGAAATTCCTTCTTTCTTTTCTTGCCCTTATCTTTAGAAGTGCTTGCCAAGTGAACATTTTCAGTTCTATCTTACTTCAACCTTTCTTCCTCTTGCACACAATATGAAATGAGCTCATTTAGAGACCATTTCTCCTTTTGGCAGTTATAACTGACCTTAAATTGACTGAACTGTGCAGGAAGCGATATCAATATCAAATGGACGAGCAAGTCATCAGACAGCTCGAGCTTTAGTGCCTTTAGCTTTGAAGCAATGTGAGACATCTCCATGATGTACTCCCTTATGTTTCCTTTACCTTTATACTTTATTGAAATCAAGCTTTGCAAAAGCGTGCTTGTTTCAGCCTTATCGTTTTTCGCAAAACGTTTCTCAATTTCGGTAAGGAAATCCTTAGCATTAGTCACTTCTTCAGATACTGCGCCTCGAAAGGCTTCCGGAATGCCGCGCTTAATGATCATCAGACTCATGCGATTAGAGCGTTCCCACTTCTCAAAGTTCCTCTTTTCATCAGGTGAACTTTCATCCGTCAGAGGAGTGGGTTGCTCAATCCGGAACGCAAGGTCTAGATCCATGCAGCCGAGAACAATTAATACGCTCTCTTTCCAATCCTTGAAGTTTGTCCCATTGAGCTTGGGAATAGAGTTGATATTAGCAGATATGGTAGTAGCAGATGAATTAGCTGTAGAGAGAAAATGGAAGAATTATGCTCACATCAATATTAAGATTCAATAATCAATTAATCAAATCATGGTAAATCCCATCTTCAAGATACCTAGCACATCATTAATATCAAGTCTTTTGACAGTAATATTAACTGTAAGTGGTACTCTTGGTGTAGTGATCAAACATTGACAATAAATCCTGTCAAATAATAAACCCATCTTTGGATTGATTTATTATTCACATGGAAACCTTATAATTATCACATGTTTATCACCACAGGTGTGTACTAAATTCGGCCAAATATTAACCTTCCTTTGGGTCGGTCAATATCCGCATGAACAATCATAAACATGAATTCCTTCTAATATTCTAAGTTAATTAATTTTCACAAAAGAGGTTGCTTTGGCAACATATTGCTTCAATCAATTCACTTTTGAATATTATAAAACCAATTGAGTCCTTTATACCATAATTTGAAAATTAGAATACTTAATTTTATTCATTATGAAACTTTAAGGGCCTAAGGGTTAATAATTCAATACTTTAGGGGTCGAAATTAATTAATTCAAAACATTTTGGGTCAAAAATTAATTATTGAAAACTTTAGAGACCCAAAAATAATTATTTAAAAACTTTAGGGGCTAAATGTTAATAATTGGAAAGTTTAGGATTCAAGAAATCAATTATGCGGAACTTTAGGGGCCAAACTAAACCAATTATGAACATTCAGGGACTTAATAATTAAATTCAGAACTTAAATGGCCCAAATTAATTAATTTCAGAACTTCGGGGGCTGAATTATAAAAAATCCGTAACATTAAGGCCCAATTAGGATTAACTTTAAACCTTAGGGACTGATATATAAATATTAACCCTAATTTTAAATTGCAAGCAGGGGGCTTAAGAAACTCTAATTTGCAACTCATGCCCCCGCCCCAAATCTTCCATAACTCCAAAAACCTTCAAATTAATGCCCCTTTCAACTCCCATAACCGAAAACTTTAATAGAGAATTAATTTTACCTTCACCGGCGCCTTAAAGTGGCGCCGGCCGGAGCCTCGCCCGTTGCTTCAACAAGATTTAGGCGCTGCTACAGCCACAACGCCAAAGACCAGGGGTCGGCTTCAAGAAATGGCGCTGCCAAACAAAAATAAAAAAATTTTTTTTTTTTTTTAATTCCCCCTTTTTTTTTTTTTTTTTCTTTAAACTGAAATTCATAAAATCCCAATTTCAAAAATCGAATTTTCAAGAAAATCATAGATCCTTATTATTTCATGCTATATCCATAGAATAAATTCAATAAATCATATTATAACATGCTCGAATTCTAAATCCAAAGCATAATATGAAATAATTTGATAATATAACATGAAAATCAAATAACAATATTATAACATGCTCAAATTCTACATGTATAACATAAAATGTTAGAATTCCATAATACAACATGCTATAATTCTTGATAACATAGTGATCCAATAATTCATAGAATTTAGAATCTTAAAATTCCATTTATCATGATTTCAATTATGGATGGCTCTGATACCACTTGATAGAAAATTGAAAAGGAATAATCAAACTACATACTTTATTCAAATCCTTTTCACATAAAACCCTAGATCCATTTCCATATTGAAATATGAAAAATGAACATAAATATAAAACATACCTGAATCCATGATAATTAGATTGTAAGCCTGAAAGGATCACGATCTTCCAATTTGATTTGTGAACTTCACTTCAATCTTGATTTCTATGGATGGGGATGTAGAAACCTTGAAGAACACACTCAAATGTGGACCATAACCCATATATACATAAGATAATGATCATTCATCATCTTTCATTTGTTTAAAATCGGCCCCTCAACAATTTAAAACAAACTTCTGGTCTCTACACTTTAATTCCACGAAATTCAATACCCATTAGTCAAACTTTATCCTTAGTGGATCACTCTAATGACTAATTTACTTTAGATAATAGCACACACATTTTTAATATGTTACATGTGGCCCCAAAATGCTAAAATATTCCAACACATAAATGTTTTATAATTCATTCAATATAATATTTTAATTCTTGCCTTTTGTGTGTAACTAATTAGGATTCGACCACAATTCGTACGTATTATGATTCTGATTAAATCGGAATATGATAAATTAACATGGGATTATGCAAAATGGGATTTTTGTTGGTTTTAACATTTGCATTGGCCATTGGTTTGATGGCTATAAATTCTCCACGCTTATGCCTGCAGGGATTTCAAGAATCGGGAACCTAGAGGTACACAGAGGTTACGCAATGCGAAACTATTGACTGATATTATTGGCAATTGGTTTTAGGCCCGACTTCATTAAGTCCCTGTTCGATTTAGTTAATAAATTGATAGAAATTTAAGTGAGTCAATGAGTAAATTTAACTAATTGTCTGTTCTCTTTTTCATTTTCAAACCGTTTTCTGTTTTCGATTATCCAAAACAGTGAAAATGCGTTCTTTCCTATTTTCGAAAATGCGTTTTTTAAAACAAGTTAAAAATTTACAAAGAAAACCCAAAACGACAAGTGTTTTCAGTTATAATCAAGTTAAAATTTTCAAAACGCGTTTTGAGTGTTTTCAAAACAATTTTTCAAAATGCAAAAAAGAACACATTCTCAACAATTTCAAAATGAACACTCAAAACACAAAATCCAAAATGAATTCAAAACACAAAATTGAAATACAAAGAGAACAGCCCCTAAATATTTCAAAAGATCCACCACTTTTTAACCACACAATTTCAAGGACTAAGTGTGTCTTTTGCGAAAAGAGAGACAGGAAAAAGAAAAAAGGAAAAATAGAAGCCGACCACCCCTCTTTACACACAAAGATAATCTTATTGTTTTCCATATTGCCAAAATTATTTGAAATCCTAGTTAATGAAATATAAGAAAAGGGATTATTTTATAATAAGAATTAATATTTTTTGAGTTCAAGCAAATGTTTGGAGTTGTGCTTCATATTTCTGCTGGGCAAACAAGTCCCACATCAGTTGTGGAAAAAAAATAAATCCATCATATAACTCAAGTGGGTTACTCCACCCATTACCAATTAGTTTGAAGAAATGATTTTCAAACAAGGGGCTTGGAGGTGGAATCAAGGAGATAAAGGAATTTTGTAAAGCGCGCTACAAGGATAATTCCTGAAACGCCTACGTGTTTATTTTTGTTCCAAATTATTTATTCTTGTTGATACACAATCTAATAAAAATCCTACATAAATTTTTTTTTTCTATCAATTGGTATCAGAGCCTTGGTTTTGATATTATTTTGTGTATCAATAATTAAATAATTTTGGATTATGCATGCATTAGTAAAGGGCGGTGTTAGGATTATGTGATTTATTTTGTTATTGGATTAATGATATTTATTTATTTATTCTTGAACAAATTTATGGCCTTAGAATTTTATGGTAATATTATGTATTGTTTTTTAATCGAGTCATGTAACAAAGGGGGTGGATTACGACTCCATGTTTTCCTCTTTGATTTTAATTTTTGCAATCACTCCTTCACTTAAAAGAGAGAATGTGAGATTCACTGTTCATTTTTGTCACATTGGTTTTCACATTGATCTGGTTCGAAACCGGTTTCGTACTGTTCAAAAAAATTGGCCGACTTCATCTGTAAAAAAAAATAGGAAACAAAAAGTTGGGGATCATTTTCCCAGATATTTCATATTATTCCATTTAATATTCTATTCAAGAAACAAACAAATTAGGAGTCAAAAATGTAGGCGCCGTGCTATATTTTTGTATTTCATATCCCAATTATGTTCTGTTATTATCCCTACTATATGTAAAGAAAAGGGCAAAGAAAATATTTATAAAAAATAAAATAAACCTGCAAACCGACTTATTGCAAACCGTCAAATACAGTTGATATTTTATAAAGATAAACGTATTGGAGAAGCAAATCAAAAATAAACATGCAAAACTGAAAAGATATTTTTTTAGTCGGTTGATTTTTGTAGTCGGTCGAAGAGATTATTCTATTTATATAGGAGAACTAATGAAGAAAAATTTATTCTATCATCGAGAATTTCTTAACCTTCGTCGTTTCTGTTTACTGTAAGTATTTATTAGTTAGGTATAGTTAATTTTGTTTTTTGTATATTTAAAATGCAAATATCATTTATCTATAAATCTTGAAAATATTTATTTTACTCCATTATGTTCTTCAGCTTCTACGACTAAATTTTGAAGTTTTGGTATTGCAGCAGAACATAAACTTTTACTGTAAGTATTTATACGTAGAAGTTATTTTCGTTCATATTATTATTACTTTTGCATGTTTAGTATTTAGTATTTCTTTAAGTAAATATAATTGTATTCCATGTTTAAGATTTTTGTAAGCAGTTAGGTATAGTTATTTTGTTTGTGTAGATTTAATATTTCTCTATATTTCACAATAAATTCTGAAGCATATTAGGTTAACTTAATAAATTTGTCAACATATCATTTTAGTATTATCAGTATTATTACTGGTTGTCAACATTAAATTTTTATTACAACAATTAATAATACTTACATACAATCGTACCTGAATTTATGTAGATAAAAAAATCGTTCAAAAATTGAATAATAAAAGATAATAAAAAAGAAGAAATAAAAAAAAAATAACTCGCCGTGTTTCTCCCCGTGCGCGCACGGGGACAATTGTCCAATTTCCCCGTGCGCGAACGGGGAAATCGAGTTTCCGTGCGCGCACGGAAACTCGGTTTCCGTGCACGCACGGGAAAACCAGTTTCCCCGGGCGCGCACGGGGAGACCGAGCACGGGAAACTCGGTCTCGTGCGCGCACGGAAAATGGTTTTCCCGTGCGGGCACGGAAATAAAGTTTCCCCGTGCGTGCACGGGGAAACCCGAGTTTCCCCGTGCGCGCACGGGGAAACCGATTTTCCCCGTGCGCGAACGGGGACCCATATTTTTTTTTTAATTTTTTTACCTTTTTTTCCCTCTACTTTTTTTAGCTAAAAATTCTACTATAAATATAATTTCGCTTATTACAAATTTAATTCAAAAATATTAGAAAATATTTCATTTGATACATACATGAAATCTAAATTCCTTTCGGGGGCGTTGCCCCCGAGCCCCCACGAGGGGCGCTGCCCCCTCGACCCCGCGACTGACCGGTCGGTCGATCTCGTTGGGGCGTTGCCCCCTACCCCCCACGAGGGGCGCTGCCCCCTCGACCCCCGCGACTGGCCGGGCGGTCGATCCCCGTTGGGCGTTGCCCCCAAACCCCCACGCGGGCCGCTGCCCCCTCGACCCCCGAACCACTCGAGAGATGCCACTTCTCATCTTGATAAAAAAAATATGTGACTTTCTTCAATTTACTTCATATACACTTCGATTTTTTATTTTTATTATGATTTTCTTTATTTGCTTTATTTTTAGTCATTCATGATTTTGTCGATATTAAATTTGTTTCCAATTTTTTAAGTTACAAAAAAACCATTCTCAAAGTAAACATATTAAATTTTTCAACATCGATTGAATTGTGCTATCTTCAGGTATAATATTTTTTTATTCTTTTCTAGATTTCGTAGAGTTTAATCTGTAATTAATCTTTGTATTTTTTTCCTTAAAGTTCCTATTATATTATTGTGAACTCTAATTCGTATTTATTGTTCTTACGTATATAATAATGTCCAATTGTATTTTTCGATAGTGATAATTGACTACAGTAATACACTATACCTTCATTAATTTTTGTAATAAATTGTTATTTGTTTAACTTTCTTTATGCATACTACTTTTCTTTCATTTTGAAATATATTTTTAGTCATTTTTCACAAATTTCGATATTTCAACCTTTACTTTTGCTGTATATATGTTTTAACACAAACTTTTACTTTCTACAGCTACATTTGAGAATTTAAATTAATGCATTTTATAAATATTATACTAGAGTTTTATGACTTTCACCCATCATTTTTAAATCACGTTATGCTAAAGTTGGTATTAGTATTATTTGTTAGTTGTTTGACTACTAAAATATTTTTTATTTTATTCAGATCGGTAGCATATTTATTGTCTGATGAATTCTCGGGAACCGGTAATGAGGAGCCTGAGTTTATTAATCTTGAAAGTATTTCCGAAGGCACGAGTAAATCATATAATGCTTTCATACGTCAACAACAAAATCAAAGACAAGCAGATAGGAGGAATCGAGTTCAAACCGTAAGTGTTGATCATCGTAAAAGGATAAATGATCCTATGTTATCTCAAAATAATAATTCTGGCGTTGCTTATGTGCATGAATCTTATTCTGAGGGTTCTACTTCGAATGAAGAATCGACTAATATTTTTGATTATGAATTATGTGGAAGTTTTAACCTTTTGAACATACCAACTACTGCATATGTGTTACCAAAATGTACCTATTGTAAGTATTGTGGTGCGAAAAATTTCATAGAGAAACAAAAGGTTTTTGTTCTTTGTGATGGAAAAGTTAAACTTTTCATGCCTGATTCACCAAATGAATTGTATGATTTATTTATTTCTAAAGAACCTACATGTATGGAATTCAAAAAACTTTCACGCGGATATAATAACCACTTTGCATTCACTTCATTTGGTGTAAAGTACGACAAGGAACTCTTTAAATCATACCGAGGTATTTACACATTCAGAGTTCAAGGACAGATATATCATTATGTAAATCAACTTATGCCACAGAATAATATGCCACATTATATGCAATTATATTTTTATGATACACAATGAAATTCAAAATCGTATAAAAATTTCTGAAAATTTAGTAGAACCTACTTTAACTCTTCTAATTGAAATCTTAAAAGGAAATCCATATAGTAAATTTTTCAGGTCTTTAAGTAATATAACGAATTTGCACGACCATCGAATACAAATAAAATGTCACCACGGACTCGATCAAAGAGTTTTCAATACTCCTTCAGCGTCTCAAGTAGCTGCTGTATGGGTTGATGATGATGAAAATGCAAATAATCATGTTCGTGATATTACTATATATGGTCATTCTGGTGATTCGCATAAGGTTCATTATTATTATGGTTGTTATGATCCTTTACAATATCCTTTGCTCTTCCCATTTGGTGAATCTGGTTGGCATGAAGGCATTCAAAGATATAAGCACACATCTTCTCAACCTGAGAATTTAGCTGACCATGTTGCTATTCCTAAAATAATAAATTCTGCAGTTCAAATGATTGAAAAAGAAGCTGAAGGTTTACTTATATACTTTGTCATATATTTTCTAATTTTAAAAATATCGATGTTTTAGTTACATATATAAAAATTGTTTTATTCTTCCTCATGCAGTGCTTCATAAAATGAAGAAACGATATCAGGTTTCATGTCGTGAGTATTATGCATACAAGCTACAGATTAGGCTTACAGGTAAGTTTGTGTTGCTTCATACTGGTAGACTTTTTCAACAATATGTTGTAGATATGTATGTTAAAATCGAAACAGCGAGATTAGATTACTTTCGTAATAACCAGAAACAAATTCGTGCTGAACTTTATCAAGGTATTGTAGATAGTGTCGAGAACGGGAAAACAAGAGGGTACAAAATTGGAAAAAATTTGTTTTACCACAGTCCTTTACTTGCGGACCTAGAGATATGCTAAGGAGATACTTAGATGCTATGGCTCTTGTTCAACGTTATGGAAAACCAGATATATTCTTAACTATAACATGTAATCCGAATTGGCCAGAAATTAAGCAAGAATTGAAACATAATGATGAGGTTCAAAATCGACCGGATTTAATTGTACGTATATTTAGAGCAAAATTAGAAGAGCTTAAAAATGATTTGTATAAGAACAATATTTTTGGTCCTGTTGTTGCTCATATATACATGATTGAATTCCAAAAAGAGGGCTTCCTCACGCACATCTATTGATAATTTTTAACCGTGGCCATAAGATTTCTTCTCGCTCAACAAGTTGATAGGATAGTATCTTGTGAAATTCTGATAAAAACAAGTACCCTCATCTTTATTCGGCTTATTGTGAAGCATAATATACATGGCCCTTGTGGAAATCTTAATCCCAAAAATGTATGCATGGTGACAAATAGTGGTTGTAAGAATAAATATCCAAGAGATTATTGTAATAATACTATATTTGGAGATAATTCATACCCATTGTATAGACGTCGTAATAATGGTATTAGTATTAAAGTTAGAGGTCAAATGTTAGACAATCAATGGGTTGTACCATATAATCCTTATTTAAGTGCAAAATTTGATTTGTCATATCAACGTTGAAATATGTTCTTCTATTAAAGTGTAAAATATTTGTACAAATATGTATACAAAGGACATGATCGTATTAATTTTTTCGTTAGCAAAGATGAAAAAGAAAAAGATATTGATGAAATATCTGCTTATCAATCTGCTAGATGGATATCTCCACTTGAGGCTATGTGGAGGATTTTTTCATTCAATTTGTCAGAAATCTATCCAATTGTTTATTCTTTACAACTTCATACCGAAGATCATCAACAAGTTACATACAAAAATACGGATGATTTATCTACTATTATTGAGAATGAAAATACAAGGAGAACAATGTTAACTGAATTTTTTCGATTAAATAAAGCAAATGAATTTGCTCGAACGCTTTTGTATCGAGATATCCCAACATATTTTGTTTGGAATGCAAATAACAAAATTTGGACTCCCATAAAGAAACAAATTGTTATCGGACGAATTGTCTCAACGAATCCATCAGAAGGAGAACGATATTTCCTTCGCATTCTTCTTAACCATATTAGAGGACCAACATCATTTGACGATATAAGAACTTTTAATGAAACAATTGTTGGTACATTTCGAGAAGTAGCACTTTTACATGGTTTATTAAGTGGAGACAATCGTTGTGAAGAATGTTTATCCGAAGCTATTATTTACGAAATGCCTTGTTCTTTAAAACGACTTTTTGCTACACTTCTTACATTGTGCAATCCGAATCATCCAAAGTTCTTTGTGGGATAAATTTAAATCTTATATGATGGATGATTATGTACATCAAAATATACCTATTGAAGTCATTGAAATACGAGCTCGGAGGATATAAGTTCTATTTTAGAATCCCTGGGTAAAAATATAAATGATTATGGAATTGTGCCATTTAATGTAAATATAAATGAAGATGAAAGGTTGACAAGAATGATTGCGAGAAGAGACAATTAATTTGGAAATTCAAGAAACCTTTACTTGTGCCGCAATGTTAAATAAGGAACAACAATTTGCATACGATACAATTATGGAAAAAGTAGAATCTGAATCAAGCGGTGCTTTTTTCATCGACGGTCCAGGAGGAACAGGTAAGACTTTTTTATACAAAGCACTCTTAGCTGGTGTAAGGTCTAGACATTTTATTGCTTTAGCAACTGCATCGTCTGGAGTAGCTGCATCTTTATTACCTGGAGGTCGAACAGCTCATTCGAGATTTAAAATTCCTTTGGAAACAATAGGAGAAGTCAAGCTGCTCTATTAGCAAACAATCGACTTTGGGAACTTTGTTGAAAATGTCTAAACTAATAATTTGGGATGAAGCACCTATGGTAAATCGTTGTACTATTGAAGCTGTAGATAAAATGTTTAGAGATATTACTGATTGTAACTTACCTTTTGGTGGAAAAGTAATCGTTCTTGGAGGAGATTTTCGACAGGTTTTACCAGTTGTACCGAAAGGAAAAAAAGAAGACATAATGAAAGCTAGCTTGGTTTTCTCATATCTATGGCCTTTGTTTGTACATCTACCATTAGTTCATAATATGAGAGCAAAGTTCGATTCTACGTTCTGCGATTACTTGCTTAGAATTGGAAATGGAATGGTAACAAGAACATACTTGTAAATGTATTAAGCTTCCAAATAGTATAATTTTACCATTCGAAGATGAAATCACGTCTCTCGAAAACTTTGATACATTGTGTTTTTCCAAATATAGAAGCTTATGCTTTGATCATTTACATACCATGGTAAACCGTGTTATTCTTACACCTACAAATGAATGTGTTGACCATATTAACAAACTTCTGCTTGAACAAATTCCTGGTCAAATTTTCACATACTATAGTTTTGATGAAGCAATTGAAAAATCGTAACGGTGCGTGCAAGAAGATTTCTTAAATACTTTGACATCAAATGGTATTCCACCTCATGAATTGAACCTTAAAATAAATTGTCCTGTAATGTTATTGCGGAATATTAATCCTTACGAAGGGTTATGCAATGGAACACGTCTTACTTGTCGAAAATTTGAGAGAAACGTTATTCTTCTTGAAATCACTATCGGCGAATATTGTGGAAAACATGTTTTCTTACCGAGGATCCCTTTTATACCACCGAAATCTGATCGAACCACAATTCCATTTAAAAGAACTCAATTTCCAATTAGACCATGCTTTGCAATAACAATAAATAAAGCCCAAGGTCAAACACTTGATTTTGTCGGTTTGTATCTTCAGAACAGTTTTACGCCATGGTCGATTATATGTAGCGTTATCAAGAGCAAAAACAAGCAAATCTCTAAAAGTTTTAGAAACCATCAACCACGAGATACTTCGCACGACTCATGTATCTTGAAAATGTTGTCTATAAAGAAATTCTTTCCTTTATACATTCATAGAACAACCTTCTCACAGTATATTTATTTCGTATATTATATTTAAAATACAGTATTTTACTATGCATAAAATAATATTTTTCATTTTATATACAGGTTATCGAAATTTCTATTGATGTTATTCGAAAGTTCAAATGAATTCTCTACTGCATCTGTATATTTCACAGGTATGAATTAATTTAAAAATAAAATATAATTTTTTTATGAATATCTAATACACTTTCATTATATTTTTCCAACATTTGTATAGTTCTCAAAAAATAATTTTACATTGTTTTTTAGACTATCTGCCACATTTTCTTGGAAATAAAATATTAATTCATCATCAAAAGATGTCATATTAGTGTAAGTGGTGATACCATCTAACATGTTTTTTCTAAATAAAAACAAGTACACACACGTGTTGTATATAATAATCTCCGTATTTCTCTTATTCCATTGCCATATATGTACTATTATTTATCATTTCACAAATTCCTCCGAATCCATTTTTTGTGGTTTGTTCACGACACCTTTAATATAGAATCTTCCATATATGTTTTATAGGTACCTGATCTTTGTGATCCTCCATTCAAATTAATGAAACGAGTTAATATATTACCCTAATCTTTAAAATTTGCAGTTCAATATATTTCTCAATTATGGTTAGTCTATTAATAATGTTTTCCATTACTTTAGTAGAATATATTCATTGACATTTTGTTATATGATTGGACACGGGTTTTTGTTATTAGCAAGAGTTCCATCTTCTCAAAGGCATTCACGATTATTGTATTTGTACAATTTTTAGTCTATCAAAATCTTTTAATGTTGTCATATGACATTTTACATAAAGCGTGTCTTCGTGGAGTACAAGGGAACGAAACAGAGAAATTTCTTTCTTATTTTAAGCCATGTATAATACCCCAAAGAATGTGGAGTTGCTTCAGGTTTGAAGCATATGGAGGCCAAAAAGCATAAAACATGTTGTATATATGCAAAGGAAAACACATTGTTCATATGAAAGAGGTAAGTTTTATGTTTCTCACTCTTTACGGTCATAATACATCATAAAAATCTTTTTAGTAACAACTTCTTATATCTTTGACAAATGTGTTTTGCTTGATCTTCACTCAATCATGATGACATCTTTATTCTCGATACTAAATATGAAATCTTTCGATTCAACGAATCCGACTCATGTAGTCAAGAAAGGGCAAGAAAGGGCTAAAACGCTGGAAGTTTTAGTGAAAGAACGGGAAGGAAATGATTTTTAAGAGAGGTAGACCATCTGCAATGTTTCTAAGATTTGGAAATTACAATGAGATGCCCGAGGATTCGAGCGAGGAGACTTCTAGCCGGTCCCAACCCATTACACCATAATTGCCATACTCCAACAAAGTCCCGGACGCCATGAAAATTAAACTCTTCTCTCATTTTATTTTAAGTTCCAAAGACAAAAACAAAAAAAAGAAGAAGAAAAACAAACAAAAAAAGTAAGGGTAAAAATTGGTCTAAATATAATATATATGTTTGTGTAGAGTAACTTGGGTCCTTTGCACCTTTTTCTTTTGTTTCTTTTTGTCTTGCAATTTATGGAGGACCTTATGATATATGTAAGTACTTGTAAGCTTTTTAAAAGTTTCAAGGGGACATTATGCCCCATTTTGTTACATGTTGTTCATGGTATTTGTTAGGGTGTACACTCACATGTTAATTAATAGTTAATCTTTTCAAGTATTTACACGATTATTTTGCATACCTTCACATATTCGCATACGTATGAAGTGAAAACACAAGAAATTGAACTTATGATCGTTTTCAAATATAATTTTGACATGACATAATGACAATTAACCATAAACCACATAGTATCAAATTATCCGATTTTGTAATTTAGTTAAACATATTACACACAACACATTCACGAGAATTTCTTATGTTCGAAAGAAATTCTTAACATTCACAATGCTAATATTTATTTACGTTTAAAATAACACAACCTGTGCATTGCACGAGGCAAAAACTAACATGAAAACAAACTTCCCATAATAATAACACTACAACATTATGGAGTTTACAGATCTTTCAAAATTTAAGCTTCACCAGAAAACATATTTTGTTTGGATTATAATTTTGCTCTTTTTTTTGTAATATATAAAATTCAATCTTATATCTCTTTCATTCTTATTATTTTATTTTCTTTCTAAAATCATATATACTTGGGACTTCAACTTTTATTTTTTATTGTGTGTGTGTATATATATATTATGCATTCCATACTTCAGAAAATGGTATAAAAAAATGCAGATAATTTTTTTTTTTTTGAACGCTAACATTACTTCCGTAATCACATTGCCCGTGCATTGCACGGGCAATAGACTAGTAGTCTTAAAAGTCTGTAGTTTGGTTACTGTTATAATTTTGTAATACACGAGACTCATTCTGCAATTAAGAGGCGGAGGACTTAAGCTGCAAATTCAATTCTAAGGACCAAACTTCATCTTCTACACGAGTCCAAGGACCTGCAAATGTAAAAATCAGCAAAACCAAAAAGGAGAAGAAAAGGGAAAATGTTTTTCACGGTGGGGCAACACCCGCGGCCGCCGCGACTCGTGTGGAGCGACGGTGCCCACCGAGGCTGCCGTTTTCGCGTGAAACGCAACGGCATCGAAATCTGCCGTCGCGTCTCATACATGGCAGCGGCGTTTTGGGCGCTACTACTGCATTGTGTGGGAGGAAAAATGGTGGTGGTCTCGGGTGGCGCATTGGCGTTGATTGGTGGTTATCTTCTTGCTAGTGCTTCCTTGCTTTTCGGCGTTACTGGTTTAACGTGGAACTGGTGGAAGAAATGGCAATTTTGTTTGGAGTAACTGTTGGTAGTGGGCGGTTGAAGATATTGTTTTTCAATTGTGCCAATAATGGAATGACAGATTTCTGAGTTGGGCTTAGTATTGTGAAATGGGTTACCATTATAAAAGTTGGGTAAAACCAATTTTTTTATGAGAAAATTATCTTAAACCCTAGTTTTTAAGTTAACATTTCAAAAATAAGGGGAGAAGGTTTAAATTTCAAAATTCAGGTGATAAATATGATTATTAATTGTAATTAATAAAATTTTAAATTAAACCTTAATTTAGATAATAACCCCCACCCCACCGATTAATCCCAACCCCAGCACTATCTTCTCTCTCTCTCTCTCTCTCTACCAAAGGAAACGCCGGAAAAGAGCTACGTCACCGGCGCGACTGCCATACACACCACAACGACACGAGTGACGGCGACGGCGGCTTAATCTCGTGTATCATCGAAGAACGGTGGGTTGTTTCCCTCCCCCCCTCTCCCTGGCAAATCGCTGCCGCAACGGCATAAGGTTTCAGAGCGACAGTGCTTGATGCCGCATGCATATTGGCGAATTTGAGGATGCCCATGGTTGTCCTTGTTCTCACAGTGGGCAATGAGGTGGTGTTCTTTGTTGGTGATGATGCCACTGTTAAATATTGGGATCTGGGGGGAAATTTTGGGCACGAATTGATGCCAGAGTTTTTTAGGTGAGTTTTGTCGTCGGCAGTTGGTGGTGGTGGCTGTGGTGGTGTTGATGTTGGCTGGCATAAGAGATGGCCTCTGTGGTGATGGTGGCGGTTGCGGCGGTGGTGCATTGATTCTCAGTGGTGATTATGGGGGCACGGCTGTGGTGCAGTAATTAGCAGATGGTGGTAGTGTGGTGGTGGTGTTTTGTGTAATGGCGGCTGTGGTGGTGGATTTGGCGGTTGTGGTGGTGGTTCGACGACGACGATGGTGGTACTGATTGGGTCTAGCTGTGGTAGCGACGGTGATGTTGGTGGTGGTAGGGTCTACAGGGACCTTGGCGGTGGGGAGGCATTTGCCTGGTTATTGGTGCGGTGATGGGTCGCGGTGGTAGTGGTGGTACAGGTTGTGATGGTGGTGTTACAAGTGGTGGTGGATCTGGTTGTTGTGGTGAGGTGTTGGTTGTGACCCGATTGTGACCGGTTGTGATCGTTTGTGACCTGTTGTGACCGTTTGTGACCTATTGTGACCGGTTAATTGTGACTTGTTGTGACCAATTGCGACCGATTATGACTTGAAATTCTGAATTTTTTAAAAAAAAAAATTGGAGCAGTCAGAACAGTCGCCAGAGAGGCCACCGGAACAGTCGCCGGAGAGGCCGATTGTGACAGTTTGTGGCCGATTGTGACCAATCCATGGGTTGGGGGTGTGATTTTCAATTTTCTGAAAATTTTGAAATCGTCGGAACGGTGGCCGGATCGTCGCCGGAGCAGTGGCCGGACCGGTGCCGGAGATGGATAGAAGTGGTGTAGTGAGGAGATGAGGTGGGTGAGGTGTCATGGGGTGGTGTAAATAATTAATATATATTATATTATAATTTAATATTTAATAAATTTTTTTAGCACCTGATTTTTGAAATATTTTAAGAAGTTTGTTATTTATGAAATGTGAACTTTAAAAATAGGAACTATGTATTGTTCCATTTTTTTATTTATTGCATTGTGGGCTAATGTGCTTAGCCGGGCCAGTGCAATATGGATTATTTTTTCACAATGAGCTGGATTACTGCAAAATTGGTTGTTGGCACTTGGGCTGAAGAATAAAGCTTTGGAGCTTTTTGGACTGGACACAACAAATTGGAAATTGAAGAATTGGACCGGAATGTGGTCCAATTAAAACTTTAATTTGTATGTAATTTTCTGTCTAGGTTTTGGGCCATAAATTTTTGTTCTAGCTATTTTTTATTATTGCCTTTATTTATTGCTTTAATTAAATTGTGGATGAATATCATTAAATAACATGTCATTTAGATCGCATATACACCGCTCTAGGTACTATACCGTCATGCATGTAAATAATATTTATTTTTCTTTTCTAAATTGTTAGATAAGAAAATGGATAAATATTATAATTAACGATTAGGCCATTTTCATTAGATTGGTTAGAAATTGTTAATTGGAAAACCCAAGTAGTATAAAAATATTAAGTGGGTGAGAGTAAATAAATTTATTTCGACCCATGGCCTCCCCTATTAGCCCATTAGTAAGAATTGTGTATACCATATGCTAATAACTTTATTATTGGCTTCCCTAAAGGAGGGCTGCACTGTTTCGATTACTTGATTGGGCCCAATTAGGTGATGGATTTTCGATATGAATTAATTGTGATTGCCCTATAGGTAACATAATTAATTTTGGATTTGAAAAATCTTCAATATAGGGGTTGTACACTTAAATCAAAAAAATATCATATGGACTTCCTATAGAATATCCTGATGATATTATTGATGGCCAAAATTCAAATGATACTAAATTTTAACATTGCATGAGATGCTAGAATATATTGAATTTAGTGGGAGGGTCACAGCCTAACCGTAAATCACTTTATCTTCTCCTATAGAGAGATATGTTTAAGATTTTGAGGTTTTAGGTTGTCATCATATTAAAGTAGTATTGGGTCTATATGTGCATTTTTCATGCATCATATATGAAAAATATTTATAACTTGCAAGCTCATTTTAATACTATTATCTTATTTCAGAAAAATGTCGAACCATATACTGTCATCCATCCTAAGCAAAAACCAACTAGTAGGGGATAATTATATTGATTGGAAATGTAACTTAATGATTGTTCTCACTGCTGAGAAGCATAAGTTTGTGCTGACTGAACCATGTCCTAACAAACTGACTGAGGAATCTACGGCTGAACAAAAGGCTGCATATGAGAAGTGGGTTCAATCTGATGAGATGGCCCGTTGCTACATTACGGCTTCCATGTCGAATGTGTTGCAACAGAAGCATCAGAACATGGACACTGCAACTCAAATTATCGATAGTCTTCAGGAAATGTTTGGCCACCAAGGTCGTCAGGCTCGACAGGCTGCCATTAGGTCTATTATGAACATGCGCATGAAACCAGGGACGTCCGCGAGAGATCATATGCTTGCATTGATCGCTCAGTTCAACGTGGCTGAGGTTTTAGGGGCTGAAATCAAATCGGAGACGCAGGTTGACATGGCTTTAGAGACTCTCCCAGAGATGTTCTCACAGTTTAAGGTTAGTTATAACATGAACAAGCTTAATATGTCCCTGACCGAGCTGATGAAGGAGCTTCAAAATGCAGAGGCTGTTCTAAAAACTAAGCATGGTGAAGCCCATGTATTTTCTTCTGATCGACCATCCTCTTCCAAGTCGAAAGGCAAAGGAGGTAATAAGAGGAAGAAGTCAAACAAGAAGAGCATACAGCCACAAGCCAAGAAAGTAAAGACAGATGAAAAACCCAAAGGGAAATGTTTTCATTGTGGACAGAAGGGTCATTGGAAGAGAAACTGTCCGGAATACCTAGTTCGCAAGAAGCCAGGTAATGGAGTGTTATCTTACATTGAATCTTGTTTAGTGGTTGATTCTACAGATACGTGGATAGTAGATTCTGGAGCCACTAATCATATTTGCAATTCTTTGCAGGGGTTCCAGGTAACCAGGGAGCTCAGTGCAGGGGAATTCACTCTTAGAGGATGCAGTGCAGAACTAGTGTCTGCCAGAGCCATAGGATCTATTTTTCTAATTTTTCAGCACAATAAACATTTGCATTTAGAAAATTGTTATTTTGTTCCAGATGCTAAACGGAATTTAATTTCTGTGGCTTGTTTATTTGAGTATGGATATTCAGTTGTTTTTGCGCGGTTTGCGCTAGATATTAAATTGAATAAATCTCTTATTTGTCTGGACAAATGGTTAACAATTTGTATGTTTTAAATTGTGCTGTTGGCTCTATAAATAATGTCAATGCTTCTAAAAAACGCTTGAGATTGTCTCCCACTAATGAGACTTTTTTGTGGCACCTTAGACTTGATCATATTAACCTTGATAGAATCCAAAGACTGGTAAAAGATGGTCCTTTAAATGAATTAAAGGTGGAATCTTTTCCGGTATGTGAATCTTGTTTAGAAGGTAAAATGACCAAGAGACCCTTTACTTCGAAAGGGCATAGGGCCAAAGAAGTTTTGGAATTAGTGCACTATAATGTATGTGGACCAATTAGTGTCCAAGCTAGAGGTGGGTATGAGTACTTCATTACTTTCACTGATGATTACTCAAGATACGACTATGTATACTTAATGGCTCACAAGTCTGAAGCCCTTGAAAAGTTCAAGGAATTCAAGACTGAAGTAGAAAAGCAATTAAGTAAAACCATTAAAACACTACGATCAGATCGAGGTAGGGAGTATCTATCACATGACTTTAGAACATACTTATCAGAGAATGGGATTCTATCCCAACTGAGTGCATCGGGATCACCCCAGCAAAATGGTGTTTCAGAAAGGAGAAATAGGACATTATTAAACATGGTCAGATCTATGTTAGGCTTCTCAACTCTCACAACATCGTTTTGGGGATATGCTATACAAACAGCAGCATACTTATTGAATATGGTTCCGTCCAAGTCTGTTCCTAAAACACCCTTGGAATTGTGGAATGGGCGTAAGTCCAATCTAAGACATATTCGGATATGGGGATGTCCAACACACGTGCTAAAGGGAAAGACAGATAAGATAAAATCAAGATCGAAAATATGTATACTTGTAGGGTATCCTAAAGGAACGAGAGGATATTACTTCTATAGTCCTCAGGACAAGAAGGTATTTGTGAGTACAAATGCAACCTTCTTAGAGGACAAGTACATAGAAGAACGTGAATCCAAGAGCAAGGTTCTTTTGGATGAAATGAGAGGAAACATTCCAAGCTCATCTAGTCCAGAGATCCGCACTGAACCTGCTCAAGAAGAATTCATGCCCATTTCACCGATAGTCTCTAAGCATAGTGGGAGACAAGTGGGAATCTCACCTGTCATACCCTCTGAAATGCCGAGACAAGAAGTGACGGAGGATGAAGTCCCGATTGTTTCATCACCACATGGTAATGATGCAAGAGAAGAAGTCATAGGACAGTTACAAGTTCCAATCAACCAAGAACCTCAACGGCTTCGACGTAGTGGGAGGATCACTCGGTTACCATCCAGATACTTACTCTATGGAGAGTCTTTCGAGGCAGTCTCTACTGAGCAAGAAGATGATCCAATCTCATTCAGAGAAGCTATGGAGGATACAGACGCTGACCAATGGAGGAGTGCCATGGATTCAGAAATGAAGTCCATGTACACTAACTCAGTCTGGGATCTTGTAGATGCACCAAATGGAATAAAACCCATAGGATGCAAATGGGTCTACAAGAGGAAAAGAGGAGTAGATGGAAAGGTGGAGACCTTTAAAGCTAGATTGGTTGCTAAGGGTTTTAACCAACGAGAAGGTATTGATTATGAGGAAACCTTCTCGCCTGTAGCCATGCTTAAGTCTATAAGAATCCTCTTATCCATTGCAGCTCATTTTGATTATGAGGTGTGGCAAATGGATGTCAAGAATGCATTTCTTAATGGAAATCTTGACGAAAGCATATATATTATGCAACCAGAAGGTTTTATCCAAAAAGGTCAAGAGCATAAAGTATGCAAATTGAAGAAGTCTATTTATGGATTAAAACAGGCGTCTAGATCTTGGGAACATCAAGTTTGATCAAACAATTAAGACTTGTGGTTTTGATCAGAACCTTGATGAGCCTTGTGTCTATAAGCGTATTAAAGACAACAATGTCATTTTTCTCATATTATATGTTGATGATATTTTGCTCATTGGGAATGATATTGGATCATTAACATCAATCAAAAACTGGTTGGCACAACAGTTTGATATGAAGGACTTGGGAGATGCCAATTATGTTCTAGGTATCCAAATCCTACGGGATAGGAAGAACGGGAAGATTGCTCTTTCCCAAGCTTCATACATAGACAAAATACTGGTCAGGTTTTCTATGCAAAATTCCAAGAAAGGTCAAATGCCTTTTAGACATGGAATTCACTTATCACGGGAGCATTGTCCTAAAACTCCTGGTGAAGTGGAATACATGAAACAAGTTCCTTATGCCTCAGCTGTAGGAAGTCTCATGTATGCGATGTTATGTACACGACCTGATATTTGTTATGCTGTTGGAATAGTCAGTAGATATCAGTCAAACCCAGGACCTGAGCACTGGATCGCTGTTAAGCATATACTCAAGTACCTTCGTAGAACTAGAGATTATATGTTGGTTTATACAGCTCCAGATTTGGTTCCTACGGGTTATACTGATTCTGATTTTCAAGCTGATAGGGACTCTCGCAAGTCCACATCAGGATCAGTGTTCACATTGGGTGGCGGTGCCGTTATATGGAGGAGTGTCAAGCAATCTTGTATTGCTGACTCCACTATGGAGGCAGAGTATGTCGCAACTTGTGAAACAGCCAAGGAAATGGTATGGCTAAGAAAGTTTTTGCTAGACCTTGAGGTGGTTCCTTCAGCATCGCATCCCATTATTTTGTACTGTGATAATAGTGGAGCGATGGCAAACGCAAAAGAACCGAGAAGCCATCAACGCGGAAAACACATTGAACGAAAATATCAGCTGGTTAGGGAAATCGTTCAACGAGGAGATGTAACAGTGTGCAAGATAGCATCTGCAGAAAATCTTGCTGATCCCTTTACCAAGAGTTTGCCTACTAGGAGTTTTGAGGGATATACTGAAAATATGGGCTTACTTAACATGTCTCATTTACTCTAGGGCTAGTGGGAGAATTGTTAGTTTTAGCCCTTCGAGTAAATTTATTTCTGAAATTTTGAAATAATAATTTATTTTTTCAGTGAATTATTTGTATTAATTCGAGCTTGCATTTTGTTCATGGATTGCTTGATATTATAAATCAAGTGTTTAAGTTGTTAAACACGGAAAGATTTGATTTATAATTCGATCTAAAAGTTTATTGTCCACAATCGGTAAATGAAGACGAACACTTCATTTTGATAAGATTGTCTCAATTTTTATTTAAAGTTGATCTTGACTTTAGCAATAAAATTGATTGTACATTTTTTGGAATGTGTTGGACTGGACCACGTGAAATTAATTTATGGAATTGACCACTTGAATTTAATTTCACTTGACTATTGTATGTAGTACCTTAATCCTGAGCGAGTAATGAACTTTGATTACTAACTTGAAGTTTTTTGAGGTATCAATGAGTGAGATTAAATTACTGATCAATATCTCGATGCCTTGGAAATTAAAGTAAAATAATCGGAGAACATATATTCGCGATATGGAATCCGTAACCTATTTAATAGGCACGATCACGATCTCAAGAGTTTTTCTAAGGAACAGTTAAATTTGAGCTCGGTACTTCGACGTAACTGTTGAATTAATGTTGTGATGTGATCACAAGGAACTGTCAAATAGAAAATGGGATTGAGGATTTAATGCATCTTTGGAAATTTTTTTTTCTTTGGTCAATTTTACCTAGTTCCAAATGTTCTACGTGATTAACGGGGGTAATATATAAGAGCAATTTGTCAGAGGATATAATTATTGTAGTTTCAGTAATTTCAATTAAATTAAGAGTACAATCACATTCTTTTAGTGGAATAGATAGTGATTAATAAATTATCTAGATCGATCAAGAGTTGATCGGGTCAAGATTAATTTATTGGAACTTGATTTAATTGGGTCCGTTTGGTCCTTTCAGTGGCTTCAAAATAAGAACCGGAATAAATTATAAGAGTTATGGTTTATTAAATGTAGAAATATAAATTAATTAAACCAAAAATTATGTCTTGCATGTGCCAAACATGTACTATGGAGGTTATGATTTGGATAAAGACAAAAATGAGATTCCTACTTGATAAGGACCTATCATCCAATCAAAAGAGGAGAGAGTGTCCTAGTGGGATGTGGTGTCTTGTAAATCAAACCAACACGTACATGCTAGTGGGTTTAATTAATAAATAAAAATGTATCTTGTTTTGTGCCCACACACAAGATAAAAACATCTCTCTACATTTTCTATTGGGTTCTTGAAGAACACGGGAGAAGACCAAAGGGTTTGAAGAAAGGATTTTTAAACAAGGGGCTTGAAGGTGGAATCAAGGAGATAAAGAAATTTTGTAAAGCACGCTACAAGGGTAATTCCTGAAACACCTGCGTGTTTATTTTTGTTCCAAATTATTTATTCTTGTTGATACACAATTTAATAAAAATCCTACATAAATTTTTTTTTTTCTATCAATTTCAATATTCAAGCAAGTCAAGCAATAAACGAAAGTTATGGTAAGACTAACGCTTAAGTTCAATTGCTGATTTCACATTTTAATGTTAAGACTTAAGAATGAGTGAACGAACTTATTGAAATTGAAATAACTTCAGAGTTTTTATCTAGCATTACGATTTTTAACATTGATCTAAGTTTGACATTGAAATGATCGTGTTGATAAGATGAAACATTTCAAGTTCGTATGTTATATTACTCTTTATCGCAACATCTTATTAAATCAAGCTTTTTATTTTGGAGGTTTTGGACTATTTTCAAATCAAACAATTTTAAATGGAAAAATTCCAAACCAAACCAAATCAAACCATTTCATTTTTCATACCAAATCAAAATAGTTTTTACGATTATTTGATTTCAAATCATGGTTTTAGCGACATAAAAATAACATATTTCAAAGAAGTGAAAAAAATAAAAGTATTTTGTTCGAAATTTAACACCTAAATTGAAACCTATGAAACAAAAATGTTACAATACTAATATATTTGTCTCAATAGAAGCTTAAACCAATAAATTAATACAATATTCAACCATAAAATTTAAACTTATAATACATTCTTATGATGAAAAAATTTGATAAATGAATTAATATTTTATAAAGAGTTAATGGAAGTAGACTAGTAAGTAAATTTTTTTAAGTATAAATTGATCTATTAAACAAACGAGTAATGTTATTTAACACCACTAATGTTGAAACACCAATCTAGGTGACACTAACGTGGCATTAAATGAGAAGTACAACTGAATTACTCATTTAATTGCACCTCGCATTGAGTTTATCACATCACGCCACCTACTAAACTGATGTTGTAGCACCAATGATGTTATATAACATTATTCTAAATAATATATCGTGTGAAATTAGTAATTTTTCTTAAAAATAAATTGGATTAATTATTTAATTTAGTTTCAAGCAGAGTTTAACTATTGAAATCTAAATCAAACCAAATATTCATATCGATTATAAAACGATCCAAACTTAAACCACGTGAACTCAATCCCTACATAAAACTATATTCTTATCCAAATATTTAACTGATATATACTACAAAAATAAATAAATTTATTTAATAAAAAAATATAAGACAACATTCCTCATACTCCTTTGTCGGACATTCAGCCTTCTGGCAAAGGGCTTGGGGTTCTTCTCCCTGTCAATCGATAGCATAAGTGATGTGTTTTTTTTTTTTTCGATTGTATTTCTCTTAGGAAGAGTAGTAGCTTCAAGACTATGAAACTTTAAAGATTAAGACATAACTATACTAGCTTGCCCCCAGCTTTTCTGATGAGCAAAGGTGATCAATCATCAATACAGCTAGGCTAATTTTCCAATTTTGACTTAATGATTAAACAAAATGAATATTGCATCATGAATTAGAACTCAAATTCAGAACTCGCATCATCAGTTGCAAGTTTTAGTTATGAATCGAAGATAAAAGAGAGGTTGCAATGTTGAATCCGCTATTAGACTTGTTTATAATGGTGAAACGATCTTTATCCATGGATAATAAGTTCAGTAGCAATACGGTTCAATCATTTTCTAGGAGCAAAAGGAACTGCTATAATGACTACATGTCAGAATATCATGCTTTTCAATATTTATTTTAGGCTTAATCTCTCTCTTTTCAAAAGGTAATCTTCTCGCTCACCTGACTCCGTGGCACGAGTCCACTTCCCCCATTTCCAGAAATAACATGGACAGTCGCACCCCATATGCCTCAAACAAGGATTGAATGTGATCCTCTTACCATGTCTGTACAAATAGAATAGCCCATTTATATAGAATGGTAAAAAGATCATATATTATCATCGATCACAGAAATGAAATTAGATGCTCCCAACTCACGAGAGATCATGGCGGAACTGCCACATAAGTATCCATTGAATATTGAGTTCAATAGATCATGATTAGCAAAAAGACGGATATCCCTTGCTCAATCACTTATTCACAAATTTTGTATGGCATTAATACTTATCATTTCCCATCTCATGAAAAACATTTTACCATACTTCCAAACTGACATCTACAGGGTCAATGTTGTCGACACTGACCAGAGGACAGGCTATTCCTCTTGCGCTGCTCCACTCGACTATCCGTATATGATGTTATAGTAGGACTATGCACAAATATAATACCAGCAGAAGCCTACTAGTTGAATAATTCAATGGCTTGCACTGATGAATGTGTGAATTGGCACAATGTTGTTCTAGAGATTAATAATGGAGCCCATAGATTTCCCCATGTCCAAATGACCAAATCTGATATCAAATGTTACTAACACATTTTTTATTAATAATTTAAAGAAGTAGGAAAAGAGAGGAAAAAGCATAATAGGCTCATTCAAAAGAACCTGAATCTCCTGAAATATCCACAAGATATTAATAATTTCATTCTAAGATAATAATAACCTATTTCATTACTTTTGCTTCTTTAGATAAAAAATTACGTAGCCTACAACTAGTCTAATAAGTAGGGTGCACACGCTCATTTTCCATAAATATTTATACAGTGGAAAAAACTATCCTAATCACTATTGATTTTTCCAATTTAGATAAACTACAAATTAAAAATAAATAATTTACTCACTAAAATCTCAAGTCAGTAGAATGCCAATGTAATTCAATTTACCAAAATGCTGCCAAAATTTGCCGAAACTACCAATCTAACGTGCAGATAAGCAAATTCGAAGAGGCAAAAAGACGACATTGCACTTTAGTCCATAGCAATTTGTGTGCGAAATTGATATCCAAAAATTAATATTTCTATACAAATGAATCCATTCAAACACACATCACCTGACCTTTCGCTTATGTTTGCTAAACAAGCTGACAAAAACCTTTGCCAAGAAACTCCCAACTGATAGCATGTCCACCATGTAATTGAAGAATCTGAACTAACCAAGAAACTAATACTCTTTTTTGTTCGGAAAAGGTATTTCATTTCCATCTTTTATCTCCCACTTAAGTACCCGACTCCCTGTATTTTTCTTACGTTCGGATAGCATTTATGATATATATACGGAATGGAATGTTTATCTGTATATTTTTTAAGATATCTTTCGTCTTTTTAAACATTTTTTCAGTTTTTTCCTTTTGATCTTCTGAAATTCAAAGTTAAGTATAAACGGGTTTCGAAAAACAAAATAAGAAAACTACAGGTAATGCTGCAACTGAAACCGGAACCAAACCTTCCCATGCATTCACCACCTCAGATCTCTAATCCCAAAGTTGAGACACCAACTGCAGCATCTGACACTATCCGCCAATAGCAGGACTGAAAATCATTAACTGCATTCAAAAAAATACTAAGATTTCGTTGTAACAAACCATTATATTTATTAATAACAAATATAGCTCATATCAGACCTGATCACAAACAGGACATGTATCACTTCTTTCCATCCATTCAAGAATACAAGCAAGGTGAAAATGATGATCACATTTGGTAATGATTTTTGGGTTTTCAGAGTCATATTCTGTAGAGAGACGCAAAAAATCAGTTTTCAATTTTTCCATGTCCAGTTACATCAGAGTGAAATAAATAAGCACTTGATGATTTTGATCTCACCTTCCAGACAAGTGGGACAAACGTCTTCCTCATCCTGTAACGGGGAAACAACTACTTCGCTGGACTTTTTGAGTGCGTTGGAATTTTCATCCTCAACTTCTTTTGTTACTTCCAACTCCTTATTGATTTGCGCCTTTTCATCAGACTCCAGGTTCTTCACTTTGGTTTCCAATGTGCTGACCGAAATTGTGTTGATAGACTCAGTGGGTGTGGTTTGCCTAACCACATCGACCTTGTGCCCAGGATCTTCTTGATTCCCTGATGGCGCAGGTGGGCGTCCTACAAGTGTTTCGTAAGGAATTGGGGCAGGTGGTGGCCGGTAAGTATCAGGGACTGAGGTATCTAGATTGGTATCAACCAAAAGCCCTGTAGAGAGAGCAGAGACTGCTATGTGGCGAGATGACAGGGGTTCTCGCTCCTCCAATGCTCTTGGATTCTACAAGCAAGTAGCATTTCAACAAAGAACAGTTCAGCAGGAGTATTAACAAGGTTATGTTAATGTCTCAATAAGTTAAATGAGTCCTAGTTGAACAAGAGAGAGAGAAAAAATAATACAGATTATAGCCAAACCCAAGTAAACAAAAGCCTGAAACATAAATACTTCCACAAAAAAAAAAAAAAGAAATATATTCGTGCTTATGTGTGCTAATTGCCATCTTTAACAGATATCAGATAAAGAGAAAATTATCAAAACGCAGAGCTAGTTCTACAATCCATGCAGGCAAAATAGATCAGCTCCAGCATACGTGATTCAGGCCATAAGGCATGGATTGAACTAAAGAAAAATTAAATAAAATAGGATAACATGAGTCTGTTACTTGATCCAATTGCATACATAAACCCAAGGGGTTCTGTTAATCTGCATTAATTTTATAATTATTTATTAGTAACCATTGATGTTGCATTAAACAAACAGACAAAAGATTAATGAAGATCACTATTCATGATTAACACACCAATGGAGATAATCAATTTCCTCCTTCATCAACATACAATATTTGTCATCTTCTACTCCGCCAATAAGCTAAAATTCATGAATGAAAATATCAATAAGAAAGGAGACAGTAATTTTAGAAACTTGAGGGGAGGTCTATATAGTAATCAGAAGTTTGAGGGGAGGCTATCATAATCCATCATAGACTTTTCTTCAAGAATCTTATCGTTAGCAGCCTAACATAAAATTAAAGAACTGTTGTTGATCAAAGATGTTATCTTCTTATTTTTCACACATATACATAATGAAACCTAGCAAGCACCAAGCACGTGAAACTAAACCTAATGTGCAATAGAAAAACATTAAAAATTAATTCAAACTACGAAAATCCCAAATAAAAAACAGACTAAACCGCCCAGCAAATTATAACATTGTCAGTAAAGGTTGCTATTTTGAGATACAACTGATGCAAAAAGGCATCAGCTATGAGTCAAGATATATCACTCACTTGATAGAAAGGTGATGAGTTGTTATATTCAGCAGTCTTCGATGCGCAGCAGCAGCAGCCTCCCATCTTTAATTATATTTTTAATTCACCTGAGGCTAGTGGTGCTTTGCACATTGTTCTTTCTATGCATGAAAAGAAAATATCATCAAGCCAATAAGGAGAAGCCCATTCTCAAAGACCATATAGAGTTAGAAGCACTGTTTGATCATTGTTAACAAAATGAATTAAAGTATAAACAGTATCATCAGCTCGTTAATCTTATCCTACTAAAGGATGTCAAATGTTAGTAAAAAGTGTATAGTTTTCGAGTTCAACCAGAAATTCTGATGCATGAGAACATGATCACTTTGCTCACAACCAAGACAGGTATATGCAAAAGTAGAAAAACTGTAGGAGTATTGTGAACAGGGAAGGTATAGATACTAACGACAAACGCAATCGAACAAATAGTATAATTGTATGAGAATTGTGGAAGAAGGGAAAAGGAAGAGAGAAGAGATAGAAGCAGAAGAGAAGATAACAGGAGGGAGAGAGATAGAGAGATCCATCAGATGCTCATTTCAGAATTTTGTAATGAAATCAAACTTCACAGAAAAGAAGAATAAAAAATAATATTAATAATTTTTCCTTTATTAACACACTCATTTCCATGATTATTAAGAGTGATGTGATAACTTGTCATCAACTTTTAGGTTGCAGACTTGCAGTACTGACTTTTGATCCGGATGTGTTGCAAATCTACAGGTTGTATGATGGATAAATCTATTTCAAATAATTTGAAATTAGTTAAGCATGAAGAGGTTTCAATTAAGACTAATCAGGGAGGAATTTAAGTCCATTATACGCAACTTCAGCACAATGTTTAGCACAGTGGAATCGAGTTCCTAGGAATTGGAATTCCTGAAGCTTTAAATGGAAACAATACCAATTTCAATTCTAACTTTACAATTTCATGCTCCAAAAAGAAGTCAGAAATGTTTCATGAATTTGAGCCACCAATCCGTAATTGATCTTACTCAACAGGGATCCATTCTTATGAGAACGAAATCCATTCCAGCATATTCATTAATCCAATAGCCAATAGGTTTACACCTTCTGAGGATAGCGCCATATATTAAAAGCATATGTTAAGCTCATGAGACATTAATTCTGATATAATTATTACTACTACAGATGCTTTTATGTTATATATAGAACAATCAACTATGACAGTGATCTTTTTTCCTTAATAGCAAAGGAAGATTTTATTAAGAAAGAAATAGAGAGTACATAGAAATATAGGACAAAACATCCTCAATAGATAACAAAAGGCAAGATCCTCTTCAAATGAGTGAAATTTGTGCCAAAGAAAGCTTCAAGGCCATAGCCCGAAGAGATGCAAAGAAAAGTATGTTATACCACAATGAAGGCAATCTTAGAGGTCATTGTTAAAAAAAATCTTTCATTCTGCCCTTCCAAATGAATCACAACAGCAGCAAACACTAACTCTCCTTCATAAAAAGAAAATCACAATGCTCTAGATACTAATCTGGTCATTCCACAAGTTGTATAACTCCAGTCCAATAACTCGAACTATGTAATAACCCAATGGATAATTTCTTATCTCAATCATCCTCCAATAACAATCCAGTAAATCTAAAAATTAGTGTAACTATACACACTTAAATGGAAAAAAAAAATCGAGAGACGAATTCCAAGAAAATTCGAATCAATACCGCTGTAATACAGTAAAATAGATACGACTATGACAGATTAAACTCACACAAGCGAAAGAGAGCGAGAAACATAGACACGTCAATACTTCAATAAATAAATCAAATAGAAAGTACAATCGAAACACATAAAAACCTTAAAGCCCTAAGATATATACAGAGTTTGATACAATCACAACAACGAACCTTCATAACATCCGCAGCTGCAATCAGCTCTGACAACAATAATTAATATCGAAAAACAAAAACTCATCAAAACAGTAATTAATTGATCAAATTCAATACAGGAAGCTCCATTGCATGCGTGATTATATACGCAGGTAAGTGAACAGACATGGATATCGCATAACTGTGTGTACCTGATGGATTAGGATTGAAATGGTGGGGAATTGATAGTTGAGAGGTGGCTTTGCTTTTGAGAATCTTGAGTGTATGTTTGTATGACTTGGCATTGAAAGGTGGACTACTTTACTTTGAAAGTTGGAATTATTGTTAATTGGTTAATTATGATAATAATTCACTAGGGGCTGTTTGGATGTGCTTTCTAACCCCCTTTTTATTTTTATTTTTTCCTTCTCTAGATTGTTTGATATTTTCCAAGGAAGAGCCTTGCAAATAATAGCAAGAGCGAATCAAATTGAGTCGAATCTAGTTTAATTCAAATATGTGAAAAATAAGGATAAATGTATGTATTGTATTGATTGGCTAAATTTAATTTTCCTAATAATCGAATGTAGCAAAATATTTCATCTTGACTAGAGAAGAAAGAGTAAATTAATACAATGTTGGCTTCACCTCTTAATGGAGGGAATTGAAGTTCTTACGTGAACTTTCAACTCAAAAACCTACTTGTTTTCGTAATTTTTCAAGTAACACGTCAATTAAGGTGTTATTAATCACTAATCATTCATTTGTTGACCTCTCCCGACTTCTTCAATCCCTTTCACACCTATCATATTTTGGGAAGCATACTACATTGTTGAGTATTTATCAATGTTAGCAACATCGTGAGTGCAAGTACTGAAAAAGACTGATGCTAAGGGTTTATTTGACATGACTTTGAAGATGTTAAAATGAGTTTTTGAGTCCTAAAAGTTAGTTTTTGACATGTTTGGTTGATTTTATAAAAGTGCTTATTTTAATTAAAAGAATTGTAAAAGAAGTTAATCAATGTGACTACCTCTAAAAACTAGGATCCGTGAGAAAAAGTTCTTCTATAAATTAGTTTTCGAACACCAATTAAAATAATTTTCTCAGAAAACTACCCTGCAAGAAGCGGAAGTAAAAGTTGAAGCTTGTCAAAAAAGCCATAAAAGTCATTAATTAATAGGACATTTTAAATGTAGAAATATGAATCTAATTTAAACTATCTTATTAATTGATATCTCAAACTTGCAACCTAAAGGGATGTTTAGCGCCAATTGAGTTACGTACTATAAAAATAAAGTTCCCAAACGCTGCCTAAGAGCGATGGAATTGGAAAAGGCTTTAGCCTTTCAATGGTAGACTTGTGGTATTTGAGTAAAGCCGCCACCAAGTTGGTGGCTGGCCTCCAACCACCACCATTTTAGGTGATTTTTGGTCCACCGCTGACAGCAACTATTTGTAGCACTATTGAGATTTTCTTTAAATAATTGTTTCAAAAAAATTTCAAGCAGTTGTTGGGAATTTGTTGGGCGGAATCATATCCCTATACACAGTATGCAATGGGACATATTGGTGGAGCAATAAATATGGAATGCTTTTAGGGTGATCATTTTTGGAAGAATTAAAAGTTATTTCTTGAGGTTGACGTGTCATGCATACATTTTACGAGTTATCGATCCCGCAATAATAACCCTACTACAAAAATCAAACTATACCTGTGGTCGGTTTGATTAGAAAAATTGGGAACAATTCCTTTTCTTTTCTCTTTTCCAGCATTTTGGTGAAATCGTGTTTACATATCATGCTTCTTTTATTGAAGCATCCTGACTTTGATGGAAGACATGTGGCTCGTTATGGCCATTGGATGTTGGACTTTCGATATACCCAAGCTAAAGGGATTTTGTCATTAATTGATTAATTGGTATTCTCTGGAAACTTCTAGGGTTTCTGTCTTTGAGAGACAAAAAATTAGAAAGAGATAGGGTTTGATTCTTGATGGCTAATTTCCCTTTAAATCTCTGATTTAGAGTATTGTAATAGTTAGATCTACCTTCGATTGTAATATTCTTTGTGAATATTGTGAGGTTGTGAGGGTTTCCTCTGTTGTAATACTGAGTGTATGTTTGAAAGTGTTCTTGGTGTTTTCTAAACGTGGGCTATCATCTGTTGTACTTTGAGAGATAAGTGTTATATCCCTTTCTTGAACTCTCTGTAATCTTTGCTACCAGTTTGTAGCTGATTTAGTGCATCTGAGCATAATCCTTTTTATGGATGCTTAATGGGGGATGTAGGTATTGGAAGAGGTCACCGAACCTCCTAGGCTACATTCGAAATAATTCTTGTGTTTATTCTAAAATTTCTGCAGTTTTACTTTACTATTTTGGTTATTGTTTGTTTCGATTCTCATATCGTGTGTTGGTCTGGGCCTTACAATGGTATCAGAGCTTGGACTAGTAGAACAAGTTGCCTGGATCTTTGAGAATGAGGAAGATCTGCTTCAGATCCTGAAGGATCTAAGTCCGCTCTTGAGAAAATCACAAGGAATCGAATTTGTATAAACTCGCTTGGTGAGATTTTTTAAATTTTTAAAAGTTTATTTTTAAAATTAGGGTTTCTTGATCATACCCTTGATTTTTCGAATGCCGTTGAAACCCCCTTGAGATTAATCTTTGTCCAGGAGCTCATGCGAGGCTCCGGGAATTTGAGATAAATCAAGTTTGGGTGTGTTCTTGGAGAATCTTGCCGGAGTGATTTGAGAAACATAGTCTGTGATCTTTGAACTGTGTATTCTCTTGAATCTTGGTCTACATACTCCTTGCTAATAACTGTTGTTTTAAAAATCTTGTTATACTATTGTATTACTGTGATTTTCTATCTGTGATTATTCTGTGCTCCTGTTAATTCTTTACATATTGTGTTACTTGTCATCAGCATGTGTGTCTACGTTGATTTTTTAACATGGCTTCTGCGAAATTTGAAGTTAGTCAATTTAATGAAAAAATTGACTTTAACATGTGAAGTCAGAAAATGAAAGCTATTTTAATATAAATGAAATGTGTTAAAGTTTTGGATGATAATTGGCCTGCTCAATTACTTCATGCCAAGAAGTCTGAACTTGATGAAGTTGCATAATCTTCTTATACTTATCTGAAAATGTGATAGGAAGTATTTGTGAAACTAAAACTGCTACAGGATTATGGACAAAACTTCATGCAAAATATGTGACCATGTCTATTCCAAACAAATGTTTTCTTTTAAAACAATTCTTTTCTTTTAAAATGGATCCTTCAACTGATTTGGATGAAAACTTGAACAGATTTACTAAACTTACCCAAGTCTTGGCCAATTGGGATAAAAAACTTTCAAAAGATCAATTGACTATAGTCTCGTTGAACTCCATAAGTGACAGGTATAAGGACATTAATGGTAGCCTTAGAATACGGTAGAGATGATTTAAGTACTGATATAATAATCAATGCTTTAAAAAAAAGACACAAGAAATTAAGGCTGGGTCAAGTATTACTCACACTGGGATAAACTTGTTAATAAAAAGGGAAAGGTTTTGTTAAATCTGATTATCATCCAAAATTTTCAGAAGACAAAAAAAAAAAAAAAAAAATGGACTGAAAGAAATGAGACCAAGAATAATGCCAAGGGTAAGAGATGTTACTATTGTGGTAAAATCGGTCATTTTGCTAAAGATTGTTTCAAAAAGAAAAATGAATCAAGAGAGAGAGAGAGTTTTTGAAGAAGGAAATACTGTCCTTGCTCTTAATAAAGCCAAAATTGAGAATAGCTTAGTCCTTGCAAGTATGGGAAAGAAATTGAGTGATGAATGGATACTTGACTCAGACTGTTCATTTCATATGTGCCCAAACAAAAACTGTTTCACTAATTTTGTTAAAACCAAAGGAGGGCAAGTTATAAGGGAAATAACCATGCTTGCAATATAAGTAGTATTGGTGCTGTTAAACTACTTTTAGAAAATGGAAATACTTTGATTCTAAAGGAAACCAGATTTGTCCCAAATTTAAAAAGGAACTTAGTGTCCTTAAACATGTTAGATGATATGGAGTTTAACATTAATATGGGAAATGATATATTAAAATTCTTAAGGAAAGTGACTTGATCATATCATCCCCTAAGAGACATGGTTTGTATTATTTGAAAGTTATACCTTTGTTGGGTTTAACTGCTTCTGCCATATCTGAAAAACTTTATTTTGGCAAAACTATGGCATGAGAGACTTGGTCACATTGGTAAAAAGGGTTTGAATTTTCTGAAATCAAAAGGTGTTTTTTGGAAAATTAAACATTGGAGATTTTGATTCCTGTGAGCCATGCATTATAGGGAAACAAGTAAAACTTCCATTTCCAACTGGAACACATAAATCTAAGCAAAAACTTGAGTACTTGCATGTTGTGACTTATGGGGTCATGCTTCTGTGTCTACATTATCTGGTTTCAAATACTACTTGTTGATTATTGATGATTTCTTAAGAAAAATTTGGGTGCATTTGTTTGAATCTACAGATAACGACATTTTTTGTTTTTAAAGAATGGAAAACACATGTTGAAAATTAAACTGATCTTAAAATAAAAATCTTTAGAACTGATAATGATTTAGAATTCTGTAATTTTGAATTCAATAATCTTTACAAAGATCATGGTATTGTAAGACACAGAAATGTTACCTATACTCCTTAACAAAATGGCATGACTGAAAGAATGAACAGAACCTTGCTTAAGAAAGTCATATGTATGCATTTAAGTTCTAGTTTGCCTAAGATGTTTTAGGATAAAGCAGTTAAGACTGTTACTTATTTGATTAATAGAAGTCTTACAAGTGCTTTAAACTTTGCTGTTCCTGAAGTTGTATGGTCTAATAATTTCGTGAATTATTCCTATTTGAAAGTGCTTGGATGTGCTGCTTATGCCCATCAAAATATTGGTAAGTTTGAACCTAGATCTATTAAATATGTTTTCTTGGGCTATGATGAACATGTGAAAGGTTACAGGCTATGGGTTAAATTTGAAAAGGGTTTTAAAGTGATAATTAGAAAAAAATGTCATTTTCAATGAATCTTTGATGTCTTGTCTTGCAGGAAAAGATAATGTTTTAACTGAGGAGGATGTTCAAATTGAGGTAGAGTCATCTAGTACTGATCTGAATACTCTTGAACCTGTTATGGAAAATTCAGAACTAGATGATGTAATTGTGCCTGAAAATGAATCTTATCAAACTGATTTTCTTGACCATTTTGGTTCTTCAACTCTGCCACTTGATGAGTACCAACTTATAAGGGATAGAGAGAGAAGACAGATTAGGCCTCCCACCAGCTTTGACAGTGAGAACTTTGTCTATTTGTTTACTTTCCAAGAACAATTTGAAAATGAACCAAACTCTTATGATGATGCCATAAATTGTAAAGAAAGTGTTAACTGGAAAGCTTCTATGGAAGATGAAATGAGTTCTCTGTTTAAAAATAAAACTTGGGAACTTGTTCAAAGGCCTAAAGGGCAGAAAATTATAGACTGTAAATGGATCTATAAAATTAAGCATGGAGAAGATGGGAGTAATCACATAAGGTATAAAGCTAAATTAGTAGCTAATGGTTTTACTCAAAATGAGAGCATTGATTACATTGAAACATTTTCTCATGTAGCTAAATACACTACTATTAGATGCTTACTTGCTCTTGTTCCTCATTTTAAATGGGAACTTGATCAGTTTGATGTTAAAACTGCTTTTTTATACAGTGAACTTGATGAAACCATTTACATGAGACAACCTGTTGGTTTTGAGAAGGTAATCCTGAAAATATTGTATGTCTGTTAAAGAAATTCCTGTATGGATTAAAACAGGCCCCCAGACAATGGTACAAAATGTTTGATTCCTTTGTGTTGAAACTTGGCTTCAAAAGAAGTCAATATGATACTTGTCTATACTGCAAAGGTAGTGGAGGTAAAAATTCTTTATATCTTGTGCTTTATGTGGATGATATGCAGTTCTTGCTAGCTGTGATAAAAATGAATTTGAAACTATTAAACTGAAGTTAAAAACTGAGTTTGACATGAAAGACCTTGGTGCAGCTAAGAAAATTCTAGCTATGCATATGGTTAGAAATAAAGAAAAAGATCAGCTGTTTTTAAACCAACATGTTTATGTGGTTAAAGTTCTGTGACTTTACCTCTTGTAAATTAGTATAAACTATCTTCTGAATGCTGTCCTAAAACCGAAGAAGAATATGCTAGAATGTCCAGAATGCCTTATGCTAATGTTATAGGCTTTGTTATGTACTTAATGATTTGTACTAGGCCTGATCTTGCTCATAGCATTAGTGTATTAACAAGATTTATGAGTAATCCTAGAGAAGATCACTGGAATGCTTTAAAATGGTTATTAAGGTACCTGAAAGGTACTGCTGATTTAAGCTTAGTGTTTAAATCTAATAAAGATGGTGTTTTGTTAAAAGGATACACTAATTCAAATTTTGCTGGTGATAGAGATAATAGGAAATCAACTTCATCCTATTTTTATACTTTGTGTGGTACTGTCATTAGTTAGAAATCTCAATTACAAAAGATTGTTGCTCTGTCATCTACTGAAGCTGAGTATATTTCTGTCATTGGTGCTATAAAAGAAGGAATGTGGTTAACTGGTTTATTATCTAAACTTGGTTTTGTTGATACACAAACTGCTCTGTTTTCTGATAATCAAAGTGCTATACATCTTAGTGAAAACCTCATGATTCATGATAGAACTAAGCACATTGATGTTAAATATCACTTTATTAGAGATGTTATTTCTAAGGACATAATAAGGATTGAAAAGATTGCAACTCAACATAATCCTTCTGATATGGGTACTAAAATGATTCCCTTAAACAAATTTTTAAATTGTCTTAAAATATTTTCTATTGATTCTTTGTGATCTTGACGATGATACTCAGAGCAAATGAAATGGTCAGTGGTTATGTTCCTGGATGTACTTACAACCCAAAATCTGGCAGGAAGGTAGAGAATGTTGGGCTGGATCCTGGCCTACTTGTATGCTCCCAGCATTTTGGTGAAATCGTTTCTGGTTTTGATGGAAGACACGTGACTCGATTATGGCCATTGGATGCTGGACTTTCTATATACCCAGGCTAAAGGGCTTTTGTCATTCATTCGATTGATTGGTATTCTCTAGAGACTTCTAGGGTTTCTGCCTTTGAGAGAAAAAGAGATAAGGTTTGATTCTTGATGGCTGATTTCACTTTAAATCTCTGATTTAGAGAGTATTGTAATAGTTAGATCTACCTTCGATTGTAATATTTTGTGTGAATATTGTGAGGTTGTGAGTGATTCCTCTGTTGTAATACTGAGTGTATGCTCGAAAGTGTTCTTGGTATTTTCTAATCGTGTGCTATCATTTGTTGTACTTTGAGAGATAAGTCTCATATCCCTTTCTTGAACTCTCTGTAATCTTTGCTGCCATTTTGTGGCTGATTCAGTGCATCTGAGCATAATCTCGTTTATGGATGCTTAATAGGGGATGTAGGGATTGGAAGCGGTCACTGAACCTCCGGGCTACAACCGAAATAATTCTTGTGTTCATTCTTAAATTTCTGCAATTTTACTTTACTGTTTTGGTTATTGTTTGTTTTGATTCTCATATCGTGTGTTGGTCTAGGCCTTACAATTTTTTAGTATCTTGCTTTCTCTTGTTTTTAATCATGTTAGTAATTTTTTTATTCCGATATTTAACATTGGTAATTAGCAAGTGCAATGCTTCCATTCTCTCTTCTTTTTGTGTTTGTCAGCCGAACCTAGTATGTGAAGCCTTCACAACATTTGAAATCTGTGTCTTTACCTTTCCGTTTATGGTGCAACAACACATCAAGTAATCCTAACGCATCAATTTTTATTTATTCATTTATTTTTTAGCAGGTAGCTTTATTGGAAAACTTCCTTACAAGTGACATTTTATCGTCTAGAAGACCAATATTGTTGTAACTATTGCCACAAATGCCACCAAAATTGTAGAAGTGCTTCTCAACTTGGAATTTGGACATGGTTTATGCATGCAAGGTTAAATGTTGCAACCTGTTTTGGGTGATAGGTTCCCATCAAAAATTGCATGCAACTTTCACATGACTTTGAACTTTTCGTTAAGTCGCGTGTGATTTGGATATCCACATTGAGAGTTTCTATCACATAAGAATTTAGATTTACAAATCTAAATAAACTGGACCAATTAGAACCAAAATCACACTAATTGAAAGGCTGGAGACTCTAGTCCTAAATGTTTCCAAATATTATTAGGATGGTTATATTGTCACCACAATTTTTAATTGATAACCATATTTTAACTGCAGTAATCTTTGCTCGTTGTAACAATTATTTCCTTAATTGTTTTCATCGAATTCTTATTTTCAACATTCCATTAATTAGCACGTCTCATATATGATGATGATTTATATACAAATATTTTGTTTTTATGTTTTGAAACAGAGAAAATATTTATTCATACTTTTTATTTATTTATTTTTTAAATGTGATGAGAAAGTAAGTTATTTTATATTATTTCAACGGACTTTTTGACAAAAATTATTATCAAATATAAAATGTGTTAATTAATGAAAAGTTTGACATTAAAAATGACATAAAAATCGCCAATGATATAAGTGTTATAATGCGCAAAAAAATAAAAATATTAAGAGCAACTAAAATGTGGTGCAAGAAATAAAAATTGTTGTCGCATATAATCACCCATGTTACTATTCTAAGGGCTTGTTTGCCTCCATTTTTTTGTTAAAAAATACATTTTTGAATAGTGTATTTATAGAAAATGTGTAAGTTAAAAATTAGCAAAATAATTTAAATAAGTGTAATATTATTTTATTAGAAAATGTGGGATTGATTCAAAGAATGGGCTCTAAAATACAAACATACGTAGAGATGACAATTCAAACCGTTAAAACCCAAAACCGCGGTTAATCGAATCGAATGGGGCTATAAAATTGAACCGATAGTGCAATGTGGTGGTTATGGTTTTGATTTTAATAACTCGGTTCGAGGTGTGGCGGGTATAGTATTTAGCGACGGTACCCCGGCCCGAACCGATTACCTGTTAAAAAAATAAATTAATTGGGCAATTTGACTTTCCATTATTCTTTCCCAAAATTAATTGGACAATTTTGACAAATGGGCTTTCCCAACATTCTGGCCCAATTAACATTACTAGTAAACCCTTAGCTCAGTAACCTAACTATAACCCTACACGTTAAAATTGAAAATTGGAAATCAAACTTACAAAACAATCATCCACTCAACCAATGAAGTCGCGTTCTGCTGCCTGTACCTCAACTTCAAATTGTTGTGAGCACACTCCCTAGGTTGTTCTACGTCCATTAGCTTCAAACCATGATAGGATTTGTTGGGAGCAAACAAGAAGTCCCACATCGGTTGGGAGAAGAAAATAAATCCACCATATAACCCAAGTGTGCTACTCCACCCATTACCAATTGGTTTTGGGATGAAACCTCACTTGGGCTTAGGCCTTGGGTAATTGCTCTCAATAATTCCCTAACGGTGGTATCAGAGCCTAGGGTCGGAGGAATGCAGTAGAAAGCGTGGTAGCGATCGGGCTAAAAATAATTCGCGTTTGAGGTGCCTTGTGTCGAAAGTCTTCCTGACATTAGTGGTTAGGCGGCGGGTCCTGTTTGGTTGAGGGCGACGGTAATAACGGCGGTACAAGATGATTGACGAATTGATCATCGTTTGAGGGGAGGCCACAATGATGTGATCCTTCGTTTGAGGGGAGGATTGTTGGGAGCAAACAAGAAGTCCCACATCGGTTGGGAGAAGAAAAGAAATCCACCATATAACCCAAGTGGGCTACTCCACCCATTACCAATTGGTTTTGGGATGGAACCTCACTTGGGTCTCGTGGTGTGGGCTTGGGCCCTGGGTAATTGCTCTCAATAATTCCCTAACAAGATTTATTGTTTTGTATTTGTTATTCATGCACTTTCTTTTATTGTTAATTTTCTTCTCTATTCTGTGTAGAAAATGCTACTCCTTCATCATACTCCGGAGCTTGTGCAAGGTTTAGTGAGGAGAACATTGACGAAGATGTACATTTTTTTGTTTAAATTTTCAATTAAGACCATTTTTTATTAGGTAATATGGCTGTATTATTACTCTAATTATATTTCTTATTTACTGTATAGGAATCAATTTTGAGTATTGATTCTTGACATATGCTAATAAGAGTTGTGGGAAAGAATGAAAATTGACTTATGATAGTAAAAGTCTTGACCTATGTTGATAATATTGTTTATTAAATTCGAATTTTGCATTTGAAAGTTGGGATATTGTTTGCTAAATAGGCTTAATATATTTTTTTTTTATTAACTTTTCTTCATAATTTTTTTTTTTTCAATTTGACGTTGAAATTTGGACTTATAAAAAATAATTTATTTTCGTAGTTATTAATCGAATCGAATCGAACCGAGATACGAATTGAGTCGAACCGAACCGACTTATATTGTTATGATGCGGTTATAATATAACCAAAAATTTGATGGTGCGATTATGACTTTGGCTGAAACGATCTAGAACCGAACAGTTCTCATCCCTAAACCTACGAAACCCTCGTCTTTCATTTTTACCCAAAATCCCGTCTGGCAAAACCCAGAAATGAATTTCCGAAAATGTCCCGGTATTCAAGCTCGTCTTCTCGGCGACGCTTTTCGGATCCTTCGATCCGGATACGATCGACCCTTTCACGCGTTCTCGCAAATTGCGCAGAAGTCCCATGTCTACGCAGGTTGGTTTATCTTTTTTACTTCGTTTTGTATTTATGCTAAAAATAATACATACGTGTATATGTATAAATTTAGCCTATACTGTTTGGACTTTTATATATTCGTCAGAGTAATTCCGTATGGATTTTGTTTTTAAGTGAAGACGATAAATAAGTGGGAGATCTTTCAGTATCGTTTCGGTGGGTTTTTTCTTGTTTGCTCTAATCTTCAAATAGCTATTAGTGTATTTGTGTCTACACATGCCTGTATGTGAAATTCTTGGGTAATGATGTTCATAGCCGTAAACCTAAAAGCCACGAGAATGTCAGGCAGTGAGGTCGAAGTTGGAACTGGTGATTTAACTCAACAGTCAAATTAGTGACTATGACTGTTGTAGAAACCCAACAATGTTTTAGTAAGTTAAGATTTATCTACAAATCATTTGCAATTTATATAGAGAGATGTATGGAAGCCCTTTGAGAATCAGTCACCCGTTGATGGCCACACTGTGCACAGGGCACTGTTTCGTCAAGTCCCTGGATTCTTGATAGGCATTAGGCACTGGCTGCTTTGTGTATTTCACATGCTACACCAGATGGAGTATGTTACAGGCGAGCGTAGTCGGGTACCCTTTATGGAGCTTAATGCTTCTGTGTCGTACTGACTTTTCTAAGTAGATGGATCTGAGCTCTTGTATTTGGTCATTGATGCCATATTGCATCGCTTTATTCGAGCTTTGGATATCGTAGTATGACCTTATGTTGCTCAAGCTAGGATACTTTTGATTGTCTTCCTTATTTGAACTAATTTTTTGAAATTCAAGCTGCAAACCAAATTTAATGTTGCATCAAATATAAGCATTTGTGTATGTGCTGATAGATTATGCTTTGATGCCAAGCATTATGGTGTCCACTGTCCATCAATTGAATATTCTCTGGGAATATGCAATCCAACCCACCCTATATATATTGCGAGCCAAGAACAAAGATGGATTCGCCTTCTATCTTCAGTACTACTTAATCAATAACATAGGGAGAAAGGGGAGTGATGGGGTGGGGTGGGGATTTATTATCTTCTTACTCTTTGACTGCTATGCTCCTCGAGTAACATTCTTCTGCAAATCAATTCAGTCCTAAATCTTATTCCTCATTGTTATATGTATGCATGTTGTGCAGAAAACTTCAAAGGCAATACACATCTCGAGTCATCAATTTTGGGAAATTTGACCTTAAAGCTCAGTTTGATAAAAGTGCAGGAGACTGTGACTCCTCCATATGCTGTGGGTTTCAGGAGCTCCATTCATTCTGGACAACAAACTGAGGTTGATGCAGGAAGGACTTCTAGATCCATGGACTTTCAGGCAGGAAGGACTTCTAGATCCATGGACTTCGTCCGTGGAATAATTCAGGAAAATGGAAATAATCCAATGGGCAGACCACCACTTTCTCAGCTCCATCTTGAACAAAATGCTGATATAGTCCATGTGAAGCTGATGCGGAACAATACCTTTATAACTGTTACGGATTCTAAAGGGAACAAAAAACTGGGAACTTCTGCTGGAAAGTTAGCAACAAAAGGAGGTAAAGTCTCTAGATACTCTGCTGAAGCAGCTGCAGAAGACATTGGACGTAAAGTAAGGGAGATGAAATTGAAGTCAGTTGTAATGAAAGTGAATGGATTTACTTATTTCAAGAAAAAGAAGCAAGCCGTTCTAAGCTTTAGAGAGGGCTATACTCATTCACGGGGTGATCTGAATCCAGTTGTATACATCGAGGACACGACCCGAAAACCACATAATGGTTGCCGTTTCCGAAAGAAACGCCGCGTATAGTTATTGCAATTTTGCGATCTCATACTTGTGGTGCTGAAATGGAGATGAGGCTGATAGTTCGATGTTCAGTGAATAAGGTGCTACTTGTTGCGTGATTATACCAGAAGAAAATTTATGTTCGTGCTATTATTGCTCATCTTAAAGCCACAGGTGTGATGACAGAGAGATTGCTGATCTATTTTCATCTATTGGTCTAATTATTCATGAGGAGGAAAGGCTTTCACCCCTCCTCCAAAGGATGTTCGAAAGTCGAACCTAGTCCATTAGCATGGCAAGACTTTGTTCTTACCGTTTGAGTTAGGCTTGGCCTTTAGGCAAGTGTACTTACTCAACAAAAAAAACTATTCGATTTGGGATTTATTTTTAGCCCTTGTCTGGGCTCCATTAAAAATAGGTTTCGAGGAAAAGCTATATTTTGAGATAATGATTTTTTTTAGAGAATATGTGGTTAAAAAATAAGATTTTTTTGAATTTACGTGTAATGTAATTTTATTGGAGTGTATGTGGTTGAAAATAAGAAAACAAAAATACATTTTAATAAAATGAAGTTCAAACGGGAGCTTAATTTCTGCATGACTCGATAGAGTTATTCATCTTGAAAAGGCCACATGGAAGCTTGAAAAGGTCAAATCCATGACAACTTTAAGCTTAGTTTGACTTCCACTATTTGTCATTTTAATTTTTGGAGCAGTAATTTAAAAAAAAAAAAAGTGGTAAAGTAAGAAAAAGTTTGTTGAGCGTGGATTGATCAAATAAAGCTCTTCAAGCTTTTTCCAAAATTTTTCTAAAGTCATATTTGCCAATTTTTCGCAAAACAGTATCAAATAAGATCAAGATAATAGAGGTATAAAATAGTTCGTCAAACTTTTTTTTCTAATCCTCAGTCAAAGTTGCAACAAAAGAATTATCAATGGCTTTTGAAACTTTTTGTTATATTAAAATCTCTTTCGTCTTTTGTTGCCAAATAGAAAAATCATATTTACCGTTAAAGACAACTAAATCAAAATAATGCACGGACATCTTAGCAAATAAGACACATAGCAAGTAAGCAATCTTCAAAGAGAACCACATAGAAAATGTCATAGGTCGCAGTCATACACCTGTCTAAATTCATAGGCTTGTCGCCTTGTCGTGAGATTTAAACCTCAATATGAAGGGAATTTTCGAGCGGGTAAGGTCAAAAGTAACAATTCTAATCACAAAGAGCTCAACAACAAAACAAAAATTAAACAATGATCAATATAGCCACAAAAATGATAATATCACAATTTAGGCAAATAGTTCTAAAATATTAACATGAGGCAAGGCGACAATTCTATTGGTCACCCTATATGATGACATGTTATTGCAGTAATTAAAAAGTTTCAACCAATTTACCAGACCTATCTGTGGTCCGTAACTGTGATACGTAACAATGAGATATGCAAATTTAATTAAGGATTCAAGTCTTTATTGCAAAATCAGCAAACCAGCGCCTCAATTGCACGAAATATACACGTACAAACTAAGAAATTCTCATTTTCAGCCACTAAGGAACAAAAATCAGCAAACAATCGAGCCACTGGAGACTCTGATACAAGTTTGTGAAGAATAATGTAACCTTCAATTAATCAAACCAACATAAAGTAAGTTCGAGTACAATAATAATAATAATGGAATTAATATTATGAATGGAGAATAAACACTTCCCTATCAGCATCACCAAGATTGACACCAAAATTGGAATTATACATGGCTTAGATTTGAGAACCCAAACCACACAAAGCAACTCCGCTAGTGAGGGACCAAGAACCACAATTAAGGCCTCAAGAGAAATAGCCAACGAGTCGCGCAGCAACAGCCGGAGGAGCCAACAGATCGCGCAAGGATGCACACACATGAAGGCAGAGAATGAGGCAGGGGAAGAGTCGAACCAATAGCCAAGTCGCCTATCAAAGTGCCAGTAGAGAGAGCTATAAATAGGTTTCACAAAGGAACCAACAATGGACAACCAAGGCATTGAAGGAGAAGGAGCCAAACACAAATGAGGCGCCTCTTGATTTCTCTCAAAAAGGGGTAAAGGATTTCAACTGTGTGTATGTATGTATGTATGTATGTATGTATGTATGTATGAATAGGGCAAAATGGCACCCATATAATACAACTCTTGGTCCAGCTTCACTTCGTCGATCACCAGTTGTGTGTGTGAAAGATACAAACCAATGAAATAGATTCAACAAGAAAGAGGGAAGAAGACCAAAGTATACGAGCCTCCAATAGTTAGGGCAAAAAGTAGCGATACAATGTGCTAATATACTACAAACCAAAGGAAACATAAAAAAGATGAAACTACCCTTAAACTAATATATTTATTACATTATCATCCCCCCTCAAACTCACGATGCTACAACAAGAAGCAACGAGAGTTTGTCAAGCAAGAAGCGAAAGCGATGAACTGGATGAGATTTCGTAAAGAAGTCAGCAAGTTGTAACGATGAAGAAACATAAGGTAGAGAAATGGTGCCAGTCTGCAGATGATGACGAATCAGATGACAATCAATTTCAATATGCTTCGTACGCTCATGGAATATAGAATTGTGAGAAATCTGAATAGCACTTTTGTTATCACAATACATGGGGGTTGGAGATGATGAAGAAAGACCCATGTTTGCAAGTAACCAACGCAACCACACAATCTCAGTAGTAGTAGATACCATAGTACGATACTCGGCCTCAGTAGATGAACGAGAAACAACAGTTTCTTTCTTACTCTTCCAAGAGATAAGAGAATCACCCAAAAATACACAAAAACCAGTAGTGGACTTGTGGTCAATGGGGTTACTAGCCCAATCAGCATCAGAGTAGGCACGAAGCACTAACTGGGAGGTCGATGGAAACAAAAGACTTCGAAAGCAAGTACCACGAAGATAGCACAAAATACGAACAACAGCTTCCCAATAAACTGTAGTAGGAACTGAAACAAAATGACTAACAATGTGAACAGCATAAGCAATATCAGGACGTGTAATAGTAAGATAAACCAGACATCCAACAATGGTGCGATACAAAGTGGGATCAGTCAAGGTTATACCATCAGAAGGTGAATATCGAACATTGGACTCAAGAGGAGTATCAGCATTTTAGTATCAGTAAAACGAGCACTCTCAATAACATCCATAGTATACTTAGACTGAGACAAAAGATAACCTCTAGGAGAAGAAGCAACTTCAATCCCCTGAATATAAGATAATACACCTAAGTCCTTCATTTCAAAATGACGAGCCAATTCTGATTTCAAGTCTGCAATCTCACCAACATCATCACCAGTAATAATCATATCGTCAACATATAGTAAAAGTAGAATGCGACCAGCCAAAGTGCTTCTAAAGAAAAGGGCAAAGTCATGATGACTGGATGTAAAACCAAGAGAGGTAACAACAGTGGAAAATTCCTCAAACCAAGCACCGGTGCTTGTTTGAGGCCATAAAGTGCTTTCTTGAGTTTGCAAACATATCCAGGAGGGTGAGAAAGACCAGGAGGAGGAACCATATAAACTTCCTCTTGAAGATTTCCATTCAAAAAAGCATTTTTGACATCCAACTGAGAGAGACTCCATTGACGAACAGATGAAACTGCAATAAGTGTACAAACAGTAGTCATCTTGGCAACAGGAGCAAAAGTCTCATCATAATCCAGACCATACTGCTGATTAAAACCCTTAGCAACCAATCTAGCCTTGTAACGTTCAATTGAACCATCAGATTTGGTTTTAATCTTATAAACCCAACGCGAACCAATAGCATACTTACCTGAAGGCAATGCAACCAAGTCCCAAGTGTCTGTCTTATACAAAGCAGAGAGTTCATCAGTCATAGCCTGTTGCCAAAGAGGATCCAGAATAGCTTCTTTGTACGAAGAGAGTTCAGATAGCTTGCGAATGGAGGTTAGAAAAGAACAAAATGACTCAGAATAACAAGAATAAGTAAAATCAGGTAATTGAGTGGACTTACGAATACGCTGAGGATATCGAGGAAGAGAAGGAGCAGGGGCTAGATCATCAATCTCAGTCGGGGGCTTGGGTGGCCACAGAAGGAGAAGGAATATCACGTGTACCTGTAGGACATGAAGAATCAACAGTACATAGAGTATGGAAAGGTGGTCTGTCAATGTCATCAGAGAAGGGATCAATACAAATAAGATCAGTTTTAGTCACATCATGCGTATTATCAGAGATAGAAAAGAATGGAATGTACTTAAGGAATACAACATGACGAGAAACATTTAACTTGTTCATAATGGGATCAAAGCAGCGATAACATTTTTGTCCCTGCCCATAACCCAAGAAAACACAGATAGCAGAGTGAGATGTCAACTTACTACGATCGACCTCAGGACGAAGAACAAAGCAAGTACAACCAAAGACTCTTAATGATGAATAATCAGGAGGATGCCCATACAATGTTTCAAAGGGAGATAGACCTAAAGTGTGAGAAGATGGAATCTTATGAATTAAAGAAACAGCAGTGAAAACTGCTTCACCCCAAATCTCACTGGGGACTTTAGCAGATAAGAGAAGGGAACGAGCAGTTTCTACAATGTGCCTATGCTTTCATTCAGCAACAAGTTCATTAACTACCGAATCAACTGAGGGAAGTGGGGTACGATGGAGGATAGAGCCTCTAAGTCCCTCAAAATCACTACGAAGTGCCATCAAAAACTGAACCAATCGCTGGCCCTCTCTAAAAATAATATAGTCTTCACATGCCTTTAGTCCCGCTGATTCTGTAAGTGTCAACTCATCCCAAATAGAATTCATAGCATTGTAAAACTCGAGAATACACAAATTATTCTATTGCAAAGCTCTTATATCAATCTCCAATTGATACTGCTTTGCAAAATTAGATTTAGTGTATAACTTCTGAAAATGTTCCCAAACTTCTTTTGCAGTGTCAAACTTTGCTAACTGTGTACCAATTGATTGCTCAACAGAGTTATGTATCCAAGTAAGAATTTTTGCATTATTTGAGTCCCAATTATCCAACTCAGTCACATAATTCTCAGCAGTATTTTTGGGTTTCTCAACAGTTCCACTAATATAACCCCACAATCGTTTTCCCTTGAGAAAATTTCTCATCACAGTACTCTAATATGAGTAATTTTGACCATTTAATCTAACACTAATGGATTGAAGTGAGTCATCTCTTTCACTTGCCATCACAAATATAACAAACAATGAGCTAGTCACTAACAGTCTGCCCACAACAAAATAACTCAATAATCAATTCAATACACCAACACCCAACCGAAACCAATTACCCATCAAGAGAAACCAGGTTGTCATCCAAAACAAATTCATGTTCACCTTCACTAATAGCCCACACGAAGAAACAACACCCACACACCTTCACAATCAACAAGCTGTAACAAAGAAATAACACCCACACACCTTCACAACAATGAAGACCGCCCAAAAAACCTTCGCTCAACAGGGTCGAAAGCCGGCAATGAAATCAGATTTGGAATCAGAGATTCAGCTGTCGGCAAGTCAAATTTGTTGTCTCGCTATGCTTGAAACGTGTTCAATATACATTCAAAAGCCACAATTGGAGTTGAATTGCAGACCCAAACACTTGAGATTGGCGGCAGAGAGGTTGAGGTTCAGAGTTGGGAAACCGGGATTCAGGCGCGTCGGGATTCAGGGCCGCATCTTCTACATATTACCGTGGTGCTCTTATTGGCTCTGATACCATGTGAAAGATACAAACCAATGAAATAGATTCAACAAGAAAGAGGGAAGAAGACCAAAGTATACGAGCCTCCAATAGTTAGGGCAAAAAGTAGCGATACAATGTGCTAATATACTACAAACCAAAGGAAACATAAAAAAGACGAAACTACCCTTAAGCTAATATATTTATTACATTATCAGTGTGGTTTGGATTGAATATTTAACATAGTCTCAACAATGGGTTCCAAGCGAAACCACATGAATTAATCCGATCCGACAAATTCATCATCGTCCGAGTTTATTTGGTATCAAAATACCTGACACCCAAGAACAACTAGAATCAATGCATAAAACAGAGACGGGTAGAGTTTTCTTTGGGTTTTCTACTTCTCCTACAAGAGAACTTATTGAGTCTCAATAATTCAGATTCAGAAAAAATGTATTCAGGTACAAATTCCAGTCCACATTGTGAACATCTACCACTAACCATTTTTGGGCTGTAATTTTGGGATCGAAATGAATCCCATAAGCACAAAAGGAAGAATCGAGAAAATCCCATAACTGACAAGGTGCACCAAGCCCAATAATCTAGTTATGACCACATTAACCAATTGAGACCCCTGACATCGTTAAGCTACAGTCCAACTTGTTAAAAGTCCAATCAATGTTAGCACTACATTAGAAAATTCCAACTTGAAAATATGTCAATGGCACGAAGGGAATAACGAATGGAATAGAATACACGTTTGAAAATTTTGTAGGTTATTTATTTCCTGAAGAAATACTTTTAAAAGGTCGAAGACGATTGAAAAATATTTTAAAGTTTAATGACCGTCTAATAACAAAAGCTAAAGTTCAATAACGATTAGAGAATACTATTTGTCATAGTTGGACATCGTTAATGATATTGGCCTGCCACATAAGATTTCATTAGCCATGTCAGCAATTCTTTTAACAAAATCCATCGGAATGATGGGAGGGATCATGTGTGAAAGTCGAGTAATCATAGGAAAATACTTTGAATTTTAGTGGCCAATGATTTAATTAACTCGTATGAGATCAAGAAAGAAAAAATATGTACTTTCATGTTCTTAGTTTAACCAAATTCTAGTTAGGCCGTAAGAATCTTTCAAGTTGTTATACAGACAAATTAAAATTAAAAATTTATATGTTATTACTTAGTTAATTTAGGCTCTTGAATTCAAGTTGAATGTATGTAATATTTATTGGATATAGAAACTTTAAATATTTTGTTGAATTTTAATTTGAAAGGAAATATCTATTATTATTATTTTATTTTTGTTCATACATGTCACTAAGTGTATAAAGTTATGTAAATTTCAAGTACTTCAATACAAACTCAAATAGGATACAGTTCTTCAGGCTTGTTTTTTGAAAAGAACAAATATAGAAAGAAAAGGAAAAACTCTATTGCCTTTCTATTTGGAAACAAAGCCTCTCTTTTCAAAGAGAAACAAAAGCAACTCTGACAAGTAATCTTGTATTCCATACTACTGTCATTCATTGGTGCACCCATTTGAAAACAATTCAATGATGACAAAATTATGGATTGAAATCTCATATTTTTATGAGTAGTCAAATTCTTGTTTCAAAATTAATAAGCCTCCATTTGACTGGTGTACAAATAGTCAAACTTTATTTTAATGCATAAATTCAAGGCTTGTGTGACAAAGATTTTGTTAAAAATTGATTAAATGTGTGATAGAAAAGTTGATGATATTATGAGTATCATGAAATGCACAGTTAAAATTGAAGTTATATCGATTGATAAAATTTTGTTATCAAACAGATTAATAAGTATTATTCACTTATCAATCACTCGTTTCTATCTATTTATAGCTTTTAATAAATTCTTCCCAAATGGAGGCTAAGAAATGAAATGATGGTATCTCACTTTGATCTATTATAAGAGATTAGTGTTGAATTCGAGAAGCAAGTGCCATAAAACAAATGACATGGTAAATTCAGATCAATTTAAAATAAACTTAATAGAGTAATTGCTTGAATATTGTAAAAGAAACGATTAATTTGTATTGAATATAGCTTTGAAGGTGTATTACAAGCAGTGGATTTAGTTTGGCCTTTGGAAAAGGCCCCTTGACCTTTTTTATAAGTCTTTTGCCAAGTGTTACATCGGCCCTTGTCCCATCAGCTACAATGTTGATCTCAATAAGCGTGTCACTGTCCTGCTTGAAGAGTTTTGATTAGTTGTTAAATCCGATCGAGCATGTTATCATTCTACCTAGGTCATAGCTACAATCCAGGTCATGTGACTACCTATTGTATATCCAATCATTGTTCTTTTCTGATTGGTAGATAGGAAGGTGCTGACGTCAAACTTCGTCCACTTAATAATGGCTGTTTAGGAAGTGGTGATATCACAAAATACATCTTTTCACGATGGTAATGATGATGTTCTCGAATGATGGTGGCACTTGATTCGAGCTCTTTGGATGGGCTTTTGGTCCGATCTCGTAGTGTGTTTGATATTTTTCTATAGACCTCATTTCTAATCTCATTTGCAGTGGGTTCGAGGTGATTACAAGTTCAGACACCCAACATGATCGATATGCAACCCTTTTCGACAAAGGGTTGAAGTACTAATAACGTCATATATGGCACTGGATATATATATTAAGAGCTCATTTGGCATGGTTTTTAAAAAAATTAAAATGAGCTTTTGAGATTCAATAGCTGCTTTTAGATCCGTTTGGCTAATTTTATGAAAGTGTTTCATGTAGTTAGAAGATTTTTTAGAGAAAGTTGGTACATTGTGTCTTCATCTAAAAGCACTTCTAGAATAGAAAGTGCTTTTAAAAATTAGTTTTCAAATAAAAAATAAAGTAACTTTCTCTAAAATCGCCTGAAGATTAGTAATTATAAAAACAAATGGCTATTACATACATCTTTAATAATTATATTTTTGTATATTAATTAACATTGAATTATATAAAATTAGACCAACTAACAATTTTGCCGTTTTTTCAAAAAACTGTTGATGACTGTATAATTTAATGTGATAAACATATTTTAAATATTCATCTTCTTTTATTTTAAAAAAAAAAAAAAGCTCCATCAAATACCATTTCTACCCTTGCCATGACCCGCATCAGAGTTATGCATTAGCAAAGTTTCAATGCAAATTTTTTCCTGTTGCATCATAATTGAGGGGCCAAATCGGTCTTTTGACCAAGCTAAGGGTAATGATATTTGGCGAGTAGATGCTCGGGAATTATCGCATTAAAGACTTTGTTACGTTAATTAAATTGAAAAAAAAATAAAATTTTAATTAAAATTTGAAATAAAATATGAAAATCCAAGTTGCCCTCGAAGACTTTGTAATATCTTGAAGTTGGGATTGTTGAATAATATATACACTCAATTTGGTGGCATCGTGACACGTAAAAATACCCACGTGCAATTAATTTACTCTACATCTTATTCTCTTTTATAAATGTTTCTGTTTCAATTATAGAATATATTTGAGCTTCATTTTTTTAAAATACATTTTTAAATAGTATTTTGATGGATAATGTGTGGTTAAAAAATAAGGAATTTTTTTTTTGAGTTTGCATGTAATATTATTTTATTGAATAATGTGTAATTAAAAATAAAAAAAAATATTTTTTGAAAAGCACAATTTAAGTACATTGGACGTCTCTCTCTCTCTCCAAGTAGTTTATGCCATTTCTCTTTTTTTATGCATCAATACGTATTTAAAAATTATTATGTGAGTTCTCTTTGTACTTTTGAGAAGTATGAAACTCTATTTGAAATTTTCTTATTTTACTGTTTTTTTTAAATATTTAAAGAGAAGAGGGCTAAAATGGAGGGAATGATGAATTTTGCTATATAATTTAAAAGGTAGATAATGGATTATATTAAAAAAAAAATTGATTTTTTTTTTCATCTCGTTGGGACGAAAACTGCAATTTTTCCTTTTATTAATTATGGTAATAAATTTGATTACCATCCCGTCAATTGAGTTTTGAAATTTTATCTTAACAGTTAAAATTTAAGAAGTTAAAATTAACTGACTTTGTGAGTTTATTCCGGTTGAATCCGTTAGAGTTATTGGGAGATTTTTTGTGGTAATTGAAGATGACATTGTGGGCTTTCCAACGGTATCCGAAACATGCGGTATTACTGGTAGGAAATTGTCGGAAAATTTCCGCAAACTCGTCCAAAAAATCTGAAAATCTGGTCAGATTTTCAAATTTTTCGGTAGTCGATTTCGTGGGTATATTTCAGTCGAATCCCTTGGAGTTATGCGGAGATTTTTGGTGGTAATTGAATTTGCATTATGGGTTTTCCAACGATATCCAAATCTGGCGGTTTTGATGGTCGGAAGTTGTCGAAAAATTGCCACAAAACTTGTCCAAAAAATCTGAAAATTCAGTGACCGTTTGTGAAAGAAATTTAAACTACAGTGACCGTTTTTACAAGTTTTAAACTTCAGTGGCCGTTTTATGATTTTCAGGTAATTTCAGTGATCGTTTATGAAATTATCCCATATTATAACAAATTATTATTAAGAAAAAAATCAGTTCGATTTTTTAGATAGTGGATTCACCTCAAGCATAGATTGCCTTGCCCATTTTGAGACCACATATACCTCTACTGGACTTAAAGTTGTCTAAGCACTCACCCTTGTCTTTTTCCACAAATTTGTTAGATTTTAGGCTTTAGCCCCTGTTCCGTGTACATTTTTGCTCCAAGAATGTATTTTTTTTTTTTTTAATTGATGTGATGTGAAATATGTTGTTGAAAAATAAGGAAAAATTATTGATGTAATGAAAAATATTATTTTATTGAAAAATGTATAATTAAAAATTAATAGAAAAATGAAAATGAAAAAAATAACGTGGCTCAAATAAAGCTTAGCTAAAGTTCTTTTCAACTCGATCAAGTAGTTCTGGTAGGTATAGCAGCCTCTTAAAGTTGGGTATATACTCTTATTCCGTTTTTCATTATAAAATAAAAAGTCACATTTAATTTTCTAAATCATTTTTTTTGTCATAGGGGGCAGAGCTGAGTCCAAGAATGGCTACGGAAAACCTGAGCCAAGAGGAAGTTCCAGAGAACCTAAAGAAACAGCTTGCTCTTGCTGTTAGAAGCATTGAATGGAGCTATGCAATTTTTTGGACCATCTCATCTGAACAACCTGGGTAAAGTTACAATCTTTTCTGCCCCACCCCACTCCCAAGAAAAAAGGAACTTTGTTGGTTCTTCTTATGTTTGTATTTCTATCATTTTTGCCCTCTTGAAGGCGAGGGGTTAAGGTTTTGAGATTTGCTTACGGATTATAGACTAGCTTACAGAAAATTTTGTGAATGAAGTATATTGTTGACTTCTTTTTAATTTTTTGTTGGGAATTTGCTTATTTTTAGAAAAGCTTATCAATAATGTAGATAGATTGTTCACGTGTATCTGATCTTAATGGACTATCTTCTTACAACACTAAAGGGATAATCTGTTCCTCATTGGTCTTCCAAATCTGCTTTATTCACTATCTCGGGTAAAGATTAAGGGAATTTTTTGGGCAGGACCATATATATCTTTTTCATGAATTTATTCCCCTTTATTTTTGGGATTTTCCTTCGACATGCTTCAAAAGGAAAATTTTGGGTGATTGTTGCTGCTACAATTCATGTTGATTAATATGCAGCTCTCTGTTGGGGCTGTCTTTATTAACATGTGAATGTAATTTATTAGGGTACTGAAATGGGGTGATGGGTACTATAATGGAGACATTAAAACAAGAAAAACGGTTCAGGCCGAAGAACTGAATGCTGATCAGCTCGGGCTGCAGAGGAGTGAGCAGCTGAGCGAACTTTACGCGTCCCTATCTGCGGGGGAAACCAACCCACAAGCTAAAAGGCCAACGGCCGCGTTATCCCCTGAAGATCTCACTGATACTGAGTGGTATTACTTGGTTTGTATGTCATTCGAATTCAACGTTGGCCAAGGGTAATTCTTATTTTAACTAGCTTTGGAGTTTTTACAAAATTTTCTTCAATAGCGCTGTTAATGTCCTTGACTTGAGTGATTATGATCATATTTGGCAGTGCTTAAAAGTTACTTTCCTAGAAAAGTAAGTCTTATTGGTAAAAAAGAGTAATTCTGAAATTCCCGTCCGGCAAAAGAAGTAACTTAAAAGTAAGTCTGACAAACTATTAAGGAAAACCAAACCTCTTGTATATATGGCAAAGAAAGTTAATGACAAAGAGCTTTGCCATCACTTTTTACCAAAACTGGTAGTAAAATCAATTAGGTAATTTTTACCTTATATTATCATTAATACATTACATCTTCGTGTCTATGCTGTCACTTTGTCATTTTTTATTTGTTTGCAAACATGAATCCTGTTGCCTTCCTAATGGGACCATGAGCTCTCCCAACTGCAGGCCGAACAACCGAATTACTCGTGTTTCTCGGAAACTGTAATGATTAGTATTGATGCAGATAAGAAATATTAATCGGCTATGATTAACATAATTTTAGTTGTGCTTCAATACTATGACTTACAGAAAACCATTGATTTTGATTTTCATTGACAATGAAAAGGTTGCCTGGAAGGACATTAGCAAAAAATCAGACCATCTGGCTATGCAATGCGCATCAAGCAGACACCAAAGTTTTCATTCGTTCTTTGCTTGCAAAGGCAAGTAGACGACTCTTAATTTAGTTTCGTCTAGGATCATTTTCTAAAACTCTTACCTTTCTTTACTTTTCAATATCTTTGTCATATGACTGGCTGGACTTCCATTGCTTTCTGCAGAGTGCATCAATCCAGGTATGCATCTTTTTCCTTATTGCAACTCCATATATTACATGTACAACTTGTTTAGGACATCAAGATGTTAAATTAAAAAAATTCTATTTTGTAATGTACTATATTCAAAAGTAGTACATTATTGAAAATATTATGCCTTCTCTTTGATTTGCAGACGGTAGTATGCTTTCCACATTTAGGAGGGGTAGTAGAGCTGGGAGCAACTGAGCTAGTAAGTCACTCTTAAATTTATACTCAACTCTAGGTGCCAAAACTTGGTTTCAGTAAAATACTCACATTGTTTGTCGTAATTTGCTGCTTGTTTCATTTTTGAAGGTTTTAAAGGATAAGAAACTCATTCAGAACATGAAAACCTCTTTCCTCGAGGTTCCATACCCTAATGTTTCCAAGATTCCAGACCAGATTAACAAAAATGTGAGAAATGATAATGGCCTTGTCTATCATCAAGTCAATGTGCCAGAAACCAGTCTTAATGAGCTTGTGGAATATCCAGAAGTAAATATTTGTTCTCCCAACAATGGTTCAAATGATTTTGGGGCCAAACAACCGAACGAGGAATTGAATATTGTAGAAGACATTGACGGGGAAGCTTGTCAAATGCAAAGCTGGCAATTTATGGATGATGAAATCAGCAACTGTGTCAACAATTCTGCGAATTCCAGCGACTGTATATCTCAAACCTGCGATAATCCTGAAGATACTATTGCAGTTTCAAACGGAAAGAAGGTAACTGATAATGAAATGCATGAGGCTCAAGAATTCAATCAGAAGAAACTGAACTCTTCTGATTCCCGAGGTGGTGACCTTCATTATCAAAGTGTTCTTTCCAATCTTTTGAAGAGTTCTCAACAGTTGATTCTTGGACCCTACTTCAGCAATAGTAACAAAGTGTCGAGCTTTATTAGTTGGAGGAAGGACATATTATCGAGTTCTCAGATTCCCCAAACTAGTACTTCACAAAGATTATTAAAAAAAGTGCTAACTGAAGTTGCCAGAATGCATGAAAATTGTCAGCTTGAATCAGGTAAACGTGATGGCAAACGAGATGGCCTTTCTAAACCAGCAATAGATGACATTGATAGAAACCATGTCTTGTCCGAGAGAAAGCGCAGAGAAAAACTAAATGAGAGATATTTGATTCTTGGATCCTTGGTCCCATCTGGTGGCAAGGTACTTAAAACAGCACTTCCTTTTTATTATCCCCTCTTATAATACCCTATACATGTATGGTTTGTAAGATTAGATAGCATTGGACAGTACAAATAAAGAAAAAGAAGCTATAATTTTTGCTCGCTATATAGTCTTGTCGTGTCTAATACTGTATACCAAACATGCACTGATGGTATGCTTCTTAGGTGGTTAAAATTTTGTTCTATTAATGTCCAGTATGTTCTAGTGCTGTGTAATGAAACATGACCATGTAAGAAGATTCTTGGTTTTTATGATTGCAGGTTGACAAAATATCAGTGCTTGATCGCTCGATAGAGCGCCTAAGGGAGCTTGAGAAAAGGATAGAAGAGCTGGAATCTAACAGTGATGTAGGCATGCTAGAGTCGAGAACAAGAATTAAACCTTGCGATGCCATTGAGAGAACTTCTGACAATTATGGCACAAAAAAGAATGGAAACAGCAAGAAGCCATTGACAAACAAGAGGAAGGCTTGTGCTATGGAAGAACCGAGAACAGACAATGGCTGCAGTCTGTTGAGAGATTCTTCGACTGATAATATAACTGTTAGTGTTGTCGACAAGGATGTGTTGATAGAGATTAGTTGCCCATGGAGAGAGAGTGTGTTGCTTGAAATCATGGAAGCCACAAGCAAACTACATTTGGATTCTCAATCCATTCGATCTTCAAACACTGATGGGATACTCTCTTTGACTATAAAAGCTCAGGTTTGCTCTCACAACATCAAGAAATTCTTGAATTACTTCATTCAATGGGTCAAAGTATATAGAAACTTCCATTTTTAAAATGTTTTTATTTCACTTCGAAAAACCTTCAAAAGAATATCTATCTTTAGTTGTTTCAAAATCATAGTTCTGAACACATACAGCATTCTTTAATACTGCCCAAGAATTTTTGCAGTTCAAGGGATCGAAAACTGCATCAACAGGTTTGATTACACAAGCAATACAGAAAGTCATTCGAAGATATTGAAGATCATCCCCATACCAAGACGGAAGTCAGGCAATGACTTTGTATGTGTACTTTTGTGGAGAATTTGTGTTCTGTAACTTCAGTAGGTGTTTGTAGGGGAATTTTCTAAGTAGTTCAGTCTAATCAAAGGGAGTTTTCGAGTTGCAGATCTTACATGGTTTTAACACAGATTTCTTCTGAAAATCCAACTAATTACATTCTCAAAGAAAGGGAAAGAAGAAGAATTTAAAAAAAAAAATGTTATGTTGAAAAATAAGCACTTTATGCCTTTTCAGACAGCCAGATTCTTGCTGGTCTTTAGTCATTTCATAACAGACATTGTTACAGAATTTCCTCTAATCATGTAAGCAAAGGACATTCTCAGTGCTTTCATGTCACCATGCATGAATATGAATTAGATTTCTCAACTGTCTTGAGCCAAAGGGAACCCCGGCTGCCAGGGACCTGGGCCCCAATAATTTAAGACCTTGCTGGAGGAGGCTAGGGGACACGTGTCGTTCAATCTAACATCGTAAATTCACACTCGGTTGTAAAAAGAATAGGTAGACAATGCCAATCAAGAAACATCATGCGGTTTTTGTTGTAAAAATCCAAGGATCCGTTTGATTGCAAAGTTGAAAAATGGGTGGAAAGAAAATGAATTTCAGGGAATTGAATTACCTATAAATTATTTTACTGAGAATTGTAATTAATTGTGTTTGATTGGTATAATTTTTCACCTGAAAAATGTTGAAAGTTTGGTGTTCGTTTGACTTTGTTTTTTATGAAAATTGTCCATTAAAATGATAATTTTTTCTACCATTGGGTTTAGAATTTGTTCCAATTGCCAAAAAATTAAAAAAAAAATTATAATTTTTTTTTACTATACCGAATATTATTTGTTTAGCTTTGTTTTGCATGGAATTCTCAATAAAAGTGATAAATTTTTTTACCATTGTATCTAGAACTTTTTCTAATTGCCAAAAAAAAAAAACTTGGAAGTAAGAAGATATGAGTGTGTGAGGAAAAGTGGGAAAATGAAACAAATTCCATTTTCCATGAAATTGGCTTCCTATCAAACACGCGCTAAAATATATAAAAAGGAAAGGTGGCTGCTTGAACTTAAAATCTTGATTAAGTGGTGTTTAGATGAAAATTATGAAAACAACTAATGGCTAATGCCAATTAAGTGATCGGTTATTATTATACTAAAAAAAGCAAAGTGGGTGTACTTTAAACAAGAAAAAGAACCCACTTTTAGTAGTCATAAAAGGACCAGAGGGGATGATCATTATGATTTTTTTTTTAATGTTCTTTGAATAATGTGTAACAGAGATGCATGTGCATAAGCTAATTTTAATAATGTTCACTTATAATTCAAGTGGATGATGCCTAAAATTTCTGCGACAATAAGGGGTCGTACCCTTTTCTTTTGTTTCACTTCACGTTCTGACAAATTTATTCCTTACTTTTGAAGGGAGTCATTATTTTTAAGATTACCGTAATATTCTTTTCCGTTTAATCTTATAGAGATATAAGTATTTTGAGGAGTGTTTATAAATAGTTCAAAAAATATAAATGAGTAGTGAATAAATGAATAATATGTTTGAATTCTACTAAATATGAACAATTTATAAAATTAACCAAACATAGGCTAAGAAACCCTCAATTTGGATACAAGCCAAGGTACTTTCGAAGAGTCATGACAAACTACTTCAAACAAGAATCAACAGTGCTGAACTATGAAATGCTTGGGTGGAAAAAGAGGCTCTTTCCTCAATTTGGGTTGACCACAATGTCATGGACAGTATTAAAGAGAAATAAAGCAAAAATCTTGTTTATTGTACTGTTCAGTACAATTCAATCATGCATATCAAGCATGCACTAAATGTATATCATACACTGTTCATAATGAGGCAAAAATACATGTATAGTGTATAAAAGCTCCTATAGATATTGCTTCGTAAGTGAAGACCAAACACCAAGTCCAAGAGGGCAAAAGAAAATATTTTGCTATCAAGATTTCATAAATAAGTTGAATGCACGTTTTTGTGAAGAATCACGGCCTTACAAGACTTTGATTTTCCGGGACTTGATGTTCCTCTCAACACTCATCAAGATCTACAGTGCGAATGGAACGAACTTATGCCCATGAAGGGCGAGTAAAAAAATTCTTGAGACAAGCCAATCTGTGTAGAGTTATTCCCACTCAATAGTTGCTGGAGGCTTTGATGTAATGTCTAGAAGAACCCGATTTACACCTTGAACTTCATTGCAAATCCTTGTCGATATATCAGCCAGAAACTTGTAATCAAAATAGTACCTAAAAGTTTTCAATTGCAGAGAAATAACATAAGCAAGCAAAAAATTCCTTTAGAAAAGAGCAACTAGAATCAATCACAACCAAAAATTGTATTCATAGACATAGTTATCAAGCACATTATAGTATAGTAAGTACACTTTGCATGAAGCAATCTAGAGCTGATAACAAAAAAAATAACAAAATATGCAAGAAGATTAAATACCAATCTGCAGTCATTCCATCGTGACTGGTGACGGCCCTAAGTGCGATGGCATAAGAATGTGTTCTTTGATCTCCTTGAACTCCAACAGTTAATACCGGCATGAATACAGCAAAAGCTTGCCATATAGAATCATATATCCCGGCATCTTTGATTGCCTGAAAGAAGATCTCATCCGCCTGACATGTGCAACACAGTGAATACAAAAAGATATTAAATTGCTGAATATTCTTGCATTGCTTAGGGGTTGTTCTCTTCGTGTTTCAGTTTTTAGTTTTGAGTTCATTTTGGGTATTGTGTTTTGAGTGTCCATTTTGATATTACTGAAAACGCATTCTTTTTGTCATTTTGAAAAATTGTTTTCAAAAAGAAAAAAAATGAAGTTTAGGCTTGGTTTTAACTGAAAACAGCCAAAACGACTTTTTTGGTGTTTTCCCTTTTCTTTGTAAATTTTAAACTTGTTTTTGAAAATAAGTAAAAGTGTTTTTAGTATTTTCGAAAACTGAAAATAGCCTAAAAACACCAAAGAGAACATGCCTTACCTTACGTAGAATGTCCAAGCGGTTCCCTTCTGTGACATCACCAGGCACCCGTACTGCAAGGCCAGGCCCAGGGAAGGGGTGGCGCTTTAAGAAGGAAACTGGAACCCCCATAATTCTTCCAAGTTCACGAACCTTCAAACAATTGCAAAAGGACACCAAAACAGAATTAAACAAAATAATTCGGGGGGGGTGGGCGTTAAGAGATTCCAAAACTTATAAAGAAGTTAAACTTATACCTCGTCCTTAAATAAAAGTTTAAGCGGCTCAATGAGCTTCAATTTCATGTCCTTGGGAAGCCCTCCAACATTATGATGACTCTTGATAGTGTGGGAGTGAGTCCTCCCACTTCCAGGTGGTGGGCAAGATTCGATTACATCAGGATACAAGGTTCCTTGGACCAAATATGCAGGTTTCTTTCCTAACTTTTTCTCCAAATCTTGAGCAAAAGCATCAAAGATGCATATAAATTCATTCCCGATTACTTTCCTTTTCTTTTCGGGTTCTGTTACACCTTTAAGCTTGCTAAGAAATTGATCTGTAGCATCAATACAAGTAACAGGTAAATGAAGGTCCTTATCAAAGGTCTCCATCACTCGCTCTCTCTCCTTATACCTAAAAAAAACAAAGTGAAAATTCAAATATTAATGAGTAGAACGCTTGTGTAAATTGAGTAAGTAAATTCATCAATTTCTGATATAATAGAGGAACAATTTATGAAGGTTCATTTCACTATGATAAAAGTGGATGTGCCCAACCTTAATAAACCATTGTCAACGAAAGCACAGTAAAGCCTATCTCCAATAGCCTTGTAAACAAGAGTAGCTGCCACTGTGGAGTCCACACCCCCAGATAATGCACAGATGACATAATCGTCAGGCCCAACTGTCTCTTTAATAACTTTCAGTTCTTCCTCAAGAATATCTTCCATCTTCCAGCCAGCAGTTACTCCACAAATATCAAAGAGGAAGTATCTCAATGTTTCCATTCCTTCAGGGGAATGTGTTACCTGCAAAAGATCCATAAGATCATCAACAAGAATCAAACATCTCAAGCCTCCACAATGATTACAGGTAAGTAATGTTTTAGACTTTTATTATACTGAATTTAGTTATATGCATTGACTATAAATTAATGTTACTTCGCACTTGTTGATTGTTAGAAAAACAGTCAAATGCACAAATTAATTCTGCTGTTGTAATAGAATTCCAATGTACCTCAGCATAATTTGTACGGATTTCAATTATAATAGAGTAAGTTGTATAGGCTGAAACAAACAAAGCTCAGTTGGCTTAAATTTGCATATAGAACAGAGTGATCAAAACATGAGATTTAGAACAGTTTCAATTAATAATGTTAATAAGTTGTACTAAAATTTCAACACTCAATACATGATACCCTTTTACTTGATTGAAAAGTGAGATAAGGTAATACATATTGTCAAACGTAGCAGAATCAATTAGGAATTATTCTGCAGTTTCACCAATGTGGAGGTCAATCCAAGTACAATATTTTGAAGACTTAACAGACACAATAACAGCACCTTTTCCATTCATTACTTTCTATGCTCGAATCTATATAGTCATGCGTGAAAATCCATTCTTCTATTTGATGAAGATTAACCAAGAAACTAGCTAATAAGAATTACAGAGAAAAGAGGACATGAATAATCATTGAAATAATAATTGCCTCGACTTAAAGAATGTTACTGTTAAATTATAAAAAAAATTAATGAGACTGGGAATATATAACAAACAAGGTAAACTAGGACTGCCCCAGCCAAAACAAAATTGCTCCTCATTCACCACCATGCTTCTGCTAATTACAAAGATTTAAATTTCACACGTACCAATCAATGTTCTATATTTCAAATCAATACTCCAGGATTTTACTTCAATCCACAAACTCAAACCACAAAGCTTAAAGTCCCATTAAAACAAACATCATTCTATGCATCATTAGAAAAATAATCATTTTTTTTATAAATAGCCATAAAAGAACCAGTGATCAGCCAAATTATACCTCGGGATGGTACTGCAAACCATATAACCTCTTTTCACGATTCTCCACTGCAGCCACAGACCCCTGCTTGCTCCTTGCCACGACCTCAAACCCCTCCGGCAACTTCACGGCCTCGTCACCGTGACTCATCCACACACTCTGCCTATCCCCAACCTTCCTATTTCCAAACAACCCACAAGCCTTCTCTACCTCAATTTCCATCCTCCCATACTCCTGCTTCTCCCCAACCCTCACCTCACCCCCCGTTTTCTGCACTATCAACTGCAGACCATAGCATATCCCCAAAACATGAACTTTATTCGACTCAATATACTCCATGAACCCAGATGGAAAACAAGGCGCGTCCAGAGCGTGCACGCTGTGCGGCCCACCGGAGAGAATAATTACACGAGGGTTCAGGTCAGCTATGGATTTGAGGGAGGATGTGCCACTGATACAGAGCGAGAAGACATTGAGGGCCCGAATTCTTCGGGTTATGAGATGGGTGTACTGGGACCCGAAATCTAGTATCAATACTAGGTTTGATTTCACATCTCGAGGGTCCATTCTGGAGTTCTTGGGTACGAGGTTTGCAGAGAGAAGATGGAGGATGATTACAGAGAGGGAGGTGCGGGTTTATTCAAGAAGAAAAGTGGCTAGGGTTTTAGCGAAGGCGGGAAGTAGACCTAAAATGTAACTTCATAAAATTGTGTGATTTTTGAAAAATCTAAAAAATACGCTCTTATATAAGCCCATATTTAGTCCGAATTAAAATTTGATTTTAATTCAAATCAAAGTCAAACAATTAATATTAACCACATTTTTTATGGGTTCCACAACTTTTCAACCACACATTTCAAAAATTTCTATCACAATCTACTAAAAATCTAATTTTAATCCCCACCAAACACTCTCTAAATAAAATTTACCTAAGTCTTATTTATTTTATTTATTTCCATAATAAAATAAATTTTAGTTTTCTTAAATTTTTCTTTATTTTCTTCAAACAAAAAATTATAATTTAAAAGTTCAATTTGAGGGGATTTCCCCCCTTTTTTACACTTGTGTAATACTAAGAGTGCGTTTAATTGTAAGGGTGGAAAATTAGTGGAAAGAAAATGTTTTATAGGGAAAAGATTTGCCTAAAAAATGTTTTCTAGAGAAAATGATTTCAAGTGTATTTGATTAGTATAATTTTCCACCCGAAAAATTTTTAAATTTTCTATTCGTTTGGCTTTGTTTTACATGGAAATTGTCCATTAAAGTGATTTTTTTTCCCACAATTGGTTATAAAATTTGTTTTCATTACCAAAAAGTAAAAAAAAAAAAAGGAAAAAAAAATTGTTTCCTAAAAAATCATTTTTTTTATCAAAATTTAGTGTTCGTTAGACTTTGTTTTATATGAAAATTGTCCATTAAAATGAAATTTTTTTTTACCATTAGTTATAACATTTGTTTCCATTGCCAAAATAAAAATTAAAAAAAAATTTCCAACCAACCAAGAAAATGTTTTCCCACCACATTTTCATCAAAAACCCGGAAATTGCACACGTGTGGGGAAAATCCGGAAAATATTTTTCGTGGAAAATTTCGCCTATCAAACAGCCAAAAAAGTGGAAAGTGGAAAATATTTTCCTATTTCCCCTGAAAATGTGGCCTATCAAACACGGCCAAATATCATAAATACGAGGCATTCTAATGCACTTTGAAATTAACTATTTTTATAACTTGAGCACACTTGGGGCACGCCTGGGTCTACTAAAAAATAAATTACAATTAGAAATTTGACCGTTTAACTTTCCTAAGGCATTTTTTTAATCATTACAAATACAAACTTTTCACAGAAATGGCAGAGCAAATTATAGCCTTTATCAGGCAAAATTTCCACATTTGCCCTCAACAAAGACACTCACCTACCCTTTTTACACCCCCACCTACCACAGCCCCAGTCAACAAGCAACAAACCAATCTTTCCCAAATCAGATTTCTTCATTCCAGCCGCACGATTCTCATCACCGTTAACATATAATTAAATGTGATCGGACGCACTTGATCAAGCTCCCTAAATGTCGCAATATCGAAGTAACCTTAGCCGAAAAACATATTGAAAAGGCCAACGCCGACCATTGTCTTCACTCCCTTCTGTACGCCGTCTGAAATACAAAACTGCACTTGTCCTTCATCACTCGTCCGCAAGTATGGGTCTTTTTTCTCTCCAGTAGGTGTAAAACACGCCATATGTATATATGTAAAATTTATTTGTGTATATACACCCAACGTACCCTTTCCTCTTCTTGAAAATCCCTAACTTCCTAATCATTTTCTCTCACCGAGCGACGTTTGAACACCCACACCCACACACAAATTTACTCTGATCTGACTGAAACTTTTTTTCCCATTGTGTTGCTGTAGATGGCTTACCATCCACACGCGGTCACCTCCAGCGCCACGTTGAAACGTCAAAATGAAGTACCCTCCCGAAAGAATGTGCAATGGAACTCATTTGAGAACAAGATTTTCATTACCGTGTGCGAGATAGTCATCACAGAAGGACACTGGGACGGGAAGTGCTTCACGAAACACGATTGGAAAACACTAATTCACTCGTTCAACTCGAACTCAAGCCACAATTGGAACAAGCAACAACTTAAAAATCATTGGGACGCTCTTCGTCTGAAACACAAGAGACTGGGGAAATTTTGATGAGTGTGTTTTACACATGAATTTTGTATCGTTGAAGTCTCATTTGCATGCTTAATATGTTGATTATAGAACGAATTTAATGTGTTTGCTAGTATTTTGATTGAAGGAATGATAAAATGATGAAAAATGAATGTTGAAAAAAGGAAAAGAAGAAAAAAGGAGCAGAAAATCAGCGCTCAAGCGCTGGAAAAAGAGGGAATTTTAGCAGAGACGCAGCGCCCAGGCGCTGCCCCGTCCCAGCACAGTAGAAGAATTACAGATTGGCAGCTCTTAGGCGCTGCTTGAGGACACCATCGCGGCGCCTAGCCTAGGCGCTACGCCGTAAAAAATTAGGTTTTGTTTTGTGGGCTACAAAATGCCCGTGAAGAGGACTCCAATTTGGCCAAAGATTTATGAGAAGTATAAAGGGACTTGGAGGGACACGAAATGGGGGGGGTTCCAGATATTGCAAGATTGAGAAAAAACACGAGATTGACAAATTCTCGCGAAGAATCACATCAAGTATTCAAGATTAAATCAAGGGGTTGAAAACGGAAGAAGATCTTGGTGCAAGAGCTAATTCTTTTCCAACTTTTGTATCATTTAAATCTGGTGATGTATTCGATTTTTGTTATTTATTTCATTGTCTTGATTATGAGTAACTAATTTTCTTATTAGGGCAAACAATGTAGCTTATTGAAACTCTTAGTTATTTGATTCAAGAATTTCTGAGTTTTATTTTTTCATGTGTTGATTTTATTATGATTGCAATGCTTTAAATTATCTGACCAATAATTTCATGATCTGTTGAGTATCTTACGAATCGAGAGGTGAGTTCGAGACTTAGAACGTGTAATAAAATCCGATAACAAGGTATAACGTTTAGAGATACCTATACTAAGTATTGCAGTTGTTATATGAATTCTTAGTGCCATAACTCGTTTAACTAAGGATAATTCGCATAGAGATATGAAATTGAATTAGTTGAATAGGTTCAACGAGAACTCGAGAGAGATAAGTTGAATACTGTAGGAAAATTCAACCGAACACTATATTAGGCTAGAATCTTGAGTTTGGAACTAAGGTGATCAATAAGTGAAGTTGTTTTGTCCTAATATATTCTATATACGTGAAACTTCAATAATTTGTGTTTGTCATTCTCAAAATTCCCATTGCTTTCGTTTGCATAGTCTTGGGCATTTAATTGATTTAGGAAAATCTATTCTCACAACACTCATCATTTTTATTTATTATTCTTGTCAAATAGTTGTAGAAAAATATATTAAGTACTAAAAGTTTAGTCCTCGTGGGAACGATATCCGGACTTAAAGGTCCACTTTACTACTTGTTACGATATAGTACACTTGCGATAGAAAAAATGCAACAAGTTTTTGACATCGTTGTCGGGGAGTAATTACTTTTAGCCTTAATTTAATTGTTTATTTTTAACTGCTGTTTGATTTTGTTTAATTTCTTTTTATTACAGAAAAAAGTGTTCACTGCATACTCCATGCCCAAGGTGACAGACTTGAACAGTTTGACTCGGAGATAGAATGCACCTTCAGACAAAGACGCAGACAACACTCAAAAACAGCAACATCAAATGGCAGACGATCAGCATGTTTCTATTCAAATTTAGCCAGTTGGACAAGCCGCTGCGAGAACAGCTGTACCACCATATCAGCAACAAGAGCAAAGGGAAATAAATGAAGGAAACTTACATGTTTCCATGTTTTTGACACCTATTGCTAGGGGTGGGCGTGGGTTGGGTCGGTTTTTGGCCCAACCCAAACCCAACCCAACATTGTCGGTTTGTCCGAAATCCAACCCAACCTAACACATGTAAATGTTGAAACCCAACCCAACCCAACCCAATCATGTGTCGGTCGGGTTGGGTTGGGTTGGGCGGTTTGACACCTTAGAAACGATAACCTAAAAGTGCACAATAAATTAAAATTGGTGTCGGAAACCTTCACACTCGTACTTCAAAATTAACAGCTAAATCTCTACATTATCGAAAGTTAAAGAATGCCACTGCCATCTTTGATTTGCCTACTTGAACGAGTTACTTTTAAGTTTTTAACATATTAAATTGAAGAAGGTAAAAGCTATAAGTAAAGCTGATTATATAAGGACTTTGTGCTCGCACGAGAATAAGGTGTGTATATGTACCTGTGTATGCTAGAATTCAAAAGAGCACTCTAAGGCCCTCATATTGCACTGCCATACAAATCACTTACCATATAAAAATAATTTAAGAAGAATATTTCTAGTGTTTGATAGCTCTCCTTAAATTTCCGTGTCCAACAAATAAATGAAAATCTCAGTAAATCCAATGTTTAATAAAATATAGGTTAGAAATCACTTTACCATTTACACTAAAGGAACTCAGTTCAATTAAATTCTTCTTGTCTTTCTCAGTAACATAAATAAAGCTTAAATATTCAAATTGAAATATAATTATCCAATTAAAATATTTGAAGCAACCAGATATGTGAAACTACACAACTGCTATAGCGAAAACAGATTTTAAGGCCAGAGCAATCTGATTAAGTACCTTTAGAACTTGCAAAGCTGCTAATGCCTGACCTTGAAGCTGATCAAAGATAGAAGGTACCAAAACCCTTACAGGAAGTGCCTGCAGAGCTTCAGAGACAATGGATGGAGCAGGAATGCCAGCTGAAGTAAAAAACTTTTCAAGATTTGTAGAGTCAAAAGATGATCTGTTAAGATTGATATCATCAAAGTCATTGCCATCTAGAGGAAGAGCAAGGGGGAGAGAAAAATTAGGGCTTGATGGCTGACGATTGACGAATGAAGACCTGGAGACGAGTTTACTAGTTTAAGGCTTTTTTTCTCGTTTCAAATTTTTTTTTTTTTTTAAATGTTGGCGGGTTGGGTTGGGTTGGGTTGGGTTATATCGGGTTTTTTTTGTTAAACCCACAACCCGACCCAACCACTCAACCCAAAAACTGAAACCCACCAAAAAATGTCAAAAAATCGACCCAACCCGGTCGGGTTGGGTTGGGTCGGGCGGTTTCGTTGGGTTGGATTGGGTTTTGCCCACCCCTACCTATTGCTGCAACTGCGCGCTCCAGTATTGTGTACCCAGATTTTGGAGTCAATAATTTTCAGATTAGGGCAGAATGGATAAATCTGATGAGCAATACTCTTCAATTTTACGGGTTACCTCACGAGAACCCAAATACACACATATGCAGATTTCTCCAAAATTATCAAAATTTCCATGCTTTGGGGGTCAATGAAGATGCTATCGAACTGCGGCTATTTCCTTACACACTTAGAGATGTCGCATGGGAGTGGTTAGATGCAGAACCTCAAGCAAGTATATCAACATGGAAGGATCTCACCAGAAAATTCTGCAACAGACTCTTTCCATATGCTAAGGTAGCCAAATTGAGGCTGGAAATCCAAACCTTCCAACAACATCATGGAGAAAGCTTTCACGAGGCATGGAACAGATTCAAGGAGCTAATACGAAAATGCCCAAATCATGGAATTCCAAGTGGAGATCAAGTGCGGTACTTTTACACAGGACTATCACCGTTGGCAAAATCTCAAGTGGACACCTCTGCAGGAGGATCAATAACCAGCAAGTTAGTTCAGGAGACATTGGATTTATTCGAGCTCATTGGTGCCACACACTCTATGTTTTCTTTAGAACGAGTGGCACCACCTCGAGCACCTGGAGTGTATGACTTGGATCACTCTGCATCTACGAACGCACAGATAGCAGCACTGACGAAGCAGGTAGAATTGTTGGTGAAATCTCAAACACGAGGAGCACGTGCAGTAATGAGTAGCGTATCATGCGAAAATTGTGGGGCAAACCATGCAACTGAAAGCTGTATGTCTATAGGTTTCCCAGAAGAACAGGTCAATTTCATTCAAAATGGCTCCCGCAACTTCAACCCGTATTCTCAAACTTACAATCCAGGATAGAGGCAATATCCAAACTTCAAATGGTCTGATACTCAGCTAGAGAATGCCCCAAATAATACTCAGCTGGAGAAGAAACCAAGTTTAGGGAAGATGTTTAATCTGTACGTGCAAATGACATATAAGGTTTTCCAACAAATTGATACAAAATTTCAGAATCAACAGGCTTCAATCAAGAAATTGGAAACACAAATCGGTCAGATAACTCAGTAGTTGATAGAACGACCCCAAGGGACATTACCGGGTAACACAATGATAAACCCAAAGGAGCAAGTGCAGGCCATCACAACTAGAAGTGGAGTACAGTTACCCGAAATACATGTGAAGAGGCCAGATAGAATAGAGAAAGAAGCTGAAGTAGAAGGGGAGCTGGAGAAAAAGCAAGTTGGAACACATGAACATGAAGACAAAGAAGAGAAAGAAGAACCAGCTGCAGTTAGAGCGCCAAGTCTTGTCAAAGCTTATGTGCTACCGATTTCCTTTCCTCAACGGTTGTAGAAGAGGAGAATGGAGAAGCAATTCGCGAAGTTTGCTGAAATTTTCAAGAAACTCCAAATAAACATATCATTCGCCGATGCAATTGCACAGATGCCAAGTTATGCAAAGTTTCTGAAGGAGATCCTGGCTAACAAGAGGAAATTGGAAGAGCATAAGATCGTGTGCTTAAATGAAAAATGTAGTGCAGTTCTCGTGAAAAAGATACCACCTAAACTAAGAGATTCAGGGAGTTTTACTATACCATGCACAATTGGTTCTATTTATTTTAAACGTTCTTTATGTGATTTAGGAGCTAGAGTTAACTTGATGCCACTCTCTGTGTACAAGTCTCTTGGATTGAGGGAAGCTAAATCTACAACAATTTCTTTACAACTTGCTGATCGTTCGATAAAAAGGCCCAAGGGAATTGTTGAAGATGTGTTTGTCAAGGTTGATAAATTTATCTTCTTGGCCGACGTCATAATTCTGGATATGGAGGAGGATTCCAATATTCCTCTTATCTTGGGCAGATCATTCTTGGCTACAGGATGGGTGTCGATTGATGTTTATGGCAAAATGATCCTTCGCATGGACAGTGAACAAGTCATCTTCAACATGTTCAAGGCAATGAAACACTCGTTGACATCAGACACTTGCTGTCAGTGGATGCTTTTGATGAACTTGTGATAGACATATTTCATGCAACATATCCAAAAAAAGTTCATGAAGCGGACAGTGCACAACTTGAGGAAGAGAAGTTAGAAGAGACCGAATGCGTGCTGAACTTGGCTGAACAACCAACTGCAAAGAGACATTGGCAATACGAGTCTCTTGGCTCCAATCCAATCCTACACCACTAGTACCATCAGTGGAGAAAGTACCAACCTTGGAGTTGAAAGCCTTACCATCACACCTTCGTTATGCATATTTGGGGGGATGCTTCAACCTTGCAAGTGACATTACAACAGAAGAGGAAAAGAAGCTTTTAGGTGTACTTTGGGAACATAAAACTGCAATTGGATGGACAATAGCTGACATTCGGGGAATCAGCCCCACTCTTTGTACGCACAAGATCTTGATCGAGGATGAGTCCAAGCCATCAGTGGAGGGACAGCACAGATGGAACCCAACTTTGTAGGAAGTGTTCAGGAAAGAAGTGTTGAAATTACTTGATGCTGGAATTATCTACCCCATTTCAGACAGTTCGTGGGTCAGTCCAGTTCATGTGGTACCTAAGAATGGTGGAATTATGATGGAGAAGAATGAGAACAATGACTTGATTCCAACAAGATTAGTCAGGGGTGGAGAGTCTGCATAGATTACAGGAAATTGAATAATGCCACCAGAAAGGATCACTTCCCACTGCCATTTATCGATCAGTTGTTGGAGCGGTTAGCAAGACATTCTCACTACTATTTTTTGGATGGATATTCGGGATACAATCAGATAGCAATCGTTCCAGAAGATTAGGAAAAAACAACATTCACTTGTCCCTACGGTACTTTCGCTTTCAGACGTATGCCCTTTGGTCTCTTCAATGCACCTGCAACTTTTCAGCGGTGTATGATGGCAATTTTCTCAGACATGGTTGAAAAATATATCGAGGTATTTATGGATGACTTTTCAGTTTTTGGAGACTTGTTTGATAACTGCTTGGAGCGTTTGGCACTTGTGTTACAAAGGTGTGAGGAGAAAAATCTAGTGCTTAATGGGGAAAAATGCCATTTTATGGTCAAAGAATGGATAGTGTTGGGTCATAGGATATCATCACAAGGCATCGAAGTTGACAAAGTAAAGATACAAGTGATTGAAAAGCTGCAGCCACCTACCTCAGTCAAGCGAATTCGAAGCTTTTTGGGTCATGTAGGGTTTTACATAAGATTTATCTAAGATTTTTCGAAGATCACAAAATCCTTATGCAACTTGTTGCAGAAGGATGTACCATTTATCTTTTCTGAGGAGTGTTTGACTGTTTTTAACACTCTAAAGGAAAAGTTAACTTCTGCACCAGTTATTGTGAAACCAGACTGGGAATTGCCATTTGAACTCATGTGTGATGCGAGTGATTTTGCAGTGGGAGCAGTTTTGGGGCAAAGAAAGCGTAAAGTTTTGCATTTTTCATGTCATTTATTATGCCAGCAAAACTTTGACAGAAGCTTAGATCAACTATGTAACAAAAGAAAAAGAACTGCTAGCAGTGGTGTTCGCATTTGACAAGTTCCGTTCATATCTAATTAGGTCCAAGGTGATTGTCTACATAGATCATTCAGCTTTGAAATACTTGTTTGAGAAGAAGGATGTTAAGCCCAGGTTAATTTGGTGGGTACTGTTACTACAAGAATTTGACATTGAAATTCGTGATAAAAAGGGAACAAAAAATTAAGTAGCAGACCACTTATCACGACTGGAACAAGTTGAGGAATTTGATAGTTTGGATATCAATGAAATATTTCCTGATGAGCAGCTTCTGCAGCTGGAGGAAGCACCATGGTATGCAAATATTGTAAATTATTTAGCAAGCGGGCTTGTGGATCCAAAATTAACCTATCAACGGGAGAAGAAACTTCTCCATGAAACAAAGTTTTATTATCGGGATGATCCATACTTATACAGAAGAGGGGTTGATCAGATTATCAGATGTTGTATGTCAGAAGATGAGATGAAACCAATACTATCCAGAATTCATGCTTCTGCTTATGGGGGACATTTTGGGCCAACAAAAATTGTAGCGAAGGTGCTTCAAAGAGGGTTTTATTGGCCAACACTATTTAAGGATTGCCACTGTTTTTGCAGATCTTGTGATAAATGTCAGCGAACAGGTAACATTTCTGCCTGCCTGAGATGCCATTGAACAACATTCTAGAGGTAGAAATTTTTGATGTTTGGGGTATCGATTTTATGGGACCATTCCCATCGTCCTACAACAATCGATACATTCTCGTAGTAGTGCATTATGTTTCTAAATGGGTGGAAGCAAAGGCGTTACCCACAAATGATGCGAAGGTTATGGTAGATTTCATACGTAAGAACATATTCAATCGCTCTGGAGCTCCAAGATCCATCATCAGTGACGGAGGAACTCACTTCTGTAATCGGTTATTCCAAGCGGTTCTTCGTAAATATAGGGTACAACATCGAATAGCCATGCCTTATCACCTGCAGACTAGTGGCCAAGTGGAAACTTCTAATAGGCAGTTGAAAAGAATTCTGGAACTCATAGTGAATGCTTCCCGGAAGGATTGGTCTAAAAAACTGGATGATGCTTTATGGGCTTATCGGACTGCTTAAAAATACCAATTGGTATGTCTCCGTACAGAATAGTATTTGGGAAGGCGTGTCACCTACCAGTGGAATTTGAGCACAAAGCTTACTGGGCATTGAAACAGCTAAACATGGATCTCGATAAGGCTGGCGAAACGAGAATGTTACAGCTACATGAATTAGAAGATCTCAGAGGAAGCATATGGAATGCATCAGTCTACAAAGAAAGGACCAAGCAGTGGCATGAAGAACACATTCAGCAACGCATTTTCAAAGTCGGGGATCGGGTGCTCCTGTATAACTCTAGGCTCAGGCTATTCCCAGGAAAGTTGAAATCTCGATGGTCGGGACCCTTCACGATATCCCAGGTATTTCCTTACGGTGCCGTTGAGTTGTACCATCCAACAAGGGGAAATTTTAAGGTCAATGGACAGCGAATGAAGCATTATGTTGAGGACTTTCCAACCGCTAAAGAAAGTCTTGACCTAACCGTTCTAGAATAATCACGGCATACAGTCCAGCTAATAACTGTAAAGAAGCGCTTCTTGGGAGGCAACCCAAATTCTATTTTTTTATTGAGTTTTTACGTTATTTCATTGTTTAGCTTACCTTATTCATTTTATTTGTTCTCATGCATTGTAGGACATCTTCAAGTTTGGTGGTGAAAACAAGAGTGACGGGTTGTTTACACTCTAATCGGTGGAGGGGGAGCATAACAACGACATGGGTAGTGATCTTGAGGTACAATACTGCCTTGGAAACGTTCAAAACCCGCATTATCCTCATCCTCCAGCTCATTTGATAGGAGCAAATTCATCATTACGGTGGCTTCGGAGCATTACAACGGATAGTGGTATATAAAAGTTGCATCCCGGAAAGAGGATTTGAAAATTACATGCTAGCTCAGATTGAGCAACGGCATTGGGAAACTTTTGCCATACAGCCCCGCCCTGCGTTAATCCATGTTGTGCGCGAGTTTTATACTAATGCTAAGGAGCACCAAGATTTTCAAGTTTACGTGAGAGGCAAATGGATTCCATTCAATCGCACTTCTATCAATCAATATTATCATTTGCCTGACATCAAAGGGGACAAGTACTCTCAACTGTAGAATGTAGGTGTGGATCAAAACGAGGTCATTCGCATTTTGGCAACACCTAAGACCTCATGGAAGACATCAGGGAATGATGTGATAAATTTCCCCGCTTCGGGTATGTTTGCCGAGTGCAAGGCGTGGCACCACTTCGTGTCTGCTAAACTGTTGCCCAGTAGGAATTTGAGTGAGGTCACAAAGGAACCGGGACTTTGAATTATGCAATTTAGTGGGGGTTATCTATTGATGTGGGCTGAGTCATCTACAAAAACATTTTGCACACTATGCGGGGCTCTACTACTGGTGGCTTGGGGCATCCTTCGATGATTTACGAGTTATGCTTGAGAGTTGGGGTTGTCACCCACCCATCTGAAGAAGTCATTCACCCAAAGCCGGTAATCACTCGGGATCGAACTTGGAAATTCATGAGCCAACTCGGGTCCACCAGTGCACCATCTCCTGCTTCTGTCGAGTAGCCATCGTGATCCCGTCACTCACGGCAGGCTAGCGATCCTCTTCGAACCATACCGCTCAGTTGAACTCAATGCAACTGCAGTTGAATGCGATGCAAAATTCTATGTTAGTACAGTTTGAGTATCAGAATGCTTTTAACGCCACTCTCTCTTCCGTTCATCTTGACCGCACCTTTCTTCAACCACCTGATCATGTTGCACGTGCGGTCACTCCTCGGGATGATGCCGACGATGTCAAAGACATCTAGTGTCTTCTCAGTTAAGTCCCCCTTCTGTACTTCATTTTCAACATTGGGGACAATGTTTATCTTAGGTTTGGGGATATTTGTCGACTTATGTGTTTTGTGCATGGCGAGTTTATTTTATGTTTTATGTAATTGTGTGATTGACTTGTGTGCCTTATGAAAAACAAAAATAAAAATTGTTTTTGCAGTTTCTTTATGAATTTACAACTTTTCGGTGCTTGTGTGAGTTGGATAGTCGTGCTTCTATGACGAATATAGCTGAGAGAATGAATTAATTTGTAAATGATAATAAATTGTGTGTTGGAGTCTTAATTTTCGCTTATCTATGACAAATGTGATGATATTTATGCACTGAAATGAGGTAGAGCATCGTACAAGAACATGAGGTTCACATGCTTAGGTTATAGACGTGACCTAGAGGCTTAACCATGTATACCTTGATTCACAAAATCCCTTAACTAAACTCTATTTGGAACGTTTTACCCAGTGAAGGAAGTGGTTTAGGATTGTGATGATTCCGTGCATGGTATAAAATTTGTGTGGAGTGTTTCAACGCTCTAATAGATGCTTGGTGATGACCGCTAGGAATCTAACCCCTCTTACTGTGCTTTTAATTTAAAAAAAAATTAGCTTATGTCTCACGCCGGCACCTTTTTGTGATTAAGTCTGCAGGGTATCTTATTATCTGGTACCCTTTTGGCATTCAAAAGTCGGGGAGCTACCGACTAAAATCTCGCTACAGGGGTTAGGAAGAAAAATATGGGCGAGGTCAACAACGGGCTAAAAAAAAAGAAAAAAAAAAAAAAAAAAAATATATATATATATATATATATATATATATATATATATATATATATATATATATATATATATATATATATATATATACAGTTTTGTGCAATGCACGTTTGCGTAGTTTATATTTAATAGTTTTGTTTAAGAATTAATTTGTTATTAATAAAGATGTAATTTTTTTGGTTAATTAAATAATTAAGGATATAATATTTATGTAATTGATAAATAATTAGATGTGTGATTTTGATATTGTGATGTAAGTTGGTGAGATCGAAAAAAATAAGCAAAAGTTGACAAATTTAGAGAAATGGCTAAATTGTAAGGGATCCAAAGTTCGGGGACTAAAATGTAAATAATTAAAAGTTGTGCCGAACCTCACGATGAAAATTTGAGAGTGCTCGGAGTCAATTGGATAAAGGAAGACGTCAATGGAATCAAATTTAGGCAAAAGATGATCACAAATCAATTTCCAGCCGAAAAGTTATGCTCCGATAATTTAGTCTCATATTGAGACCTATTTTTGGTATAAAAAGTGATTGAATTGGAGAATGATGTCTGAATCAAAGTTGTAGCCAGATGAGTTAGCTTTCCAACGCATTTTGAATCGCCTCAATTGGATATCAGAATAAAAAGTTATGATAAAAACACTGAACGAAGGTGCAGCTGCCTGTTTAAAACAAGAAATTCCGTTACATAATCCGTTAAAACAATAAATTCCGTTAGTTTTTCCGTTAAAAATAAGAAATTTCGTTATATAGCCACTTTTAATATATATATATATATATATATATATATATATATATATATATATATATATATATATATATATATATATATATATATATATATATATATACATTGATGTTCATTGTTGGGTTTTAGATAACTAGTGGGTTTGAATCACTTAACGTAAGCTAGTTTGTTGAACATTCACTCTTGGGAGAATCATCACATGAGTAAATTGTTGATATTGTCGGGTAAACGAAGCCAAAGTTCGAGAGGTGTAAGGACATGGAATAATGAAACTGAGTTTAGGAGTACACCATTGAGAGAGCGTAAAAGAAAACAAGTTTGGGGGTGTGTGAATCTCACGAGCGATGTAAGGAAAGAATTGTCCATTTGGGATGGAAAAACTGAACCAAATTGTAAATGTTCGACGCTTTACTTCATTCTTCACACACACACCCGTTTGCATTGGATAAGTGAAAGCTGACTCTTGTTGTGTAAGTGCGATGTCATTCATAGATGTGATATATTTATCTCAGTTCTGAGTTTAAAGGCAGGCTATCTGATTGAGTTGTGTGTGCCCTATTTTCTGTAGTTGATTTTCTTTGCGTTTGTGTTTGCTCCAGAACTAGCAAAGTATTAAGTTTGAGGGTATTTGATGAGTGTGTTTTACACATGAATTTTGTGCCATTGGAGTCTATTTGCATGCTTAATATGTTGATTATAGAACGAATTTAATGTGTTTGTTAGTGTTTTGGTTCAAGGAATGATAAAATGGTGAAAAATGAATGTTGAAGGAAGGAAAGGAAGAAAAAATGGAGCAGAAAATCAGCACTCAAGCGCTGGAAAAAATGGGGAAATTTTAGTAGAAAAGCAGCGCCTATGCACTGCCCCGTCCCAGCACAGCAGAAGAATTACAGATTGGTGCTGCCTGAGGACACCATCGCGACGCCTAGCCTAGGCGCTACGCCGTGAGAAATTAGGTTTTGTTTTGTGGGCTATGAAAAGCCCATGAAAAGGACTCCAATTTGGCCAAGGATTTATGAGATGTATAAAGGGGCTTGAAGAGGCACGAAATGGGGGGTTCCAGATATTGGAAGATTGAGAGAAAAACACGAGATTGAAGACAAATTCAAGCGAAGAATCACATCAAGGATTCAAGATTAAATCAAGGGGTTGGAAACAGAAGAAGATCTTGGTGCAAGAGCTAATTCTTTTCCAACTTTTGTATCATTTAAATTCGGTGATGTATTCGATTTTTGTTATTTATTTCATTGTCTTGATTATGAGTAGCTAATTTTCTTATTAGAGCAAACAATGTAGCTTATTGAGATCCTTAGTTATTTGATTCAAGAATTTCTGAGTTTTATTCTTCCATGTGTTGATTTTATTATGATTGCAATGCTTTAAATTATCTAGCCAATAATTTCATGATCTATTGAGTATCTTACAAATCGAGAGGTGAGTTCGAAACTTAAAACGTGTAATAAAATTCGGTAACAATGTATAACGTGTAGAGATACCTATACTAAGTGATGCGGTCGTTATATGAATTCCTAGTGCCATAATTCGTTTAACTATGGGTAATTCGCATAGAGATATGGAATTGAATTAGTTGAATAGGCTCAACGAAAACTCGAGAGAGGTAAGTTGAATACCGTAGGAGAATTCGACCGAACACTACATTAGGCTAGAATCTCGAGTTTGGAACTAAGATGATCAATAAGTGAAATTGTTTTGCTCTAATATATTTTATATACGAGGAACTTCAATCATTTGTGTTTGCCATTCATCATAATTCTCATTGCTTTCGTTTCCATAGTTTTAGGCATTTAATTGATTTAGAAAAATCTATTCTCACAGCACTCATCGTTTTTTCTTTGCTATTCTTGTCAAGTAGTAGTAGAAAAAATATATTAAGTACTAAAAGTTTAGTCCTCGTGGGAACGATATCCGGACTCAAATGTCAACTTTATTACTTGTTACGATATCGTACACTTGTGATAGAAAAAATGCAACAAAATTCTTCATTGCAGCGGTATAGAATACAACCCTACCACAGACAGAATTGTTGCCTTCGATGAGTGGTGGGGTCGAAAAATCAAGGTATTTAATCGTTTCTATTTGAGAGGAAATTTCACGTGAACTGCACACGCATCTGTTTCAATCGACTGTCTATGATCGGGTTTACGTTGCCATTATTACATGTTTTGTTGTGCTCGTATGATTTACTGGATTCGCCTAGTTGTCTTCGTTATGGAATATGATTGAGAATTATCAAAACATTTCCTGCAGTTCTTTGTGGAGTATGAGTATCTGTTTTTGAAATTTTTTGGTGTTTTCTGAAAGATTATTCAAGGTTTTTTGATGAATTGAAATGATGGTCTACTATTATCTGGTTCTAAAAATTAGGTTTTTGTTGTATTTTGTAGCTATGTGCATGTGATCCTCAATATTGGTTAATGAAGTAAGTAATCTTAGATGTGGGCAGTTAATGGATAAACCAACGCTCCACTTTTGTATCTGTCATTATGTAATCGAGGACGGGGGAGGTCACTGAAATTATTCAAGACACCGATAAATTTCGTGTGTTATTACTATCTATTTTTGTCCAGTCTACCATATAAAAAATAACGACAAATGTTTTATAAAGATTCAATGTGTTTGATGTTGGGTGCATTTTATTTGAAAAGAAAACCAAAATATGTATAACATTGTGATTACTTTTTTCTACCCTCTGTCATAGGAGAACAAAGATTACAGAGAATTAAAAAACAAAGATTGCAAAGAGATCTACGGTTAAAAGGCTTTGTTTGGGGAAGCGTTTGACAGCCAAAAGTACGTAATCACACCAACAAAGCTGCGTAGAACTAGTTTTGCAATGTTCGAAGATAGCAGACATGAAGATCACCGTGAAGAGGTACCACCCGATGACGTGAGCAGCAGCTCAAGTGACGAGACCGATACAATGGGGATAGCTGGTGTGAACATGGATCTTTCAGGCCCGTGAAGTGGCGACAAACGTAAAACGGTGAACAAGAACAAAAAAGAAAAGAAGAAAAAAATATCAGCATGAGAACTTTCCTACTATATTGATCGTAGGACCACAGCAAATGAGAAGGTTACGTCCAAAATCGACAGTTTAGTTTGCCCTACTGTACCATACGCAAAGTCATGCTTCAATGAGTTGTTGGGGACGGGAGACTGAAAAAGAAAACTGATCTATATTATTGGACGTGCACGTTCTTTTCCTTCAAGCGTAATCGGGAGATGCTGAGATGCAGGACGACGTAGATGAAAAATTTGAGTGAGTCGAGTGGAACGGCACGAGTACAAAAAATCAAAACTACAATGAGTGTGGAGAGTTTTTAGAAAAACAATTTTCCACGAAGTGGGTTTGATGTGAAAACATTCGTCATTATTATTATCAGTTCTTGTACGTATGCGTGGTGTACTTATGCATGCTATGTCACTAGCATTGAAGAAGAGGTAGATTCACATAGATTTTTCACATGCATATCTAAAGCAGATCCCAACCTAGAGTTTTCATTATCTTTTCAATCAAGTATGGCAGAAGACATTATCAATTCCCATCACAAGCATATTTCACTTTATTTTTTTTTTGTTGGTTCTGTACTACACTTAAATGCACCAATCATTCCATTTGACACAGTTTATCATGGACAAAATTCTATAAAAGGCAACACAACTCTACAAATGTATCTACATTCGCAAGCATTGGATGTTAAACTTACCTTTGTTCTTTCAAATATATTGATATCAGAGTCTTGTGTAGATTGTGATAAAGAGTAGTGCGATGGTAACTTTTGATGTCAAATGTGTTTTGATGCATGATACTGAATCTGATGACGAAGTTGGGAATGAGGTATTTTGGAAAAACTACAGGAGGATATTATCGAGTGGCTTCAGTACTGTCAGATCACCGAACTTGCCCTACGTAACTACTATTGCGAACAAAGACCTTGTATTCGTAGATTTCCATTAGCGAGAAATGATCATATGTTCATGCTAGACACCACACAGTGTATTCCTCAATAGTGCTATGCAAAATTTCGAATGTATCCATCAATGATACGAACATTCACACATATTCTTCGTGATGAGTATGGGCTACACACTGGGCAACACATAGACATATATGAACAAGTGGGCATGTTTCTTTTCATTTTAGCACATGGAAAAGGCTATAGACAAATTCAGATGCTTTTCAATTATTCATTGGAAACTATATGACACTACTTCAAAATTGTGCTTCAAGCTGTTGTTGAATTCTCTGCTCGTCTAATTCGACCAGATCCCAACTACAATCATGGTGTCGAGCATCATATACTGAATTCGAACAAGCATTCACTGTTCGAGAATTGCATAGACACAATTGACGGCAAGCACGTGAGAGTCGTCCTCTCGCAAAATGAACGAGTGAACTTTAACTAAAATTTAATTATTTTTATATATATCATTTTTATCACAAGAAATATTTATTTTATACCTTAGAAAATCATTTTTAAAATTATTATGACAATTATTTTATTATATGTCATATTATTTAAAATTTATTATTTTAGTTATAAACCTTATTTTTAATTTCTATAATATACTTTAATGTTTGTGTCATACTTTTTTTTCTTGTTAAAAGTATTAATATTATGCTTAATTTGTTAAATTTTATTTAGAAGTTTTTTCTTTGGGTAATTACTATTAGGACAAAAAATATCCCTATCATTTGCATGTTTTGCGCAAATCATGCATATTCTTTTTATTTTTTGTGCAATACACCCTCAGATCAAACAAACAAAATAAGGTAATCTACAAGGAAAAAAATAAAGAAATAAAGAAAAAATTTAGATACGTTTGATAATTTACTAAAGAGTAAGGTTATTTAGCAACTATGGTTCTAAAACATCGGTTTGGATAGAAAAACACAATATGTCCAATCTAATAAGTAAGAATATGACATCCATTTAATTAAGCTTATTACAGTCTTCCATCTAGACGTTCTAACAACAGTAGCATTATTCTTACTAAATTAATGAGGAGGTTCAACATAGTTTCATAACATTCAAAAGTCACGACTCAAATTTAACTGTCTCATTTATGAAAATTGTGCATCAAAGTCCAACTTGTATCTACATTGGTGCATTGAAGGTTAAATTTAAACAAATAAGTCTGTCTTTTTTGCTAGCTAAGCTTTTTGGTTGGGTGGTTCATTAAAAGAGCAATAATATAGTGGTATCAAAATGGGCAAACAGTTCAACCCCGAAGCAACACAACCCTGAAAATTTGACACTCGAGTTGAAAGTTACACACATTTTCATAGACCATTCTTATTATTTTCCCTCTTTTCTATCTGGTTTATGATTTTTCTCTTCTAACTATTTCGCAATAAACTTGGTCCTCAAATTAATGAGTCAGGGAATCCAGACCATTCGAGATAGGATATTTTGTCATCTCTAATCGCGTAGTCCCTTCTCCACTCATTACTTCTCTAGCCCCACTCTTGCGTCACTTGTCCCCATATTGTGGCTCATTGTTGTGCTGATATGACCGTTAAAAAAAATTAATTCCTATTCAGTTCAGCTAAAAATCATATTTTTATTAGATTTTGATGGAAGTTGATAAAATATATTGTTGAAAAGTTGATAAAAAAATACAGATATCATAAAATGTATAGCTAAAAACAAGTTCGATGAAAAATGAATTTTGAAAAATGGAGGTTTGAATTTGACGTAAAAAGATCCATTTGGGCTCTATTCAACTAGTTCAAAGAAAAACGGCATTTTACAATAGATATTTTAAAATAGTTTACATTAATTTTGAACCCTTAAAAAAAAAAAAAAAACTTAAGAAGCAAACCTATTTTTTATACAAAAAAGCTACTTGTACAAAAAAAATTTGACAAAAAAGTTGACACACTCACACATGATGCTGGCCCCCACATGTATAAAAAATTGAAAAAGAAATGTGGGCCCCCCCGATGTGAGGGGCCGGTCAGGGTGTTTGTCATCCTGACCCGGTACACCAAGCAGGACTCTTTTTGATATGTATATTCTAGCAAGCTCATTTCAAAAACATTGCCCTGTTTTAGTCAAAAAAAAAACACGAAAGTTTTAAACAAGATAGTTTGCAAATTTACTTTTTAAAACTTACTAACATCCATGTCCCCAACATACCATTTATTACACTCATGTTCAAGTTGTGGCATCTCTCCCCATCTGATCGAAAATGTTATCTAAACGGTAAAGGACCACGTGATACTCAAGTAATGTTGGACTGAAAGGATAAACTTGTCCAAAATATTTTCCCTTATTCCAACCAATCCAAACGATGAATTCAACTTTCATTAAAATTCCTTAATATTCACGAAACCCATCACTTTGCTTCAACTTATCTTTGACATCACTTGGTTATTTAACGTTTAAGTTTATTTATTCTGTTTGCTTGGGACTTGGGTGCCACTTAAAAAGTTGAGAACTTGGTTGCTACACTAGTGAAATTTTGAAGATCCCAATGGAATTTATCCTAAAATGTATTTAAAAAAGTGGTACCAAATAAAAGGAGATTCAATCATTTGAAATGTTCTTTTACCCACAACGAGGAGTCATATCTTACCATTTATCCACTGGGAGACAACTGTATTTACGATTTTCATATTTGGAAAAAATTGTAAATAAGGTTCTCCTATCATATCAGTAAGTGTGTAGGAGAACAATTTTCTCCAATCATTTAACCATAATAATTAAGAACTTGTTAGAATCACAATGTTGCTTCCATCTCCATGTTTGTTGTGAGACTGAATGGTAACCCATGGCCATCCTACTCCAATAGGCATGATATATTACTATGTTTTCGTTCTGTCCAAATTTTTTAAAATTAATTTTTGTTTTCAAAATTCATTTTCACGCTGGGATTAAAATATGGGAAGATTTCATAACTAGAAGATTAAATTTCACCAATTTCAGATTTAAGAAATCAAGATTTAGAATTTCAAATCTCAAATTTTTTAAAAAAAATTAATTAATTAAACATATATTTTATTAATTAAATATATTAATGTCACAATTCTATATAATTTGGTCACAAATTTCATATAATTGGTCAGAAATCACAATTTTTATATATCACAATTCAAAAAATTTATAGGTCACAATTTGTTCATTGATTACAAATAAAAAAATTTATACGTCACAGTTTATTTATCGGTCACAAATCAGTATTATATGTCACAACTTATTAGACAGTCACAAATTATCAAATTATCGATCATATATTAACAATTTTTTAAGTCACACATTATTTTTTGGTCACAAATTATCTTTTCAATTGTTCACATATTGTTTATTGATTATAGATTAATCAATTTAATGGTCACAATCAATCAAATAATTTATGACCACAACTAACACTTGTGATCACCAACTAACCACTCCTTCCAGCAGCACCAACACCACTGTCACCGCCATAACCATCACCTCACCACTCCCTCCAGCAGCAGCACCACTACGGTTACTTCCAGAACCACCATCACCACCACATCTCGACAGCAGCACCATCTCAAACAAATCAACACATCGCAGAAAAACACCACCACATCGTCGCGCCTATCCACCACCACCTCGACACACCCATTGCCACCAACATCTCACCATCACCTCCGACCACTACTACCACCTCTCGACAGTAATACCATTGCCACCAACATCTCACCATCACCTCCGACCACCACAACCAACTCACCAGCACAACAACCAATGTTATCAGTCACCACCACCACCCAACCACCACCAAAAAATCATATATGAAATTATCAGTCACACAGCACCGTCCCCTCCTGCACCCAACCATCGCATCACTACTTCATCCAATCCACCAACTCCATAACCATCAACACCGCCTATAGGCTATAGCGTTGTTGCCAACATAACTAACCACTGCATTCACCCTAAATCCACAACAAAATCGTTGACTGCAGCTTAGGACTACCATCTTCCCCACCATAGACGATCGATTCCTTCACCGTGCTGCCTCTAAACATATCACCTAAATTTCTCCTCAATTCGCAGCTGTCAAACCCATATCAACAACTACCACCTCTACCACACCACAACCACATCCATTTAGATTTGAAAATCATTCACTTCCATTTATGAATCTCGTTAAGGAACAATAAATCACTGTCGCACTGGGTGGCAATGGCATTGAGAGGTAGATGCAATGGAAGCGAAGAGGTTGATTTGGGATAGGAAGGAAAGGTACTTCGTAGATGGTGTCAATATGTGTTGGAGTTGGTGGGGCCGGAATGAGGCTGGAGGTTGTGGCGATAGTTGACGTAGGATTTGGAAGATAAGATGACGGTGGAGGAGATTGAGGAAAGACACCGACTGCATTTGTGGCTTTGGAGGGTTTTTTTTAAGCTTTGCAGGTAGGGTTGGGGCGCGTGCGTGGGTGAGGGCATGTGGTATATGGATGGAATTGGAGTTTCTGTTTTAATTTTATCATTTAAAAATTAAATTATTAAAATTTTAATTATCATCTGATTTTTGAAATAAAAAATTGTAAATATGAACTTTGAAATTGATAGTTTAAAAATTTGGTATGCTATAATTTCCACTTCAAATATCTTGGGTAGTTTTGGGTAAAAGTGGAATATATTCAGGCCCAAATACAATTGTTTCGAGCTGGTGCAAGCTACTTAAAAAGTGTCAATTTACTTCTACCTTTATTTTTTTTTTTGCCTTCTTCTTGTTACTTTATTCAAAACTAATTCTTATTTCACTATGCAATAAGCAAATTATTTATTTTAACTCTCAGCACAAAAAGGATAGTGCTACTTGAACAAGGTCACGTGGACCTTATTCAAACAGGGTGCCAACGGGCGCCCCTATAGGTTTAGATGTGGGGAGATTTTTACATGGCTGATTCTGTCCAAGTACCCTTATTCATACGAAAATTATTTATATCAAAATTACTTTTTAATTAAGTAAACTTTAAACAACATGCTCTAATTACTTTTAAATGTATATTTTTAATGGCAACAGCCACTGTTCAAATTTTCACAACTCCCAAACTATACTTTTTCCAATTAATTCACATCAATTGGACCGAAATAGATCGATCATTTCGAGAGAAGGATTAAAACCCTTATTTCCTTTTGATGCAACAATCTATTTTTTATTCTTTCTAATTACACTTTCAAGAGGGATTAAATTCAAGTTCAAAAATAACAGAAATTGTGAGATGGAATTAGTAGACAGGCACAGAAGCGCCCATCTGTGGATCCATCTCAGCGGTTGTCTGGCCGCCGCTGATTAAAATCAGCTTTCGATTTATGCACTGTCGCTCGAGCAGGACCAAGTTTGATGCAGCCTATTACGGACAGTGCATTCGTGACTGAATCACAGAAAACAATCGAGCTGTAAACCTAATTTTACTTCGTAATGACTCGAAACAAAACAAATACGGATTAAATAAAAGCAAAAAATTACCAGAAGCAAAGCTTTTTCTGGCATTGTGCATATGAATTTCAGAGGCGGGGTGACGAGAGAAACGGGTGAAGCCTTGGAGCTAAACCCTAGTGTGTGTGAAAATTAGGTGACTGATTGGGATTATATAAAGGCATTTGGAGTGGGCTAATGGGCCGAGCCTTGGATTTAGAGTGAAAAATTGGGCTAGAACCACATTTTAGAAGAGGAAATTACACCCACACCTGAAAATAGATTTTCAATTTCAAAAATCCAATAACAAGTTCAAAATTTCAAAAATCAGGTTTTATTTAATAATTTAAAAATATTTTTTATTTTTATTTTTAAATTTATATACAATAAAAAATGAACAAACCCTATTCATATAAAAAATGAACAAACCCTATTCACTCCAACCTCTCTCCTCCCACTCCAACCTCCCACCGCCCGCCGCCCGCTCCAATTTCATCCTCCTCTCGTGTATTTGCTCACGCTGTCACCGTCACCGTCACCGTCACCGTCACGGCCGTCGAGTTCTTTATCTCCTCCTCTCTACAACTCTTCTTCTCTCTCGTTTTTACGACTGATTTCGGCCAGATCCGCCGCCTCTCTCTGCCCAGTTGACGCTGCCTAGTTGACGGCAGCGTCGTTCGCGACGCTGCTGCTGCAGTTTGCAGCAGCGCTGCTGTTCGCGACGCCGCTGCTACAAACTGCAGCAGCGATCTCACAGCAAGACGCTGCCGCGAACGACGCTGCCCAGTTCACGGCAGCGTCGATTTGCCGTTCGCGATGCAGCTGCGATCCCGTAGTAGATCCTCTGTATGGGTTTTCAATCTTGCAGCGGATCTTTTAGAGGGTTTTTATCACAGTAGATCCGTCGCGAACGGTAGTGGTTATGTGGTTTTTGATGGTTTTTATCACAGATCTGGCGGCGGTGGTGTTGATAGCCATCCGGTGGCGGTGGTAGTGTGTTTGTGGGGTTGGATGTGTCGATGGTGGTAGTGTTTTTGTGCGGTGGTAGTGGTGTTTTGTGTGGGGTGTGGGGTGTGGGGTGTTGCAACAGTGGTGTTGGTGATGGTTGCCGTGAGGTGGTGGCGGTTTTGCGGCGGGGGCGGCGACGGTAGTGGTTATGGTTGGTGGTATCTGACCTAGTATTTGGTTATCTGTGACCAGAAAATTATTAATTGTGACCAATAAATTGATAAATTGTGACCTAAATAGGTATTGTGACTTGTAAATTTTGGGATTTGTGACCGATTAACGAATTGTGACTTTTAAATTTTTAAGTTGTGACCAATAAACAAATTGTGACTTATGAAAATTTTGAATCGTGACCTAAAAAATTTGGAATTGTGACCAAATTATATAGATCTGTGACCTGATAATATATTAATAATAAATTAATTTAATAATTATTATTTCATAATTAAAATTATAAAGAAACCTGATTTTTGAAATTTAAAACATATTTTGGTAGTTTTGAAATGTGTAAAAGAAAAAGGCTGATTTATGTATTCTTCCCATTTTAGAATGCGAATTTGAAGATGGGATAATCAATTTTTAAAATAGAGTTTCATGCGTTACCTAAAAATTTATCGAGGTGTACTCAATTGAAATTTTGATATATTTTGGAAGACTTTCTAAATGAGTCTTTTTAACTGAGATTTTGATAGATTTTTAAAAAATATATATTAAATTCTAATGAATTTCTTGGATTTAAATAGATATTCAAAAAATCCATAAGAATCTCGTTAAAAATTGTAAAATTTCAAAAGAGTTTGTTATATGCATTTTTAAGTTTGAAATCCATCCAAACCTTTTAAAATTTCTCTACTAATAAATCCATGAGCAATTTAGATTTTAAATGATTTTATTAAAATTTCAATTGGGAACACCTAATTTTAATGAATCCCCTTTATTAAGGAAAAATTACCTTAAATCATACATTTAAAGTTTCAATTTCAAAAATCAGGCCTTAATTATATTTTTCAAATAAGATCTTAATTATTTTTTAATATAAAAACTTGTATATATCCCTCTGTTACCGCACCCACTCCATATATTAGTGATGTTTATATATATTGTGTGGTTAATAGGTTACTACCCCCACTCCCACCCCCCATTGAATAATGCTACATGTATAACATTGGTTGACAATATTTATTGACAATATCTTATTTGGTATCATCATATACATTTATTTTAAAAAAAACTGTTTTTTACATTATATGTTAGGATTTTGACAATACATGATTGTCAACCATTGTTGTCAATCAATATTGTACATTTATATTTATTCATTACAAATATCTTCTCCCACATAACTCACACACTCTCTCTCTCTCTACAAATGGAAAATAATTCACCATCTCTCTATCGAAAAAGATTAGATATGTTAATCTTTGGCCGTAATTATTCTAAAAATAAAGCTCCTTATATTTTGCCACAATATTGTTTTGATCAGCTTGTTTATACATGTATTTGAGTGACTCTATGGGTGGTGAAAGGGTTGTCGATTGATATGCTCGTAGAGAAGTGGTGTAGTGGCGATCCAACCAACAACTAAAGCCTCTTATTTAATTGTGGCGATTGCGCAAGGTGGATGGAGGTGGTGGATATGTGTGGTGGCAATGGATGTGGATGTATGGAAGGTGAAGGTGAAGGTGAAGGTGAAGGTGAAGGGGAATGGGAGAGGATGTGACAAGAAGGAGGGAAGAAAGTGGGTTTGGAAGTGTTGGCGGTAATGGCGTTTGAGGTGGAGGATGAATTGCAACCAAAGAACAACGAGGGTGTGGTCAGAAACTAGAGGTGTCAAGACGGACGGGCCGGCTATGATCCGTGAAAATCGGCCAGTGAAAATCGGGACCGCGGGCCGACCCGTGACTCGTGCGGGCGGTTCACGGGCCAAGGAGGTGTAACCCGCGGGCTTCACGGGTTGTACCCCCACGGGCCGCGGTTAACCCGCGGCCCGTAAAAAAAATTGAAAAAAAAAATAAAACAAAAATTAACAAAAAGGGGGGAGGGGGAGGGGGGGGGGAAGAGAGCCAAACAAAAAAATTTGAAAAAATAAAAATAAAAAAATTCAAAAAAAGGGGGGATAATTTATTGTTCAGATTTTAGACAACAAGAATTTGCAAAAATTTGTAAAAATCTTGGATTGAGAAGAAGATGAAGTGGATAAATTAGGCATGCATTTTGATGTAGTTGTTATTTGTTTAAGTTAAATTTAAGTTTGCAAAGTTATAAATAATTCATGTAACGTTAAATTTGAATTCTATGTAACAATTTCTTGATATAATTATGAATTTATCATTTTATTCAATTCTTAGTTTATATTTAACAAAAAAAAAAATTATTTTTTGCTATAAATATGAAAAATTCTATATTTTTATAATTTTATTTATACAATCATACGGGCCAAACCGGAACGAACCGCGACCCGTGACCCGCATGGGCTCGACCCGGATGGGTCAGCGGGTTGGCCTGGGTTGTAGTCCAAAATTGTGGGCCGACCCGTAACCGGCTCGGAACCCGCAGCGGGCGGACTTTTTTCACGCGGGCTATTACCAGGCTCACATGTTGGCAGGTCGACCCGACCCGGACCACCCGAATTGACACCTCTATCAGAAACAGAGATTGGTTCATCAGAAGCGAACATGACAGTAGAACCACTGGTGTTGTGGAGGTACGTGTGTGTAGTGGTAGTGGTAGTATTTTGTGTACAGATCAACATGGTGGTGAGGTGATGGCGACATTTTTTTTGGTGATACTAATGGTGGGATAGGGTAGGGTAGGGTAGGGTGGGATGGGTGTAATCCAACCCTTTATAACACTTTCGATGACTTACAAACAAGGATAACCGATCTTTGTACAATATTGAGGTTTACGAGACCTCAATATGACTTACAAATTTAAAGATGAATGACTTTACAATTTGGATCTTCTCTCTTAATAAATAGTATACACAAATTAAGTATAAATAGAGAAATATGGTAACACTTAAATGAATATCAATTAATGAAACTCAAGTGTTAGATGAAAGATAATTTTCAAAAAGTTGATTCAATCAATCATAAGTTTTCAAAGTAAATGCTTGAAGAATTAAAAAATATATAAGCTCAAAGAGCTTTGCATAAGTAATTCTCACTTTAATGCTCTTAAAGAATGTTGTATTGAATGCAAGAAGTAAATGTATTTATAGAGTTCAAAACATCAAAAAGTTTGAGAGTTCGGATGACTCGTCCGGTCGACCGCGCTCTTGTCCGGATGACTAATATAGTTGTTTGTACAAAAAAATCAGAGGTCAAAATAGTCAAATTTTGGATCGTTGGAAACTTTCGATTGACCGCCTCTTTTGGCCGATTGATCGCCCGGTAGTTCGGTCTTTTTACGTTTTGATCTCATTTGTTCCGATTCGAAAGTTTTGAAAGACATGGAGATCATTTTTAACTAATTTTTCAAGATAAAAAAATGTTTTTTAAATCCAAATATCACTTTTAAAAATTATTTTTACATTTGATCAAATCATTGCATTTGAATAACTTTTAATGCACAAAATTATTTTTAATACATAGAAGGATTTTGAATTTAAACATTTATTACCAAATTTCAAAGTGTTAATACCTTTGCACTTTATTTAAGAAATCAAATCTTTGATCTTACTCCAAAATTTGGCTCTTAAATTCTTGAATGTGTGACTTCGATATTGACTTCCTTCATGGGTCCGATTTGCGATTATAACTTTTGATCTTCTAACGACCATCGATCAATTTTTTGTAGTATGCTTTGAAAAATTATAACCACTTAAATTCAACTTGTTATTAAATAAGATTCACTTGTTTATTGTAATAAAAAATTTAAAGTTTTAATCAACCATATGTCAATATTGAAAAGGATATAAGGGATTATCAGATCAAGAGATGCGTATAATTGAAATTGGGGATGAGAGAACGGAAAAATTTGAGAAGTTGTATATAAAGAGATCTGGTGGATTTGAGGTGCGTATGGTTGATTGGGTATTTGTGTAGAGAGAGAGAGAGAGAGAGAGAGAGAGAGAGAGAGAGAGAGAGAGAGAGAGAGAGAGTTATGGTGGAATTGAGTTTCCTAAAATTCATAAATAATATTATCTTATAAATATATGTAATATATTGTTGTTATTTATCACCTGATTTTTGATTTTCGATTTTTTTTTTTTTTTTTTTTTTAAGTTCGTTAAATGTGAATTTGTATTCTTAAAGTATTGTAGTCATGTATTTTTCCATTTTATTTAATCTATTAAAATCTCATAAATTAAAATCAATTACAAGGAGATCGGCAAAGATCCTAAATTTTTTTTGACCTTGGATATTCATGACGAAGAGATATATTAGTTGCGCTAGTATTACACATGTAACAACTTTACAATTTTTCTTTAAGCATAACCATCTCGATATTAGACGAAGAGGAGCCTTGTGGTAGGTTGACAATAAAGTAGAATATTTTATCAAAACTTTATGACATGAATCTCAATACATGCTATTTATTAGTTTTAAGTTGAGGGATTTTCCATCTTTTGGCAACTTTCCATTTTTTAAGTGATTTATAAGTATAAATAAGACTAACATGTTGAATACGAAGGCAAATGATTTGATACTTTCAGCATTACTTGAACCTCCACTCGAAAATGCCCTCTCAAATTCCACCATTCTTTTTCTATATTGTGTTCTCATTTCTTTGATGACTAGTCGTTGACACGTGCGTTGCACGAATTTTGTATTTGTTGTGTTTTTATTAGTGCAGAAATTATAGATATTTAAAAAAGTAGTTTAAGATTTATTGGATTATTCAAGAATCTTGAGAGCATATTATTGCTTCGCTACTGCTCTATCTAACAAGGTGATTATTTCAAAAGCTGATATTACTGCACAAAAAAACTCACCAAAAATAAAATTGAAAACATTACGTGTATGTAGATGATAATAGAAATATTTGACATACATAAAGATTGCATGTTTATAGGAGTAAAAAATATTTGATTAAATCTACTGTAAATACCAAACAACATTGAAATAAAAGAGAAACTGCAATCTCAATAAAATCCAATTCCCCGACATAAGTACATGAAAAAAGGAATAAAAAGTACTGAAAATGAAAAAATATATAATTAAATATTAGAAAATGAAGTAAAAGAAGAACACACAGTATGAAATGAGTCAAAACAATTTATGAGAAATAAGCTTTAGCGTTTTAGGAAAATAATTAACACACCTGTTAGCATTCTCCATCATATTTTGTGCCTCGAGCAGTTTAGTTTCTGCCACAATAGCCAACATGTATGCATCTTATTAAATGAATTTTCAACCTATATAAGTTGACCAGATTAGAAACTATACACATCATTAAAATAAAAAGGAAAACCTTAGAAGAAAGTACATTTTTAGCAAATTCGTCGAATTTTTCAGACTATGTTTCACTTTTTTAGTATCTACAAAATTAGTCTTCTTGCGCTTAAACATTAATTCAGCAGATTAAGCATCAGTTTTAGCCTGTAACTGAAAACCACTCATTTTGTATAATGAGAATGCCTATGTGATTGATGGTCATATGGCTACGAAGTAAGAATATCAACTTATAACTAAATTAGAATTTAAACAACAAACTTGTAAAACATAAATAAAATGAACAGTTTTGGAAGCTGTCGTTAATAAAAAGTTGTTAACAACTTCTTTTACTAAGTTTAGCTATAAGTAAATTATTAACTTTTTGAACGATATGCTAGAAAAAATAGCATATCTAAGCTTATTTAGTACAAAAAGCTTTTTAAACCTTAGCTAAACATGCTTTCAATAAAGCGATGTAGTAATTAGAGACTCATCATAGTTATCATGTGAATAAATCATTTGAAACTTCAAGCGAGATGTTAAGACTTTCACCCATAACACAAAGAGCGAATCAAACACCAAAAATATAAACATTAAATACGTGAATTACAGGTGTCGCAAGAAATAGGAAAATTTTTACAAACTCTAATAGTCTTATATATATATATATATATATATATATATATATATATATATATATATATGTGGACATTTGACAGATGAGCACAAAGGATAATTGATTTCATATGGTACCTTTCTGTTTGTAATTGTACCGTGGGAGTCTCTTTAGCTGTGTTCTTTAGTATGAATCAAATGAGTGTAACAGATATTTCCAACAATTTTTTTGTGCAAATATGGTTATCCATTAATAGCAAGATCAACAAGGATGTAGAAAGTATTCATTATAGCAAATGTCTACCTCAATGTTTCGTCTGTATATAGTCATCATGTCTGGAGAAACTGATTCTATTAGATATCCAAAAATGAAGCATTCTATATATTTGAGCAAAAAAATTGCACAGTTTGACTTGAAAAAAAAAGTTTTACATTTGATTAAATTAGTATCATAAATATAAATTTAAAGTAAGCAGAAAACGAAATATTATAGTAAATAGTTTAAATACTCACCCATTATTTGCACAAGTGAATGTGTACTTGTACTTCCTTCTTTTATGCTTCTTTGCAATATCATTTGGCGAGTACACTCGTTTTTCAAAATCGAAATCTAGAATTGCATATTCCTTTGAAACAAAGGTGCAGCCGTCCTTGATAAGCCGTCTCAACAATTTTAACTTCGTGTCAAGATTCTAATAGAATAAATAAATGTAAATTAAATATATTAAGTGTGTAAAGAAATTTATTACGATGAATAAACTTTACTAACCGCAATATTTATATCTTGATGAGATTTTGTATTACAAAATGTTAATGACTAAGTGTCAGAAAGATTATTGACAAAGTGTAACATTAAGGAATAGAAGAGTAAGTTATGTTAGAGTTTTTCAAAACAATGACATTACAAATAATTTTTTTTCATTTTTAAATATATCTGTCTGAAAAATGAATCAATGGAATACAAATCTCAAAATCAAACCTTCGTATTCAAATGGTTATGTAAAAGTCTTTTCCATCATACTGATATATTGACACAATCCTAAAGCTAAAAAAATGGTAGAAAAATAATTGAAGTGCCTGCATAATCACTAACTCTGGAATAAAATTTTGTCAAGTTTTATTGCTAAAGTTTTACCGGCCATCGGAATACTACCTTGTTGAGCAAACTTTAAATTTAGCAAAAAACTATTAGTTTGGAGATAATTTATTTTTTAATAATTTAGTTCGGGGGTCGAGGGAGCAGCGCTCCTCGTGGGGTTCAGGGGCAACGCCCCCGACAGGAATCGACCTAACCGATTAGGTCGTGGAGGTCGAGGGGGCAACGCCCCTCATTGGGGCTCGGGGGCAATGCCCTCGACAGGAATTCTGATTTTCATGTTTGTGCTGAAGAGATATAATTAATTTATAAACAAATATAACTTAAATTTTAACATATTCTACTATTATAAATACAAACGGTACATAACAAATTATTAATAAGTGAAATTATATTTAATTTGTGTAAAATGTAAGTAAATGGTATCGCTTAAATTTAATAACAAGAAAAAGAAAAGTCAATTTGGAAAAAAAAAGGAAGACTTGTATCCAAAGTTTAAAAAAAAAAAAAAGTCTTTGCATGTCTTCGCACAGTGGAGAATGTCTCTGTGAGGAGACAATTTTTTTTAAAAAAATTATAAGATGTCACGTGTCTCTGCGCACCGCGGAGACTAGGGGTGTCCAAAAGTCTCGAATCGAACCGAACCCGAATCGAGCGGTTCTTCATAACTTAAATACCCCGAACGGGTACCCGAATCAATAACCGATGGATTTGGGTCGAGTCTCGAGTTTAGACCCAGAACCGAATAAGAACTGAAACTAAATAAATTTTTTATTTTTTATATTGAATTAATTAAATTATTTTATTTTATTTTTTTAAAACAAATTAGCAAATTAATTAAATAAATCAGCAAATTAGCAAATTAGGAGATTATTTTTATAACTTTTGATTTATATTTCATTTTCTTTATGCAGGCAGGCTACTTGAAACAAATGAATTTACTTTATATAGTGTTGTTGTAATATTAATATCTATTTTTTGGTTTTTGTATGCATTAAATTAATCTTATTGGATGGCTAGTTATTTATATGTTTTTGAATTGTGCTACGTTAATTTGTAAAAGTTACGAATGAAATGTCATTAGTTGTATTTATGTAGTGTTGCTGTAAATATTAAAAAATTTAATTATGGTACGGAACCGAACCCGAACGGTTCCATAATTATATTTGGACCCGACGGTTCCATTTATGAAATACCCGAAAGTTTTGGGAAGAGAACCGGACCGAACCTACCCACGGACAGCCCTAGCAAAGACAATTTTTTTTATATAAGATGTCTCCACACGGAATTTCATAATGCTATTTCACCATAAGACCGTTCATCATTTTTCTTGTGTGTGTTGCATCTAAACTGGGGTTTACTGGTGTATAAGAAGCAGAGTCTGCATTGGGTGCTAGTATACAAGACTCAGTGTTTTTTCGGGTCAAAGATGTTGCTCTAAATAAGGTAGAAGCTACAACAATACTTCGTTGACTCATATCCTACTTGCATCGTGTGTGAACTCAAAATCTAAGATTCAGGCAATGTATTGTTTAAGCTTTAGATTACCGGAGGAAGCACGTGTCCGACATCGTTTTTATAGCATATTGGGGAAAAAAAGATGTGATATAAAATTGAAGGACTCGAGGTGTGAAGATATGAGAATTGAATAGTAACATCTCATGGGTTACTGTTGCATTTACAGTAACCCAAAACTATCTTTTTTATTATAGTAGGACATATTTAGATTATGCTAACTTGACTGTACAAAATATGCTACAAGCGTAAAGTCTTTTAGTATGACTAAATCCACCTGTTTTTGTTGGCGTTTCTATATCCTTCGCATGCCAGGTATGCATATAAAGGTGAAGGCTACCATTGAGAAAACTCGTACATGACTCTCTTGCCTGTGCCGCTGACTACACGACAAACTCGGCTTGCTACAGGGTCTCAATAGACTTTTTGTTTAGTTTTCATCTACTCAATCATTATCTTCTTCTTATTGTTACTTTGGAGAGAGGGAAACTGGAGTTGGGGCTTCCCTTTGAGACTTGAAACACTTGTGCATTGTAATGTATTAATTAAAGTGCAATGAACCATAGTAGTTGTATCCCTAAATGACAATTCCTTCCATGTAGTATGTAATTATAGGAAATTTGCGTCCAAGGTCCTCCTTCTATACTTGGATGAGAATTTGTTCTCCATATAACATACGCCTATGTTTGAGTTTCATTGAAAAGTTACTTTTATTCTCTTTATAACGGTAAAAAGTATCGAGTTCCATAAAATGTGTGGATAATAAGTAGGTAGTACCATAGTAGTTATGAATGTGTGATTATAATTAAAATTTGACTAAAAAATAATTTTTATTGAAACCGACATAGTATATATTTAACGTCAAGTCCTCGATTTTCCATTTTTGGAGATCAAAGGAAGTTTACATTTTTTTTTTCTCAAATTTAAATGCAAATGAAGAAAGGACACCTAATTTGTGCTCCACATGTCACCGAAGTGATGGGTCGAGACAAGGGGCTCGTGGGAGGGTTCAAGATGATTATTTTTCTCTTCATCATTCATTGTGTATTTTAAATAATACTAGTCCTTGACACGAGCATTGCACGGATTTTGTATTTGATGTGTTTTTATTTGTGTAGAAATTGTAGATATTAAAAAATATATATATAGTTTAAGACTTAGTGGATTATTCAAGAATTTTGGGAGCATATTATTGCCTCGCTAATGCTCCATCTAACAAGTGATTATTTCAAAAGCTGATATTACTATACAGAAAAACTCACCAAAAATAAAATTGAAAACATCACATGTATGTAGAATATTGCAGTATATGATAATAGAAACATTTGACATACATAAAGATCACACGTTTATAGGAATAAGAAATGTTTGATTCATTAAATAATAAAGCATGCATCGAAAAATGAAAATTCATAGCAAAGAAGTTGTAAAAGAATACCATGCAGCATTTACAAAATATATAGTGCAATAGATCTGGAGGACATAGGTTTGAGCAAAAAAGAGAAGTTAGTTTTAGCATGTGAGTTAAGTAGACTGCTCTATATTGAACAGTCGAAATTATTACAAGTGTCTAGTACATGTGAATTTGAAAAACAAAACTTGAGCACAATTTAAACATAAAACCAAAACATTGTACTGAAAAAATTGTTCAGCCAAACAAAGTCACATCTAGCAAAATTTAGAAATTTCTCTACTAGTGAGATGACATTAGGTTAAAAAAATGAGATCAACCTCTATGTTATGAACTTTATATGATTTCAAATGTTGTGTCTTGAGGGGTGATGCTTCTACAGATGAAAGAATGTAACAGATTATTGTTGCCTCAGTACGCAGAATTCAAATTGGCATTTTCGCAATACAATAGACACACAATTTAATCAAAATTGTGATCAAACTTCCACAGCTTGCTTTCTATAAGAGAATTCATCGTTAACTACCTTGGAAAATAAAAGGCAAACTTTTCTTAGATTCGACTGAATAAAATAAAAGGAGGATTTACCAAATTTAACATGCCTTTAAAGCATATTATGACAAAGTGTTTGAAACCCTAACTGTACACTCAATAGTCAAAGTTTGCTTATAATGAGACAATAATGTGAATCATTTCATATGACTGCACTTATATTGAATTGCAAGTGGAATAAAGAATTTTTAATTATTTAATGTCAAGAAATGCCATACTTACCTTAACTTTGCTGAGTAAAAAATGGCCTCACTTTTGTTAACACGATCAATGGTGAACTTTTCAACTGGAATGCATCAATCGAGCAAACTATACCAAATTATACAAGCTTATATGTTTCTAAAGTTATATCCTAAGTAAAGGGTAAAAGCTAAGCAACAATAAAAACTTTAAAAGTGTCATAGATATAACATGGTCAAACAAGTTCCTCGGCATAAAAGATCTTAAATCACACATGTAGTAGTCAATAACCTATTTGCTAGTATTGAGTATCAATCTAATACAAGAATTGATAAAAAAAAATCTCTAGAACTGATGAAACAATAGTTCAAACAGATCACATGACAAAGTAATCAGTGAAGGAAGTCAATATTAATGAATTGTATAGCTGCATATCTAACCTCATAAGGATAATTTTTTGGTTTTTTTTCTTTTTTTAGGAAACGGCGTCGTCTTCACACGAATGAAGGTATGAAGAAAAGCTCCTCCGCGCTGCGAGGAGAGAGTCTCTGCGAAATATATATATATATATATATATATATATATATATATATATATATATATATATATATATATATACAGAAATGATCTAATGAGCACCGGTGCTCATCTTTTCCTAAGCACCGATGAGTTGGCACATTAATTCATTGGTGGATAAAGATTTTGTGAGTTCCAATCCACCAATAAATTAATGTGCCAACTCATCGGTGCTTAGGATAAGATGAGCACCGGTGCTCATTAGATCATTTCTGTATATATATATATATATATATATATATATATATATATATATATATTTTTTTTTTTTTTTTAAATGATGTTTTCTTCACACAAATGAAGATAATCTGTTGTCGTTTTCTTCTCAAATGGATAATTTTTTTTTTTTTTAAATGACGTCGGCTTCACACGAATGAAGGTAAGCTGTCGTCGTTTTCTTCTCATACGGATACGAGGAAAAAATGAAAATATAAAGAGTAGGAAAAAAGTTTATTTTGTACAGTGGAATGAGATTTGATATTATTGCAACTGCAGTACCCAGAAATTGCCCTTTTTATATAGTAGGGATATCATTTTCATATATTTTCTCAATAAAATGACAATTATACCCTCTTATTTAAATAAAAAAGTAAAAGAAAAAAAAAATAAATTGTAACCATACTACAAAATTTTTCAATAAAATACAAATAAATCCCAAATAAATAATAATGAAAATCATCATCTTTCACTTCCACCATCACTTTTACTCGCTGGAAACACCATGTGTAGCATGTCTTCTAATTCCACATAGCGTTGCAGCTCCACTACATTAGCTATGTCCCGATTCAACCCGTTCCAAAGCCTGGTCATGGTGGCTTCCCAATCCTCCTCCACATCCGGTTGAAAATTAATTACGAATGAAACTTTAAACTTTAAGAAGTGACAGAAGTGAAGAATACTCCTCTAATAAATTTAATTTGTTTTGTGAAAAAAAATGGTATAATAATCCATATTTCAAAGACATGTTTTTGAGATCCCCCCCCCCCTTCCCTTCCCCTTCTATTTACAATTTCAAAAAGCGTATAAGTAATAGAATGTATAGTCCTATTATATTTAAATTCTATGTATGGCAAGCAATCCTCCCAACTTTTTAAATTCTTATTGACTATAATGTGCTTTCAGTGGGAGTTTGTATTTCCGTGCTTTTCATTTTTGACACATGTATTGTCATTTTGAATATGATTTATGATTAAAGTTATTTCGATTATAAATATGAAAATGAGCAAAGATCATAATAGTTGATAAAAAATTTAATAGGAATATAATTATCTATCATTTGCTATTCTGTTTTTATCTAAACTTATATATCATGAGTATTCATATGTAACTACCAATTAATACAACTTTTGAAATTTTATCAAATGGACTTATCCTATTGTAATTGAGTTCTGGATCATTGTGAGTGATTAAAATGCATATTTGGAGTGAAAATTGAAAGTGATCAACCATAAAGAAAATGGAAAATGCTTCTTTACATTGTAATTATGATTATAGATAAATATTCGATTACATTAGTGTAACTAACTTTTAAATTTTGTGCACTTTTAATAAAGTTTAATATAATTTGAGATGATCAAACTTATAAAGCAAACATATTGTTAACGTAAGTAATTTTATTATTGTTGAGAGAAATATAAATAAATATTTTAACTTAATTTAATTTTGACTAAATCAAGTAAACTTAGTGCAAGCTTCTCAAATTAACAAATACCGGATATGCAACTTACTGTATATGCACCTTACCGAATATGCAACCAACATACCATACCGAATATGCAACCAACATACCGGATTTACAACATATACCGTATAGGTAGGGATGACAAAAAAGTTCGCAGGCTCGTGGTTCGGTTCCACCGAGCCGAGGCTCAGGCCGGCCTGTAGGAACCAGCCCGTTTAAAAAAAAAAATTTAAAAATTTTTAAATTTCCTACACTGCCTGCAAGTGCAGGCAGCTAATTTAGGTATCTATTTTTAGTTGCTTGCATGTGTCGCAGGCAGCTAATTTACGCAGAAAAAAAAACCCGAGCCCGAGTCGGTTCGGCTCACTAAGGCTCGAGCCGAGCCTCTTTTTTTGGCCGAGCTTTTGCTCTGCTCGGCTCGAGCCTAAAAAAGCTCGGACCCGTTTTGCTCGAGCTAAGCCCGAGCTTAGAATTTCAGTTCGACTCGTTGACATGGCTATGTGTATGCAACTAACATACCGTACCAGATATGCAACATACCGTACCGAATATGCAACTTACCGGATATGCAACTAACATACCGTACCGAATATGCAACTTACCGTATATGTAACATACTGTATATGTAACTAATATACCAGATTTACAACATATACCGTATATGCAACTTACCGTATATGCAACTAATATACCGTACCGGATATACAACTTACTGTATATGCAACTTACCGGATATGCAACTAACATACTGGATATGCAGTTTACTATTGCATCTACAGTAGCTACAAAGTACCCTTTTCATATAGTAGGGAAGTAGGGAAACTATTAAATGAAGATATTAAGTTGCCCAAACAAACTCATGCCAAACAAAGATTTTAAAAAGTATAGAAAAACTTTCTAAGAAAAATAATCACAAATTACAAAAATAAGAACTACAAAATCCATTTAAGTATAAACATCCAAACAATCAAACCAACTGATCAGTTGCAAACTTTCATCTATTACCAAAAAAAAGGAAAAAGGAAACCCTTAAATATCCGACGATCCTTTAAATAAAGAAATAAAAAAAATTATAAAGAACCCAAAATAAACCCATCATAAAAAAAATCGGCATATTACGATACATGTCAAGTAGCATAACAAATCATAACTACAAAAATTACAAAAACTTTTCACAAATTAAATGAACCGGACCTCCCACTAAACAGACATGACTTCCTTCTTGTATAATCACAAAGACATAAAGTAATTATACTTCTTGTATTATCATAAAGAAATAAAATAATTATACCCAAAAATAGTGAGGAAAAAGAATAGTTACTTGGGGCAACGAGAATTGCTAAAATAATTTAGTGCATATCTCCTTCAACAAAACATGAACCCATTGAAAAAAAAAAATTTAAATATACTGTAAATACCAAACAACATTGAAATCAAAGAGAAACATCGATCTTAATAAAATCAAATTCCCCAACATAAGTACATGAAAAAAAGAATAAAAAAGTACTAAGATGAAAAATTATACAGTTAAATATTAGAATATTATGCAAAAGAAGAATACACAATATAGAATGAGCCAAACTTACTTGTAGGAATCGTGAAGAAGAGCCACAAGAATTCCAGCTTCATAACGCTGGCTAAAAATGAAAGCGTGTGCAACATCTCATTTTCTGCATTGAGACCAAAATGTAGGAAAAATTCTCATGGTCAGTGCAATCACAAAAGACAATGAAAAGTCAAGAGAGAGATCTTAAATAAAGGACCACCAACCAAGGCAATATCTCGAAGTAAAGAATTGCAGAGTCCATAAGAATAATTACAAGCTTGTGAACAAAATGGAAATGGTCGAAAATCAGAAATAAAAATCAAAAGTCATGTAAGAATGTATATGGTTCAATTTGTTTTTGGTTCCAAGAGAATCGAACCATGAATCAATAATTTTTTTTATAATGAAATCAATGATTCTTTTTTTGAGATATGGAATCAAATTGAATTGAATCAAATCAAATCATTCGATTCTAGTTTGGTTCTAGCTCAATTACTTAAAATTTTCAGACTTGCAAAATAACATTATGACCGTATTCCAAGCAACTAAACACTTACATCCAAGTAACCATTAACCGTTTAATACTCATTTGCTTCTACAGCAACTTTGAGAAACTCTATAAACATAATTTAAAATACACTATTAAAACAAACAAAATAAACTAAAATCGTTTACAATTAATAGGATGTATCGCGCAAATATTTTATAAATTTTCTATTACTAGACTTGATTTTTTCATAGAACTCCGTCTTCCTGATGCAAATTTTGTCTTGTGTTACTCTAAAAAATCTAGATTCTTTCTCATAACCAATTTTGGATATAAATGCGGTAAAAACTTTTTTAACAATATTTTAACGGATAAAGATTTGTAAAAATCTTGGACCCTCTTCACCATTAAACAAAAATCTTAACTTCACAACTGGCATTTGGAAGTGGGGTTGGAATGAGATGATGATTTATTTTTTCTTTTCTTTTGTTTTTCCATTCTTTTTTCTTTTCTTCTTGTTATTTATTCATTCTAAATTAAATTAAGGGTTAAATGGTCATTTATTATATAATGAGTTTTTAACGAAGGATAATTATATTCACACCATGATTTTTATTTATTGTAACACATTTTAATTGCGCTTAGGGTTCTCAATATTTGTTCATTATAACACTTATGTCCATAATAATTTTTTATGTCATTATTATTCTCAAATATTTTGTATTTGATAACAGTCTTATATCCAAAAGTTCATTGAAATAGCGTAAAAGCTAAAACAACTTACTTTCCTATCATATTTTTTAAAAATAAATAAATAAAAGTGCGTAAAAATATTTTTCCTTAATTTCAAAGCATGAAAACAAAATATTTTGATATAAATCATCATCAATGACGACACATACTAATTAATGGAAAGTTGAAGATATATAAGATTCGATGAAAAAAAGTTAAGAAAATAATTGCTATAATGAGCAAGGATTGAGTAGTTTAATTGCAATTAAAACACGATATATCAAATAATAACGTGGTGACAATATAATCACCCTTTAACAAATCTTCGATATAGGCGTTCACATCGTTTAAGATTTTATGTGGGCTAATTAGCATAAAATATCTTTACCTTTCAATGTTTTTTGTGCAAAGTGCATCTTTTTTTTTCACCATCATTTTAACATTTCATTGCGAAAAATGTTATTTTATCCACCTACCGTCCGTTGTTCCGTTAACTCGACATAAAAATTCAGGATAACGAGAGGAATGGTAGTTTTTTGAAGAATATGTGGTTAAAAAAATATTTTTGGATTTACGTGTAATAGTATTTTATTGGAGAATGTGTGGTTGATAAAAAGAGAGGGAAAAATGAATTATAATTTAATAGATGAATAATGGGGTCAAACGGGGGCTATTCTTAGCCAGCTTATCATCAATAATTCAATTGGTTTATACCAATTTCCTATTTTATTGGAATTTGTCACTTTGAAAGTAAAACATTTAAGTGAAAGTAAAACAGAATGTTATAACACCGAAGAATTTCAAATTTGAGCAGGAGAATTTAATGAAATTCACTCAACTGAATTCATTTGAAAACTCGTCTTATATGTTATAACATATATGACACGAGCTACGCCGAGACACTTTTTTTTTTTTTAAACAGTGCTAACAATTGAGATGCATGGAATCAATTTCCAAGATAAAATCAATTTCTTCAAAATAGAAAGACAAATCAAATTATTCAAACTCCAATACGTCTTTTTTTATAGCAGACTGAGAAAAAAAAAGGTACAGTACCACAACATTGCTTTTTTATATAGTAGCGATCTCCCAAAAAACGGCCTTTTTTTACATAGCAGTGAAAATTGGATAACCAGATGAGTGAAAAATGGAAAAATAAACAATTACATATCATTGATTACTATTGTATCTACGGTAATTGAAAAGTGTACTTTTTTATATAGTAGGATATATTGATAAGTTATCGACCATATCGAAGATAATGGTCTAGTGCTATAAATATGAATCTATTGAATGAAAATTGTCCATATAATCTAGACTGAATTGAGCAATGACAAGTTGAGAACTTAATTCCAACCTAGAGCAGGAATGCAAAAATACCTATTTAATCATCCCCAACACCAATCCCGTGAACCAGTTTCTTGCATTCTTTTGTATCACAAACAAATGGACAGCCTCTGTAAATTAGCTCAAAAAGTTCCGCCTTTGGTCTCTCGAAGCTGCGGGACCCGTTAAAGAACTCCCCCATAAAAACCCTTCAAAAATTGCAGCAGAAAAACCCTCTCTTGAACTCCAAGCAAAAATCACAGCAGCTCAAATAAATGGAATAAACTCCAACTATAAGTTCAACAAGCTCAATCCTATGTTAATCTCCTGTTTAAAGGTACAATCTTTGCTGAAACCCGTTTCAATATTCATATTTTCACGCTCATATTCCCAATCCCCACTCCCAACGATACTAATCAACGAAATAACGCTAGCTTTCCACCAAGAAAACCTCAAACTTATTGACTCTCAAAATCTCACCAAATTGCAACCTTGCCACGTGGGAACCATTCTATATAATCTTAAATCAAAACCCGTTTCAGCAATTAAATTTTTTCAGTGGTCTGAGCATTTTCTTGGCTTCAATCACACCCTTGACTCTTACGTTAAGGTCATACATTTGTTATTAAGGGGCCGTAAATTTGATGAAGCTAGATGGGCCTTTGATGAAGTCATCAGAAAGTTTGGAACTTTTGATTTTGTTGATGCATTTAATGATGAGGGATTCAGAACTGCTGGGTCAAATAAGAGTGCTGTTTACAGTTTTTTTGTTGAGAATTACTGTAGGCTTGGGTTGATTGATCAGTCTGTTCAGTTGTTTTTTAGAATGTCTGGCATGGGTGTAGCAGTTTCAGATTACGCATTGTTGAAACTTTTGAGATGTTTGATTGATTTGAAACGTATTAATCTTATTCTTGATGTGTGTGGAAAATTAGAAAATGAGTGGAAAAATGGGCAGAGACGTTTTGATCCATATAGTTTTGTGATGGATGGTTTGTTGAAGAAGGACGAGTTTTCAATGGGGTTGGAATTTCATAAAGTAATGGTTGAGATGGGGTTTGTGCTCGATATTGTTGCCTGTAATAAGATTTTAAGGAGTCTTTGTAAAAGTAATTGTACAGAAGATGTTTATAAATTCTTTTTGTTGATACTAGAAGCAGGGCCAAAACCAAGCGTAGTGACATTTAGCACATTAATTTATGCATACTGCAGAGACGGGAGATTGGGGGAGGCATTTGAGCTTTATAATTTTATGATTGTGAGGGGGATAGCTCCCGACCTTGTTATATACAGCATACTGATTGATGGCTTGTTCAAGAAGGGGAAATTTGACGAGGGGCATGGGCTACTTTCAGCAGCTTTGGACAGAGGGATTAAGTTGGATGTGGTTCTTTTTAGTTGCATTATTGATGCTCATGTTCGCAATGGAGATGTAGAAAAGGGATTTATAACATACAATAGAATGTTGAAAGAAGAGATTATGCCGAGCATAGTGACCTATGGTATTCTAGTAAATGGTTTATGCCAGAGTGGCCGACTTATTGAGGCTTTTGGCATCTTTGGACAGCTCATGAAACATGGTATTGAGCCCTCTATTTTAATTTACAGTAACCTTATTGATGGGTTTTGCAAAATGGGTTTTTTGAAAGATGGAATTAATTTATTTAGGGATATTGTGATGAAGGGCTATATGCCTGACATTGTAGTCTACAGTGTGCTTATAAATGGTCTTAGCAAATGGGGTCAGATGGATGATGCTCTTACATTCTTCTACCAGGCTGTAAATAGCGGTATAACTCCGAATATTTATTTATTTAACTCTTTGATAGATGGTTGGTGCAAATTGAAACAGATAGATAATGCAATAAATTTGTATACACAAATGGGTTCCTATGGAATAATCCCGGATTTAATGACTCACACTGTGATTCTCAAGGGCATCTCTGATATAGGGAGATCAATTGAGGCTTTGACTTTTTTCTTTCGACTATTGAAAATGGGTTTCTCTCCCGATGTTGTAACATATTGTGTTCTTATTGATGGACTCTGCAAACAGAATAATCTAACTGCTGGACTGCAGATTTTCAAGCTGATGGTTAAAAATTGTGTAAAACCCGATATAGCTGTCTACAATGTTTTGATAAATGCACTCTTCAGCAAAGGTCAGGTTGGAAATGCATTGGACTTGTTCAGGCAGGTTTCAGAGTATGGGCCAGAACCCGATATTGTGACATACAATACAGTAATTTGTGGTTATTGCTCTATGAAAATGTTGATTGAGGCAGTTCAGCTTTATGATGAGTTGAAACACAGACAGATAAAAGTCAATGCTGTTACCTTAACTATTTTGATTGATGCGTTTTGTAAAGAAGGTAGAATGGATGATGCAATCTCGTTGTTTTCTACAATGTTGAATGAAGGTCCAGTGCCTAATGTGGTCACGTACAGTTCTTTGATTGATGTCTACTTCAAAACCTGTAATATTAAAGATGCTTTTGAGCTCTATGAGGAGATGCTTCAGAGGAGACTGTCTCCCACTATTGTGAGCTACAGCATCCTGATTGATGGTCTCTGCAAAAGAGGGTTGATGGAGGAAGCATATTCTGTCTTCCATAATGCTATACACATGGGACTAATGCCCGATATAGTAGCATATACAATTCTTATTCGTGGTTACTGCAAAGTTGGAAGGCTTGTGGATGCCATGTCATTGTACAAACACATGCTAGAAGATGGAATTCTGCCTGATTCTATTCTACAATCCACACTTGCTGAATATAATTTGCTAAATTCTGATGGAGAGGATTTACACACTGTATTGAAGCATGTGAAGGGGAGAAATGGGTGATTTTTTCAGGTGTGTAATACATATTTTACACCAATGGTGATGGTTTGTTCACTGTGCACCAGTCCAAAAAATAGTTTGAATTTTGAAAGCAAGCACTTGTTGAATCACTGTTTCACTTATTTTAATTTTCTTGATTGTAGCCTGCACCTTCATTTAAGCAAAGTGGAATAGACTGAGTAATGGCATTTCGTACTGGTTTATGTATAAAATAGCAATCACTCGTAATAATGTTTCTGTGACTATTTTCGTTGCACACGAGCATAATGACAACTCTAGACAATTTTCTTAGGAACATTATATGCTCTTTGATTCCAACAATTATCTGTTTTTAGTGCTCCCACTATATTTTTGTCAATGTTCAAACTGAATAAAAGCAGTGAATGCTAATATGATTTTCAAATCATAAATAATAATGCTTGTACATATTTTATGAGAAGTTCAGATTTCAAAGCATCTAGCGGTCTTGTAACTCTGTAGGCCTTAATTGATCAGAGAGAAAAATCAAGAATCTTTCCTATTGGCGTCTTGGAGTTCAAAGTTTTGTCTTGATTAGTGGGTTTTCCACTAAGTTTTATTGGAAAAACACAGGTTTATTGGGTTTTCATATTTGACAAACAGCAGAATTGGAGAATACAGCTCTTTCTAAGACAATGCTGATTTATTTATTTTTGGTAGAATTCTCATTTCTCTTTGCTTTCTCTTCACGAGGCTGGCTGTAAAAATATTCTGATCGATAGACAGGATTGTGCATGAAGCAGAGTATCCATCAGTTTTGAACTGAAATTTATCTTAGCTGGAGGGAATTTAGGGTGAAACTGTGATTTTGTGTGAGTTTGGCATGTGATTTGTACTCTCATCTCGGTCAAGGACATGATAATTATTTACTGAAGTCTCGTTGATTTCAAGAACTAGTCAGCCAATTAGAGTAAGAGTAACAGATAATTTTAATCCTTGTAATATTACCTTTACACGAGCGATATTTAATTTCATCATTGAAGTTTTAGGATGTAGGAAGTATCATAATTGCTAACAAGAAAGCTTAACCATGTTATTTTGCATTCCTAGCTGTTTCTATCTCCCTTATATGTCATAGTTGCAGTTTCTATTTATTTGCATTTGACAAAATAAAATTTCTTTTGAATTAAGTTACAGCTTAAGTTAATGTATAAAAACCTGTACCAGCTACAAGTTTCTTCATCATCTGGTATAATTATGAATTCTTCCGAAATACACTACTTTACCTTGCGTAAGCAGCTAATGCAAGTTTTAAACTGTAATATTTATTCATTGAGGTGAATTATCTTTCTGGTTTTTGTCTGACAGTATTCCATTCTACCTTTTCTATTCCCTTTTTGTCTTCATCACAACTGTTGCACTTTTTATATCAGAACAATAGTGGCCATTCGATAAGCGCAGTGCATCTTACTTGACGGGCATTATTAAGGTCAGTTTGTTTAAATCTGATGGCATTGTATATCTGAAACTTCACCCTGTAGCTTTGCTTCTAACCCCAAGTACTGACATTGCATGGCTTATTGTTAGAAGCAGTATCTTTGGACATGTTTTTGACAATTTTCTCCAGTTAAGTATTTATTTTTTTGTGGTTTTAGTGAATTTACAGTGCTGCATGGACAGGGTGGTGTGTCCATGTTAGACGTGTATTGGACACTAACATCCTGCGACACTTCCCAGCATGCCTCTGACACATGTCTGATACGTAATTTAAAATGGCTTTCTTCTCTCTGAATATCCTATTCCTTACATCATCCCTCATCTGGATGATTGTCATTATCTGCATAGAGTTTTCAATCTATATTGATAGCATTACATGTAAATGCAGGACCGCAACTAATTCCACGTGGATGACTCCTCATAATCACGATTTAATAAGGTAACTTTTTGTACCTCGACAAGTTAGAGATTTTCCATTAGTCTCTTGATGGAATTGAAAGATGTTTTACTGCATGTTTTCTTTTCCTGTCTCGTCTGAATTGATCTTTTGTTCTCAAGTTTGAAGCCCTTGTTGCATTTCTGAGGTTTTTGTATCATAAGATGCTAGGAAATTGGAGAGGTCCAAAGGTCTCTGTTGTGGGACTTGGTGAGCCAATGTTAAATCGACCCTTCTGAAAAATGAATTTGTAATGTACATATCCATGTTCATACGGCCTATGATTTGGTACAACTATTTGTTCTTTTTTCTCTTATTTATTTTTCTGGCCATAAAGGCAATAACCTATACTGTGATTCATAATAAATCTCTCTCCCCTCCTATTTGTTTTCTTGAGGTAATGCTAGAATGTCCTCCTCCTTAAAACTTTTTTATTTTGTTTTTGATTGGTTTGTTAGAGAACAATACCACTTAGAAGAGTCCCTGCCTGACTCCTGTGGCGACCTGGTACGGCTCTCATAGATGGGATGCAAATGCCTAGATTGCACTAAGTTAGTTCTTGATTAATTTGTTGAAAAGAAAAATATTGAAAAGGCATGTACTGGCTTGAGCATGCGTTTTCAAAAAAACTCTGGTTAGTCATTTACTTGCTAGTCGTATAGAGAAAGGCAGTTTGGCCATAGGGGTGGCAAAAAAGCTCGGCAGCTCGGCCCGAGCCGGGCCCGGCTGGGGCCGAGCCCCATGTGGGGGCTCCCAGCCGAGCCCGGCCCGGCCCTGCCCGTGTGAAGTTATTTAAAAAAAAAAAAAAAAATTTCAAAATTTGAAATTAAACCTGCCTGTGTGAGGCAGCTACACAGCTACAATTGTAGCTGCCTCACACAGGCAGCTACAAAATGTAGCTGCGTGCAGGCAGCTAAAGTGCCTGCACGCAGATGACGTGCACGCAAGCTCTTGCGTGCACGCAGATGTAAAATTTTACGAAATGAAATGTCTTGTCAAAAATTTAAATTTATAAATTAAATATAGTTAAAACAGATATATTTTTTTGTCTATAAATACGAGAAAATTTTTACAAATTCATCTCAAGCTATCTCATATTTATTATATCAAGCTATCTCATATCAAGTTGTAGCAGCAATATAACCTTTTTTATTAACACCGGTCCATAAATCAGAGGTAAATGATATAGCACAATTAAAAGTTTTTAAACTTTCGATATTAGTTTGTTTTCTTTTGTTATATAATTTTATAGCATCAGAACGAAGAGTATTTCTACAATAAGAATGATACCTGGGTTGGAGATAATTCTGCACAAGACGAGTAAAGTGTATTGACTCGATCATCGTTAGCGGCATCTCTGCTGTAGCCACGTATGTAACCATTCCTTCACGAAATCTTTCCTGTGAATATACAAAAGTGGAAAGAGTAGAACCGAAACCAGTAAATGTTAGTTCGGTCTGTTTCGGGTCAAAACCGACTGGTTTCGCTTTGCAACTTCTTAATATGTGTCTATTTAAATGCGATGTGCTCGAACTAGGCTTCCAACTAAGTTCTTTACCGCAATAATTGCAACATGCTTTCCAAATATCAACTCCGTTTTGAACCCCAACTTTTTTTCGAGTCATATGTTGTCAACAATCTGCAGACTCTTTTTTCACACTTTTTAACCTCGACTACTTCCTCCTCTTCGATATCTTCCAAATCAATTGGAACATTTTGAGATGCATCGTACTCCAATGGAGTACTCGAACTACCTTTAAACTGATTAATCTCATCACTAGTGAAATCCATGTGTAAGTATTATAGTAAAAAATATTGAAAAAAAGAGTAAAAGAAATTTAAGAGTATAATACTGAATTTGAATATTGAGTAAAGAAAGTTGAGAGCTCAATTGGAATTTGAATATTGCATAAAGAAAATATGAGATAACTTGATATGAATTTGTAAAAATTTTCTCGTATTGATAGACAAAAAAATATATCCGTTTTAATTATATTTAATTTATAAATTTAAATTTTTGACAAGACATTTCATTTCGTAAAATTTTACATCTGCGTGCACGCAAGAGCTTGCGTGCACGTCATCTGCGTGCAGACACTTTAGCGGCCTACACGCAGCTACATTTTGTAGCTGCACGTAGCTGCCTCACACAGGCAGGTTTAATTTCAAATTTTGAAATTTTTTTTTTTTAAATAACTTCACACGGGCCGGCTTGTGTGGCTCGGCGAGCCACACGGGCCGGCCCGGGCTCGGCTTGGAGCCCCCACATGGGGCTCGGTGCGACCGAGCAGGGCCCGGCTCGGGCTTTTCCCGAGCCGCCGAGCTTTTTTGCCACCCCTAGGTCAAACTAATGCTTACAAACAAGAAATTTCAAAAGCTGGGTGTGCTCTGGCAATTTAACACAAGATATAGTTTGTTTTTCTTGGGGAACGAGTAGAAAAGCTGATAAGTAAGCTCTAATGACAAATATAGCTCTAAAAGTAAGAGCTCGACCTATTCATCTGTCATTGACAGTACCAACAGAAGCTTCCAAGCCAACTTCTTGATCTTTAGACATTTGGAGGTTCAAATCCCATTCGATGGAATATATTTCCGTATTTTTCTTATTTTGATATCAAGAAATACTTTTTGCATAGTGGGATACTGTAATTTACTAACTTATTCTAACTTCATAACTGTGACGATTGTTGGTCGGTTTGTCCATTGTCTGAAGTCATGTATGTCATATTCTAATAGTTGATTAATTCTTCTATAGCCAAGTGTCTGTCCAAGCACCACTTAGCAGTGTTAGTTCACTTTAATTTGCTTGAGTCCTACTGATCGGTATTTATAAGTGGCTTAAGCAGAGCGAGGTTCGATATCACCCATCAAGATTACATGACCTATAGATAAAACGAAATATGTATCTGACCCTATGATTGTTGAAAACTAGGCTTGGTTGTATTTTCGTTTTTTTTCCTGGATAATTTTAGTGGCTTTTGATCATGAGATGCTTGTTCTTTATGCATTATAAGGTTTAGAAGGGTCTTGATATCTCTGATTTAGCAGGTATCACGAATCTTGATTTTTACAATCAGGGGTTTGACTCTAAGATTGGCAATGTATTTGACTCAAGGATAATAGCGGATCCAAAATGAACATTGAGCACAGGCGGTGAGAGCGGCCGCCCAAAATCTGGCGGATCCGCCGGTGCTCAAGGAGCACTCTTCTTTACATCATATGAATCTTTCAAGATGTTATTATCTTTGGAGGTTCCCCAACTGAGTCAGCCAATCCAGCACGAACAAAGGGCGGAAGATTATTCAGTAGCATTGCATTCACCAGTCTCGGTTACAGTATGGTTTGCACTGAAAAAATGTAGAAGCAGAATTCTCTTGGCAACCTCCCAACCAAGCAGTCTTACTGTATAGAGTTGGACAATACAATACAATAGACTAGATTTTAGTTTCTTTTTCAATTTTGTCCAGTACGGTCCAGTCTTGTGTTTAACCAACCAAGCGGTAAGAGTTTGATGAGATGCTGGAAGTCGAAAAAGGTATAGGCCTGGAATTAGAACAGCTGGCACCAAACTAGGCTTATTGGTGCCTTGAACATGAGGAGAAATATTTTTGTTTTGGAAACAAAATGAGAAATTTTTGTACGTGTTGTTGTTGTAACGTTAGCGTGCAATAATGGATGTATTGAAATGAACCCTATAACAATGGAGCGATATTTCTTATACGATATTTTCGAATGAATTTTATTTTGTATTATTATTTTTATTCTCAGTTTCATGGCTACTGGGAACCAAGAATCTATTTGATTTTGACCGTTATAAATTCCACATTGTGAATTACGGCTAACTCATACATGTAAAAGTCACGGATTTTGGTTATCAATTCATTTTTTGAAGGATTATTCTATATGTACACCTTATGGTGTACACAATTTTTTACACCACTCTCACATGGAGGGGGTCCACAAATATTTTATTGTGAGAGGAGTGTAAAAGATTATGTAAGTTATTGTGTACACATAGTACTTCCCTTTTTTGAATTCGTAACATTTTCCGAACTTCATATAAAACAGAAAATGGCTTGTTTGTTAATGAGAATTTTGAACAATCTTAGAGGGAGAAAAACTTCATTATTACTTAATTTAGTCCATTACATCACCTTCAATTTTGAGTAGTTGCTTAAAATTTCTAGTCTTACTTTTTAAAATAGATTAAATAAAACAGATGCCGAGCTAGAACAAACAAAGTCGTTGTAGTATAGTGGTGAGTATTCCCGCCTGTCACGCGGGTGACCCGGGTTCGATCCCCGGCAACGGCGAAATTTTTGAACTTCAATTTTTTATTCATTTTGGCCTTCCCCTGCAAACATTCTTACGAAGCGCTTTAGGAAATAATGCAAAAGAGAGTGTACACAAATTTTATTCAAAATCTTCCATTTCCCAGAATGTACTTTTAAGCATTATAAATTGAATTAAGCTGTGGGTACATGTTTTTCTACCAGACATTTTACAGGATTTTGAAAAAAGCTGACGTGGCTTTAATGAAAATGAAAAAAAAAAAAAAAAAGAAAGGCAAAAACAAACTAAAACCTAAATGGTGCTCCACATTTTCACCATTTACGCGGGACTCACCACCTCCATCACGGGAGGCTAAGAAGCGGGAACCTGCCACCATTACTCCACATTTCTGGTGAACATCCCGCCGACGACATCTCCGGCCCTTCTATCAAATGTCGCTAGCTCACGCTATTTTAAGCCGGCTAAACCTCTTCCGGTTCGATTTGGGTGCTAAGTATATGGTTTTGTGTGAATGAACACCTTCAGAATAATTGGCAGAATTAATGGCTCACGGTCCCAGCTTTCTGGACGTCTATGCGAGAAATTTCATTTTGCACTTATAGTGCTGGAAATATTTTTGGTTAAAACTATCGCACCTTTTTGTATGATTCATTTTGTAGAAATGCCAAGAAAAGTGGGTGCTAAATCGTGTAGATGGAATTGAAAAAAAAAACTATTATTGTTATGATGAATATAGTTTGTCGATATCATTTTCTGCCTATGCTACTAATTTGTGGATGGAGATAATCTCTGTGCTAAATCTTGGTTTTGAACTGGCAGATAGTTTCTGTACTTGATTGAGCAGCATTAATAATTTGTTTCTCCTTCTATGGTCATTCTCGAATTCGAAAGCGCATGCTTGTGCATTTTGTGGCCAAGATTTCTGGATTCAAGCACAGGAGAAGGAGAATAATAAAGAAGCCCCTATGTGAAATCTAATGGTATATGCTATTTGTTCATAGTTGATAGTTCATAGTAGATTTAGAGTAATTTATATTGGCATTTAAATCTGAGATGTTGCAATTTATATTGGCATTTATGGTGTTAGGAAGCTTGAATCATGACTTCAAGATTACACTGTAAAGAAGCTCCAGTCACGTTCAACTCACAGCAACTAAACTATCCTATCTTCCCCACATTAAGCTATCTACTTGTAAATCTTTTGATGTACAAGTAGATAAACTCTCTTAAAAATCTTTGTTCTACTCCCAAAATAATCTCCATTTTCACGCCACAGCTTACATCATTGCTCAACTTCTCCTATATAATACTCATAACGAGATAGATACAATATTGCACAAAAGTTTCCAGAGCACTTCAACATATCTTAAAGTATTATTCTTCAACTCAAGTTAATGTGATGGAGCTGGATATAAATGGCACTATAAGAGTAAAATTGCTAGAAAATATAAGATTGCAAAACGTGCAGTACTAAAACATTGAAATGGCTGGAAAATATTGCTTGTAATACTAAGAAGCAGTAGTTTACATATGAACTAGAAATAGGGCTAAGATTCTAAGATAGGAGCAATTTGAGCCTACAATGACTGATGGCATATCCATAATTTCCGATTTCCGAACCCTTTCCTTCGCCACCACATTTGGCAATTTCTTTTCCCTTGCTGAAAGTAATTTGCAGTGATATGTCGACACTTCGCTTCTCACTAATTCTAGCTAGCCCATCAAACAATCTTGGCAGCTCTTTGTCTTACTCGTTCGGAGCATGATTCGCCACATTAGAAACGGAATCAGATTCCCCACCTAAAGCGGCATCTTTCACCCAATCGAAGTATCCACAAGCTTCATTACAGGTGAGGAACAATCGCTGACTGCAAGCAAATGAAACAACGTGAATAGATATTAATCACCAAACTTGTAAAAAACAGAATCTTCATCACAACTAAACAGGAAACCTGTTTTCGAATTGCATAAGAAACCAGAAATTTTCATAAGATGAAACCGTTATATGTTTGAATCTGCGTTTCTCCAAAAATCACATATTTCCACAACTCACCTAAGAAACGACCAGAGCATAAATTAATCTATGCCACCAAAATCACATATTTACACCCAATCTCACTACTGCAATGAATCAATCCGCGAAACAAACTAGTGGCAACCCGAAGTTAATCCAAGTGATGCATACTATGAGATGAACCAGTGGAAAAATTTTGAATGGTAAACGAATTAACTAAAAACCTCCAAAGTTCTTTATTTTTCAATATCGTGAGCCCCACATTTCCAAAAGTCTCCTTGAATAACGCTTCATGGGTGAGTCAAGTGTGATTCTAATGGCATTTTCTATGTCAAGAAAAAAAATGAAGGAAATTTTACCTATAGGATGTCAACTATAAGTGTAATAGTCCTTAAAGCATCACAACATTCGTTAACTACATCAAATTAGCTCAAAATATAACCCTGTGAGATATAGCGAAACAGTCAATTTTTTAGAAGCCAAGCTAATATAACCCTTTGAGATATAGCTCAATTTTTAGAACCCTGTGAGATATAGCGAAATCAGCAAGAAATATACTCGATTACATCAGAAGCCAAGGTCTAAGTTGTTCTAATGACGGGAAAACAAAGAAAACCCGCAAAACATATTAACTAAAAAAAAGGCAAAAGTAGAGAGATGACGGGAAAAATTTTGAACCTCCAGGAAAAGGGAAATCTAAACACTACTTTTCACGAACCGAATGCTCACAATCCACCAATACTTCACTGAAATCTGTGTGTTATTCGCAGCTTCGCCACCGACCGGAGGTGGAGGTTATTGCGACGGCCGGTTTCTCTTTCGGCCACCTGCGACGGCGGTTTCAATTTGGGTGGGATTTGTTGCTCGAGGTTTTCCTGTGAAGTTGGGGGAAAATGAACGAAGAGTTGGAGAGCATTGACTCATTTTGGTTTTAAGTTTTTGATTTTTTTTAAAATTACAAGCCACGTCAGCATTTTTGAAAACCTGTAAAATGTTGGTAAGTAAACCCTGTACCTATAGCGCGATCGGGCCTCACTCTTACTGTCTTCACTCCCTATCAGCTAAAGAGTATGAACTCTATGTTTTTTGCTTCAACTTCCTATACAGAAATGAAGACAAAAAGTAAAGAAGTTTTACTTTAGATTTCTTCTCCTCTGGACTGGTTGGGGTTATTAAATAAGCTTATACTCGAGCAATCGGAGAGAAGGGTGGATTGAGTACAAAAGATGGCAAAACTTCTTCCTTCTCGTTAACTTTAGATTTCTTCTCCTCTGTTCCCGAATTAATCAAATTTTTTATTTCTTTCTTGGAAAATACGCTCAATGAATCGCGTTGCAACTTTTGTTTGTTCGGTTCCTGCCCAACAATGATAGAGGCTTCTGCAGTATGCAAAATTGCAACACAAACGGAGAATGCTTGTAATGAGGATAACTGTGCATGGAAATCAACTGCATATTGTCCATCATCAATCACCCTAATTGTCAAGGCTGGTGCATTATCATTCTTCCCCTGCATACAGATAGGTCATTATGATTAATAACTAAAACAATATTTGGGACAAAAAATACATAACAAATACTATATGTCCTGTTCTTCATGTTATCCCTGGAGTGAAAACCCGAAGTAGCTATAATCTACGAAGTGCAAGTATAATGATCTTACATCAGACAGAGAAATTACCTGAACAAAGAGTTTCAATGGATGCTGATTGTCTATGAGGATAAGGCCCCCAGCAATTTGAATGTTTCCATTGCCAAAAATACTGAGGGGGCATGCCATGTCCCAGCCACCACAGTCGCATCCTCCACCTCTCCTCCATCGATCTAGTAATGATGAAGGGCCACAACTTTCAGTACTTTGCAAACTGTGGCTTCCGGATGGAATCACTACATGAATCTTTCCAGGACTTGCACGGTCAGATGTTGCGGCCTTTCTATTCTGAAGTGGCTTATCATCAGCTCTATCCCGACCTTTTAAGTTTAGGCATTCTTTCTTCTTGACTGGGACTTCTATAATAATAGCTGCAAGTTCAAGCTCCGGATGCAATTTTGCTGCTACCAGAGGATTAGTCAAGGAATCAAATTGGTTACTTTGTTGCGACTGCTTAGAAGTCAAGGACGAAATTTCATCAGAAATGAGCTGTGATTTAACGACATCTGGAGAAGAGCTAGAAGCATCTTGAGATGAAGCGCTTGTTCTTGGATGGGCAATGTCACATAACACACACTCTGTCACCATAGAGTTTTCGAAAGCTCCAGCAACTTTTAATTCAGTTTGAAAATAGCAGGAAACTTGCATCTGCCCTATCATAGAGGAATCTCTATTGGAATCTTTTGATCCCCATCCACTATCATTGATCTTGCTTCTACGGTCAAGTGAATGAAATGTGTAGACCAAAGTTAAAGCATTTTCCTCTTGCTGTGTCTTTGCGATGTAAACATCTTCTGGACACTTCACAGAAAACTCGTAAAGAGGCACCCCATGTTCGTTCTCCAACTTGAGAATGCCATGCAGGTGTGCTGGATTAGACTGCAAAGTCGAATTGTTGTTCCCTTTCTTTTCAGATTGAGAATTGTATTCTGAATTATGCGACTTGTTTGAGAAGTCACGCCATAGGGATTTGCGAGTATTTTTGTCATGCTTGAGGCCAACATGCTCACTTATTGTTTGGCTTACGGACTCGTTACTGGAACTTAACGGGCTTCTCCGAGACTTGGAATTAGAAAATGAATGAAACATCTTCCTGACAGGACTAAATGTGCCCTTGGTACTGCTGGCTCTCGAACTATCACTTTCCAATTGAGCAGGCAAATGGGTTGAAGTGAATCTTGCTGACAATGATTTGAGTAATCTGGGAGCTGAAATTGTATTTTGTGGGCTGTTCCTGTCATTTGTACAACCAACCACATGTTCAGACATAACCTTAGGATCCTGACCTTGCAGGATATATGCATTATCTACTAAATGGTTTTCTCGGTTGCCTAAGTCTATAGAAGAAACATTTGGAGGGATGTTTCTTCCAGAAAGACGGGAAGAACGATTTAAGAAATTCCAACGAGCTGTGCTTCGTTCTGAATTTAGAGACGTTACTGATGACCTAATTGGTTCCATTAGTGAGCTATTTTCATCTGAACTACACAAAGAATCAATAATTCCCGACGAGAATACGGTGGCATTGCCTCGTGAGAACTCGTTCTTTTTCCTTTCCTCAGCAGCATGGATTTTCCTCAACAACCTCACTGCAATTCCCTATTGGCTCTAGTAGACGTAATGCCTCTACACGGTGCACTGCTGCAGCAATTAAAGCTAATCTCATAAGTCTTCATCTAGGCTTTACACATTTGGGCTTCCCATTTGATTTTCTATTTCCAACTTTTGAAAGATGCTGAGGAGTTGGTAGGACAGTTGTAGGACTTCCGTTTACAACACAATACTAATCAAATCCAACTCCACATCCAGTCCCTCTAACATTATTGACAAATTGACAGCCTAAAAAAGAAAAGAATCGTTAAATCCCGAATCAAATTACTCAAAAAATACTGAACCAAATCACACATAGGATTCAAAATTTAATTATGAAGTAAATACATGACAGACCCTAAATTACGTCGTCCTGCCAAATCCCATAAGTAGATTTCTATGTATTTACACTGTAAAGAAGCTAATCTTAACTGTGAGTTCAGTACTTAAAAAACATTACATACGATATCGGCATAGAATTACAAAGCCTATATGTTGACAGGAAAAACAATCAGATGTTGTAAAATATGCAATATATCCAATGTGCATGCCATTATATAAAACTCGAACTTAGAATCGTTCAAGTGAACATTTCAAGATACAAAATTGAAGTTCATGATCAATGATAAAATCAGATCTCAATAAATAAAAAATAAAAGAAAATGATAATGAGTACAAAACTGAAATACTAAAGAAATAAAGCCATACCCATACTTTCAGATTGAAAAACAGGATGACTGCTATAAAGCTAAAAGACTTCAAGCCATTAGGCCAATTTTTCTACAATTAGATGTAGCATTTCAAAGATTTTATACCAAATTTCTAACAAATGAGTGGAGCCTACTAATAATTTGAAAGCTCAATACCATTTGAACTAAAAATCTTGAAAAACTTGAGCAATCTAATGCCTAAAATAATTGGACAGTATTATTATGTATACTTGGATTCCAAGCTAATAAAAGCAGAATTTATAAAGGAAATAGGCATACCCCACTTTACATCTTAGAGAAGTGAAGACAAAGAAAAACCCAACAAACAGCAAGCAAAAGCAATCATTTTCTCCAATCTCTTGAGTTCAAAGGCTTATGTGAACCCAAATCATATTCAATTATATATTCTACAAAAGAAAAAAGTACAAAAGCACACTATTGAAGAACAGTCTTACATTGCTTCAAAACTTATACTCAGAATTTTCCCTTCTCACAGAATCAAGAATAGCCTTAAAATGCGAAAAAAAAGAAAGAAAAAAATATCAATTAGGACCAGCCCACAAACAGTAAAGTTGCATAATATGCAAACAAATAGACATTATGCCTAATTGTTCTTTCTTTGGGGGTGTAGGTGGGTTGGGGAGTCTTACAGTCTTTCACATGAATTGGCCAAGAATAACAGTGATTAGAACGCTGATTTAGGCACCTAACACCTCGTCACCTTCAATACAGGTAAAATGTTGAAAAAGATGGACATCCCACCCCCAATTAAAATAGAGAATCACCGTGGATAGATTTATTGGTTTTTCTTGGCTTTCGTTACTAAGGGTGCATTTGATTGTAAGTCTAAAAAATGGGTGTAAAAAAAATATTTTATAGGGAAAAAATTTGTCTAGAAAATGTTTTGCAGGAAAAATGATTTCAAGTGTGTTTGATTGGTATAATTTTTCATCTGAAAAATTTTTAAATTTTGTGTTCGTTTGGCTTTCGTTTGTATCAAAATTATCCATTAAAGTGAGAATTTTTTCCATACTTGGTTATGAAATTTGTTTCTATTGCCAAAAAGAAAAAAAAAAAAAAAAAAATGTTTCCAAAAAATTCTTTTTTTATCAAAGTTTAGTGTTCGTTTGACCTTCGTTTGCATCAAAATTGTCCATGAAAGTGAATTTTTTTTTTTTTTACATTTGGTCATGAAATTTGGTGTCATTGCAGAAAACACAAAAAAATAAAATAAAAACCTGGAAATCAATTTCCCACCTAATGATTTCAAGGTTTTCATGGAAATTGTGAGCGTGTGCCTCCTTGAGGAATTCAAATTGTCAAGAAAATAAAAATTATCAAACAAGCATAAAGTTGGAAAATGGAAAACCAATTTCATTTTCCACCTTATTTCCACCCTATCAAACACACCCTAAGGCCTGTTTGATTGACATTATTTTTCAAGGAATTAGGAAAATATTTTCCACTTACCACTTTTTTGACTGTTTGATAGGCGAAATTTTTCACAAAAAATATTTTCTACCTTTAGCCCATACGTGTGCATTTTCTAACTTTTTGATGGGAAAAAATTTTCCACGCTGGCGGGAAAAAATATGTCATAACCAATGGTAAAATTTTTTTTCACTTTAATGGACAATTTCTATGTAAAACAAAATCAAACGAACACTAAACTTTGATTAAAAAAATGATTTTTTAGGAAATAATTTTTTTTCTTTTTTTTACTTTTTGGCAATGGAAACAAATTTTATAACCAATTGTGGAAAAAGATATCACTTTAATGGACAATTTCCATGTAAAACAAAACCAAACGAATAGAAAATTTAAAAATTTTTCGGATGGAAAATTATACCAATCAAACACACTTGAAATCATTTTCCCTGCAAAATATTTTCTAGGCAAATATTTTCCTTGTAAAACATTTTCTTTCCACCCATTTTCTACCATTGCAATCAAACGCACCCTAATTACTTTTGCCAATGACAAATGTTCCTTCTATTTGATCTTTAATTCACATTAAGCCTACATTTTTTCCATAATATAATTTTTCTCAAAATTCATTTCAGTCACATATTCTTTCATAAAATAATATTACATATAAATTTAAAAAAATCCTTTATATTTTAACTACACATTCTCCAAAAAATTAATATTCCAAAATAAAACAAATAAAAGTAGAGCCCAAACAGGAGATAAAAAATGTTTCAAGCTCGAAGATACATCCTACATTTACAATTATAGTTGCAGTTTACCATTTTGTTACATTGTAATATGGATTTTTCTCCTCGTACCGGGGGGTGTACAACCCCCCCTACCGGCCCCCTCATATTAGGGGGGGCCCACATTTTTGTGGCCCCCCTCATGTGAGGGGATCGGTAGGAAATGTGGGCTCCCCTCATGTGAGGGGGCCGGTAGGGGGGTTGTACACCCCTCCCCCCTCATGTGAGGGGATCGGTAGGAAATGTGGGCCCCCCTCATGTGAGGGGGCCGGTAGGGGGGGTTGTACACCCCTCGGTACGAATAGTGCGGTTCTTGTAATATTTTTCTAATGGAAAAGTGAACAAAATGTGGGCCCCCTCATGTGAGGGGATCGGTAGGAAATGTGGCCCCCCCTTATGTGAGGGGGCCGGTAGGGGGGGTCGTACACCCCCGGTATGAATAGTGCGGTTCTTGTAATATTTTTTTAATGGAAAAGTGAAAATTGTCTAACTTGCACATTTTTATGATTAGGGGTAAGATTCTCTTGGTTTTCCCGACTTCCATGTGAAAGGATTGAGGACATGTCGATCTCTTCTCTTCTGCAGTTACACTGCTCTTGGTCAAGTTGATCACCATTTTTTACAATCCACTTTTTTAAAACTCATTCTAACCAAAAATTGTACGGGATCGACCAAATTTATCAATTACATATTTCATTTAACTTTTATCAAAATCTACAAAATAATAATAAAAAATGAATAAAAATATGTTTTTTAACAAAATCAAATAGGGGCTATTTAATGAATAATCTACTATACATAATATATATGAAGTGTGAATAGAAGAGAGAGATTCAATTTTTCTTTGTTCCTACATTTTTTTTGTTTATGGTAAAAAATACTTTTATATAACAATGTATATATAATTTGGTATTAATATAAAATAAAACCCCTCCAAATTCCAGATTTGCAATCATTACTAATTAATAATAAATTGTCAATTGCACAATCTATGTAGGCAGGGGCGAATCTAGGAATAAAGTTCAGCACGGGCGGCCAACGGTTGTTGATCGTCATGAGGCATGTATACATGACCGATAAAAGTTTCGCTTGTTTGCTTCAGCTTCTGCCAAGTTTTTGGAAGATCGATCATTTTTGTGTGATGGGGATATTGAATTCTTCATTTTTCACATTAGTTTAGATAATAAATGAGCAGTCATAGCGTAGATAAAAATTAAATTTTATCAACTTAAATTAATGCCTCTAATTGGTTTAGATAAGAATTAGATTTTTAGTAAATTTTAATTAAAAAAAATTGTTCATCATTTTTGCTTCAATTTCTGCCAAGTTTTTGAAAGAAATGTCATTTTTTGTGTGATGGGAATCCTGAATTCATCATTTTCACACGAGTTTAGATAATAAATGAACAGTAATTGTAAATTATAGCGTAGATAAAAATTAAATTTTACCAACTTAAATTAACGTATCTAATTGGTTTAGATAAGTATCAATTTTTTAACTTTGACTTATATTTTAAGTATGTGATTAAAATTAATTATTAACTTTGACTTATATTTTAATTATTTTTTTAGATGAATCAAATGTTCACGCCATATTTTTTTAATATAATTGCGCCATGTTTTAAGTACACTGAGGTTCATCACCTTTATATATTATCATGTTTATGTCAATTACTTTTTATATTTGATTCTTATTTTTAATCTTTCATTAATTGACACATTTTTTACTATCAGTAAAAATAATTATTTTCCCTCATATTTTCCAATAAACGAAAAATAAATTAAAATTAAATATTGCAACTAAATATTTTAAAACACAATAAACAGCATTTTTAGACAAAATCGTCACTAAGGACAATTTTTTAATTGACATTGTGGTTGAGTTTTGTATAAGGAACTCAATACATTATGTTATAAAATTAATGGCATTCAAATATTCACTAAATGACACTGTGGTCAAGTTTTTTATAATTCAACAGAAGAGCTTAGGTTCGAATCTTTATAAATACAATTGAATTAAAGTCCCTAAAACCTAACATATATTATTTTGTTAATTTTAGTGCCAAACATGAGGAGTGCCATTAAGGTTTCAACATTTTGCTCGAGCTGTTTGGAGAATAAAAATTAAAGTCGCTCTCGTTTGACATCTCTAATATAGTAATATCTATTCCACTTCAGTTTTTTTCTACAGAACGGGCCACATGCGTGTTAGAGGCTGTCCAGAATACCCCAAGTAAATTTCACGAAAATGCCCTTCTCCCACTTTTTTTTTTTTTTACTTTTTTTGCCCTCCCCCGCTTTAACACACAACCACCCACTTTTGGTCCCATTTCATCCGGTTAATTCTCAAGGGCAGAAGTGGAAAGAATACATTCAAACAAATTAGAAAATGCATGCATATGGAATTGTCAGGATGTTGTCCATCAACCTGCAAACGGGGGCCACCAATTTGCAAAAACAAGGGAAAAATAAAGCTAAAAAATGGGGACCAAACACACGGTAAATTTGTTGGGAAGGGAATCGAACCCAAAACCTCCAACGTAAGCATGTAAGTACCGACCAATTGAGCTACAAGATATGTTTGAAACTAAAATGAATTTCAGTAATATAACCTAAAATTTTAATCTATTGTCAAAAAAAAAAAAAATTGCTCCCGGCGGATCCAGCACGGGCGGCCGCGGGGGCTGGCCAGGTGCTGGATCCGCCCCTGTATGTAGGAATTAATAATCGTGAGAACGACACTCCTAAGCATGAAAACATGCCAATCCACCTTCGTATATGACTTCAAGAAGAAGAAGAAGAAGAAGAAAATGAAAGTTTTTACGATAGTCCCACTTAAAAAAAAAAAAAACAATTTGATGAGCAATATTGCATTGTCACCAATTGTATAAACAATGGATCCACTAAGCAGCCCCGATGAGAAACCTTCTATCTGGCCTCTACACCACTAGTAGAGTGGCTTGGAAATATGAATATGGGTTTGAAGTAATTCACTTGTATATTCCACTTGTACATCTTGGTTGACATTTCATAATGTGTAAACATTGAGGTTATTGATCGATTTAACTTTTAAGTGTTGTTCAAGTTAACGGCGTGCCATATCATGGGATGTAAGTATAGCTGTCAACCAAAATGTAATTTACAACCAAATCTTAGAATAAATGATGGGAAAAATTCATAAATAAGGTGTATTCTTTACACCAATTCAAAAATAAGGTTTATAGTTTGAAACTTCAAAAATCAGGTTTTTTTTTTTTTTTTTTTTTCTAATATAATATAATATAATAAACCCACCCCACATGCACCACCCCCCTACTCCGGTGACTATTCCGACGACAATTCCGACCACCACTTTTCTCCGGCTCCGATTCCGACGACTGCTCCGATTCCGACGACCATTCCGGCGAGGTCACAGATTTTTAAAGAGTCACGTATTATTATAGTCACCGGTCACATTTTGGTCACAGATTTACAATTTAGTTAGTCACATATTATTTTTCAGTCACGGATAATAATTCTTATAGGTCACATATTATTTTACGGTCACAGTTCAAAAATTTTGTAGGTCACAATTATTTCTTTGGTCACATATTTCAAATTTAGTTGGTCACATATCAAAATTTATAGGTCACACGGTCACATATTTCAAAAACTGTTTGGTCACAGATTATTTTTGAGTCACATATTACTAAATTTTTAGGTCACAGTTAAGTAATCAGTCACAGATTACCAAATATTTGGTCACATACCCTCAAATACTTGGTTACATAACCAAGTAATTTGTCACATACACCAAATAGAGGTCACACATCACATCACACCACACCATACCACCCATCACCAACACCGCTTGTCACAGATTAAATATTTGGTCACAGATAACCAAATATTTGGTCACACACCACCAATAATAACCACCAACGTGGCCGCCCCCGCCACAAAATCGCCACCACCACCATAGATCCACCAACAATAACAACCAACGCACATCACACCACCAACAATAACCACCAACGTGGCCGCCCCCGCCACAAAATCACCACCACCACCATAGATCCACCAACAATAACATCACTCAATAGCCAAAAAAAAAAAAAAAAAGAAAGAAAAAAAATAAAAATAAAATGCGAAATAGCCGAAATCGCTGCCAGACGCAGCTGATTTCATTGCCGGATGGGCAAACGAAGTCGCCGTGCCGAGGAGGGGGGGGAGGGGAGGAGAGAGGGAGGCGGAGGCGCGGCGGCGGCGGCGGTGAGAAAGAAGGCGGCAAGAGAAATGGAGAGAGAGAGAGAGAGAGAGAGAGAGAAAATATGGATTGAAAATGAATTAGGGTTTGAAAAATTAGTATTATAATATTATTTAAATATTTAATTTATACCTGATTTTTGATTAGGTAAATCTTGGACCTGAATTTTGAATTTGAAAGTTTAAACCACTGGTTTTTTGTAATTTCCTCATAAATGATTTTCGAAAGTGTCAACTGCCAAGCTGAGCCTTGACAGCAGAATCCAAAATAGAGAAATTGACATAAATAGCATAACATAAGGTCTTTTATAGAACATAGCACCAGTTTTAATAAGAAACGGCTGGGGTTTCTTATCCAAAACAATCTCTGCGCTAGATTTTCTTCATCAAAACCAATTGCACTCTGAAATTCAATTCCAGTGTCAAATGGAAATTCTACCATATCTCTCTCGCCTCAAACTGTCTCCACATCTCGGTTTCACCATTTGCAATACCAATGCTGTAACCATCTCTCCCCGTCTTCCATTCGCCTTCAAAACCCATCTCCTTTTTCCAACAAGCAACACGAATTTCTCACTATCCGCCACCGTCGAAAGTCATGAATCTGCAAAAGTATTCGACGACTACAATGAAGACGAGAGCTACGGAGAAGTGAACAAAATCATCGGGAGTAGGGCACTGGAAGATGGCAGTGGGATGGAGTACTTAATAGAGTGGAAGGACGATCATGTGCCCACTTGGGTTCCTTCTGATTACATAGCCAAGGACGTGATCGCCGAGTACGAAGCTCCCTGGTGGAACGCAGTGAAGAAAACCGACGAAACGGCTCTCAGAGAAGTTATTAGCTCCGGAGACGGGAGAGACATTGACGCCTTGGATCAAGACGGCCGGACGGCTCTTCTGTTTGTATCGGGGCTCGGCTCGGAGCCCTGCGTGAAGCTGTTAGCCGAGGAGGGTGCAAATGTCAACCACAGAGATAACAGTGGTGGATTGACGGCTTTACACATGGCTGCTGGTTACGTCAGACCGGGAGTGGCGAAGGTGTTGATCGAATTTGGGGCGGACCCGGAATTGGAAGACGATAGAGGAAGAACCCCATTGGAATTGGCCAGAGAGATTTTGAATGTGACACCAAAAGGCAACCCTGTGCAGTTTGCTAGGAGATTGGGATTGGAGAATGTGATAAGGGTGTTAGAGGACGCCATTTTCGAGTACGCGGAGGTGGAGGAGATACTCGAGAAGAGAGGAAAGGGGACGAACACGGAGTACTTGGTGAAATGGAAGGACGGAGGGGATAACGAGTGGGTGAAGGCCGGATTGATAGCCGAGGAGTTGGTCAAGGACTTTGAGGCCGGGCTCGAATATGCATTGGTAGAATCCATTGTGGATGCGAGAAAATGCGAGGATGGGAAGACGGAGTATTTGGTGAAATGGACTGATATAGAAGAAGCTACCTGGGAGCCCGAGGAGAATGTTGATCCCGATTTGATTCAAGAGTTCAACTTGCTTAGAAAAACATCGTGATTTGATCGAAGAATTGTGTTTGGATTTGCTTTCATCTTGAGAGCGAGTCGATCAATAATCGATCAATGTCTTTGGATTCTTCCTTCTCTTGTATTGTTATTTATTTACCAAGAAAAAGATTGACCCTATTATATAAATGGAACTTCATTTTTGGACATTGAATTTAGAATCTTGTGTTACACACTTATTTTTGGATCGAAAGACACAAAATATACCTTTTATTTTGCGTGAGATTGGACCCTTTCGTGAAGCAAATTTCTAATGATAATTCAGTAAATTAATCGTAATCATAACAGATAATACTCTCACTTCATACGTGTTTTTCTAGAAATCCACTCGCACAAGGAGAGTAGTTCGTCGAAGAAATCACGTTCAAACATGCTCAGAAGGTCCCCTAGCAAATTGGTTAAATCTGCTTAGTATTAGTAGACATCTTGTACTATTTATGTGTTAATACGTACTTAAGTGTACATAAAATGTTATGGAATCCCGTTTGCAACTTTATAAATTGTCAACCAATTCTCACACTGAGTTTGCTATCTCAACTTTATTGTCCCTTTAACCATCCACCACTAAAATTTTGACAAATCACTAGGAGACAACCCAGCCGAGATAGCATATTGCATTATTCCCAATCCTATCCCCACTGAGAATTTAGGAATTGCTGTCCAATGGGATTCTGAATTGGGATTTTGGGAGTGGGAATAGTAATTTACCTTCAAATTGAAGAATACAGTATTTTTCAGATTTTTTACTCCTCAACAGTAGAGAATCTAATTTCCTCTTATTGGGGATAACTATCTAATTTGACATGGGTTTTGTATTCTGGCTTAGTCCATGCAAAGCCTAATCCAACTTGTAATGGATGAAATTTGATTATAATCCCATAAAACGTGATATTGAACAACATAGTGATACAAGCACCAACTCCAGATTCGATCAGCTATTTACAAGCAAAACAGTTACCCGGGGTACAGGAATCACTCAGGATCTTCAGCCTTTGTTTTGTTGAATGATTTTTGATTGTCCAGTACAGGAACGAATGCTTCAGTAGTTTTCTTCAGGACATCACCGGCTCCCTTCTCAGAACCACGGGGACTCAAAAGCTTCTTCTCAACATCTTCAAACTTGGCAGTAGCTAATGGTGCAGTGCCTACAGCCCTGGCCGAATTTGACCCTTCTATTGTCAGTGTAGAAGCATCATCTCTAGAAGCATACCAGGTGTTACCACAAGCGACACACTCCAGCTGGAGAAATCATCACATGATGAAGATTGTTATAGCAACTCAATGCATATTCAATAGCTAAAAGTAAAGTAAATATAGTCACGTTAAACATAGTTACTTAGGATATTGAAAATCAAAAAGGAAAATGTACAAACATGGTAGCGGTCGCCATGTCCAGCCTGAATGATCTCAATCAAACCGACTTGTTTCTCATTGCATCTCTTACAGCGAGCATCAGTCATCTGGTCAAAAACAAACAAAAAATTAACACTGGCAACCATGATTCAATAAAAGAAAGGTCAGAAATTATCATAAATGCCAATCATTTGATAAAATGACACTGAGAAACCTGCTGGATGCGCCCTGATTCCTCAGGCTCCCTGATGGCTATTTCCTCTGCTGTTAGACCCTCCTGAAAAACCAATTGTGGGTTTTGGTGGGTTGGGGGGGGGGGGGGGGGGGTTGGCGTTTAAGAATGAGAATTAGGATAAATTCTAATTTGTATCAAATGAACGCTAAATTGGTAGCAATTCTTATAATTAACACTAAACAGACGATACATGTTGATGTCACTTTAACTAGTTTCAAGCCCTTCAAGACTAGAACATGTCATTTAGCATGTCAAGGACCAAACACTCGAGCAAGTGCATGTGTTAATATATGGTGAGGCAGTGTTTCAGTTTGGTCCTTGAAATGCTAGAAGGGATAATCCCAGTCAAAATAGGAAGAGTTAGCTTAGTTAAATTGAAGATACAAAACGAAGGAAAAAAGGTTCTGAGTTTAAAACAGACGAGAAAAATCTGAAACAATAGTTTCTAACAGGATGGAAATTTTCTAGAACCAGAAGTCTTGAGAAAAGATAGTAATGAACTAGTAACTTATACTCAACAAAGCGTTGTATCATCAACCTGGCAGCCAAGCATGTTAACAGGTCATAATTTGAATCTCTCCTATAGAACCCAACTTTGGGACAGGTTTTAATTATAATTTTGACATGGATATTACAAACAGCAAGTATATAGTGCCCAAAACAAAACACGAGGGAAAGGAAAACAATTTCAATTGTTCAAGAGATAGACTCAGAGAGTAACAACCAATAACATAGACTGGACCTTTAATTCATTTGGCGACATATTCAATATTTGTGAAGGCTCCAGCTCCCCATTCAGAAGACGTCGTGCTAACACAGCATTATTCTGGAAAAAAAATAGTGAGTTAAAAAGCAAAAACACAAGTCAGGAAAATATATGTAGACAAAAAAACTAAACAGAGAAGGAACAGTACTGGGACGAAAGAAGTACATATGCAAACGTGTTGCACAAAAGTGCAGTTTTTAGACATTTTATATCAAGATGTCCGCAGACTCACAAAAAAAAGTCAGATGGCCTAACCTTTAGATTAAATGTTAATTGCCGCAACTTTTGGTTATATTTATGAAAATCAGAGGAAAGAGCATCATGCGCAGCCTTTTCAAGAGCAGTTACTGCAGAAACAGCTCCATCTGGCCAGTAAAAGGCCTCACTTCCCTAAGCAAAGAAAAGAAATATTTCAAGTATGTCTCATATTTATGTGTATCTTCTAACAACTGATATCATTAGTCAGACTAATAATTGAAAATATTAAGAGCTTGTTAGGGCCCCATTTTCCAGAACTCATTTTTTCTCAAACTCATTTTCAATTATATTTTTCATGGGACCTACAACTTTTATCAACTTTTCAACCACACATTTCATTAACTTTTATCAAAATCTACTAAAAATTCTTATTTTTATCTAAACAAAAAGGGTCTAGATGCTCCGCAATCTAACAAAAAAATCCAAATGCTTACAATTGGAGTCTTGTAGTCAGATTCATTCATGTGATTTGAAGTAACACTTTTATCCGTGCTATTGCTTCTTCCATTAACACCATCTTTTTCTTTCCCATCATTCTGCTTGCTGTGCATGGAAGTGCACATAAATTGAATTGCTTGTAGAAGCTTCTCCAACCCCCTGTCCCTCTGCATTTCCCCGGTGAGTACCTTATGCTGCGATAGAATGGCATAATACTCTGATGAACTAGCAGCGGTACTTCCTGGAGTTTCTGCTTTAAGAGATTGTTGAGATCTACTAATTCCTTCATCCTCCCTGGAAATATCCAAAGGCGGAACATTCCTTCTCTTTAGAAGACGTTTACTCTTTGTCTGATCTTCCTGATTCACAGCAGTATCCTCGGGCTCAAGGTCAGGAATGTCTCCTACACGTGAAATAGTCTTCTGAACAAGAAGATCAATCTCATGCTGTTTGTTGTCTTCATAATCTTTATCTGTTAGCTTAAAAAGCCTCTTCTGTTCAGTATCATAAACTTTCTGCACAATAAAACCAGGATGTTGTTTTCGCTTTGGAATTTGTTTATTCAAAGGTATGAAGTGCACAACGCACTTGTGCATGACAGATTCAGCAGGCACTTCATCTCGATGGAAACTATAAAATAGTTCCCTAGTATCACGTGATTCCCAATTTCCACCGCCTTTTTTTTCTGCCTCCTCTGGACGATAAAACCACTGTCCAGTTACCATCATGGCTCCTTTTCTGGTCTGAGAAATATCCTGTGCACAGAATAACTAATTAATAAATACACACCAGTAAAAGATATATCTTCATGCCATGACAGATGCATTCCTATAACAAAGTAAATCATAAATCATTAAAACATGAATAACTACCCAACTTTTAACACAGGGATCACAAGTTACAGAGCCAACAAACCAAGAAGGATACACGAGATGAGCTAAAAGATTTGTAATCCTATAGGATTTGATGATAAAATAAAGCCTACGTTTTGGTAAGTGTCTAAAAGTCAAAAAATCCACATATTTAATAGGATTCACAAGTACTACCTACTCATCTACTACTAATTTCTATTTGTTTATAAACATTTGCCAAACATACGCTAACAGAGATCAGCACTCATTTGCAAAACAGCTAATACTCTTTATCTTTCATGATATTTGAATTGCAAGTAGTGGAACTTCAAAAGGGGGGTTCAATGAAGCAGAACTATACTTCAGACCTCCAAGACAACTATACTTGTCCATGTGGAGAGCAATCTATTCTCGACTAAAGTATAGGATATATTAAGAATAAATTAGGCACTTCGTATAGGGAGAAGGCTCACACCTACCTAAGATACAATCCTAAACCGTTGCAGGCTGAGACTAAGCATAAGCTCACCTGTATGCTCTTCAAGCTTCCCTTAATTTGCTTCGCTTGAGCCGCACAGCACATAAGTGGAAGTCAGAAGGCCAATACTACCTGCCTAACCCTTCGCTCTGAGGGACCCTAGATCAAAAAGCACCTTCTAAAGCACCCCATTCATCCAAAAGAGAATGGAAGGGGCCTATTTATTTGCAATGACCTCTGTAGATTTAACCCTATCTACACCTGGAGCCACTCCCCTATTAGTCCTGCCACCACGCTGTAGAATAGGAGCTAGTGTGGAACCTTTTACTTCTGGCGTAACAACGATAGAACTTTAAAATATTACGGCCGCCCAACACAAGGGCCCATCCAGCCTTTCATTTCATATGCCATCATTCCCATATGCCACACCTCTTATTTAATCTTGCTATACATCCAAGCCGGGGAGCTGGAGAAAAAGCCAGATGGGCGACCATTGATAAGAATCGACATATTCGCCATGGCAAGGAAGGAGGATAATCTAAACATTTTTGGTTTAAAAAGTGAGCAAGAACTTAGAGTTTGTTTGGTAGGAATTTTTGGAGGAAGAATTGATTTTTGAATAGTGATATGATGGGAAATGTGTGGTTGAAAAAGAAGAAAAAATTATTGATGTGATGGAAAATATTATTTTATTGAAGAATGTGTGGTTGAAAATGAGAATTGATTTGAAATTCTCAAATCACTACCAAACACCTCCTTATAATAAAAAGTGTCATTTACTAGTGTCATACACCTTTCAAATGTCCAATTTCAACCTAATGAATGTTACCACCTCTAGCTTTCAGCTACAACAAAGTCAATTTAGCTCTTATAGGATCATTCAAATTAGAAGAGCTGGTGAACTTAGAAGCTAAGAAAAAGCATAAGGATCAACTGACCAAAGAGATTCAAGAATTGACAGATTCGGTCAAAGGGCTAGATAAGGAGCTTAACTACTTGCCTTTAACGACTAGAGTTTCGATCGAGCTAAAACCTTTATTTGTTGGTTGGCTACACTATTGGAAGAGAGGGGCTCAAATACTCAGATTCAGTTCAATCAGGTTGGGTGAACATCCATCTCTCTATCCCTTTCCCGTGTCTTGGTCTAGTGGTCATTCCTTGCCCTCGATCGCGAACTGAACTTTGCAATTGGTGCCAGAGTTTCCTCATAATAAAGCCCATGCTCTTGAGTGAGTGTACCCCCTGAGCCACCAACTTGGCTTTGTATCTATCAATAGACCCCTCTTACAATAGCATCATTAGATGGTATGCTTGCTCGAGAGATAGTCGTCCATACACTAATAAGGGATGTATCATATACAAATTCCTATTTTTTTGTCATATGTGCATGCGTTATGCTCTAGAACATAGCTTACCATGCACTAACCTCAGCCATGTGTGAACTTATCTCTGATTTCCGACATAAGGGAAATCAATAGAAGCTCTAAACCATAAACCCGAAGAAATCTTCAAAGATTAACATAGATTATCTTGTGACCGCAACAAAAACCATGAAACATCCACAAGAACATCTTCAAGAGTGTGTGCCATATAGAAACAAAACAATCCCACATCAAATGTCCATCTTACTTGAGAATTTAATAAATATTCAAAGTCCATGCTATATTAAACAAAGAAATCAAATCAAATGTCAATTTTACTTAAAAAATTATTGCATGTCATCCAAGAAACATGCTTTCACATACAAAGAAGATCCATAAAGAAACACTACAATGATATGGTGAACTCATACAAGCATTCAGAGTGAAATTTATTAGCATGAAACAGAAACATAAAATAATGAATGTGATCTTTGACTACCAAGTTTAACTAATAAAGACAGCACAAACCTTAATTATGGCCACGTAAGGCTTCTGCATTTGATTTTCAGTATATTCGGGAACTAGTAGCACAGGGTCCTCCTACAAATAAAGAAGAACATTGTGATATGAAGCAAATTAGCAGAATAAATATCTAGCCATTTGAAAGTTGTAACATCTATATGACTTAAAAGGATAAAATAAGTGATAAAACCACCAGTATCATTAACAATAGAAAAAGTAGCCAAGCAAACAGATTAAACGGTCCTGCAATCCTTTCTTCAAAATAACAAATTTGGTCAATGCCATGATAAAGAAGAATTACAGTTAGATTACTTTTCAAACAATATATATTCAAGTTTCATCGATTCAATAGGGAACCAACAGAGATAACCCTCTGAACTCATTAGAAAGTTGACTCAAAACCTAAATCCCTACCTTCTCAAAATCACCATATAAAAAGGTTCACAAACATAACAAAAACAAGGAATAACTGAATTCATAAAATAATTAATAAAATCACAATTATCACATCAATAAACAAATAACAAATAAATCTCACCAGATCATATTTGTTGCCATCGTATTCAAACGAAGAATAGTGATTCCTCCTCCCTTTCCCTTTCCCTGAAACCCTAATCACGTCACCAATCGGCTGAGCCTCCGGCTCAGGCTCAGGCTCCGGCTCCTCTTTCTCCTCATCCTCCGGCTCCTCCTCATTTTGGCTCTCAGCCTCCATCTCAAGATCCTCCACTTTCTTCTTGTTCTTCTGCTTCTTATTCTCTCTCAATTTCTCCTCATCTACTTCAAATTCATCTTCGTCGTCCAGACGCACCCTTTTGCGCTTCCTTTGGTACTCAACTCCAGCTGAGCGGCGCGACCCCAGAGGCACGTCATCCTCGTCTTCACTGATAGCAACCTGCGCGAACCGGCGGTTTCTCATTCTCTCTCTTTTCTCTTTTCTCGCTGACAGCGCGTGTTGTGTGCGTAAAACGCACAGAGGTCGAAGTGATAAAGAACGAAAGAGGCTAATTACTTTCTTTTTTATTTCCCATATGGCATTTGTTTGGTTTTTTTTTTTTTTTTTTCCATTGCATTCATTTTCAACCACATATCTACCCTACTCTTAAAAGTGACAATCCTTGGATCACTATTCATTTCTGTCACAGTAGTTTTCACATTTATCCTGCTTTCATCTGGTTTTGCTACAGTAACTTTTGCCCTTTTTTCATTCCCGTCACATTACTTTTCACATTGAAACCGGTTTTGTCATGTTCATGCAAATAGCCGACTTCACCTGACATATAAAAAAAAATAAAAAATTTGCCGCCGTATCTTCTGTTGATATTTTATAACTGACAATCCTTGGATCACTATTCATTTCTGTCACAGTAGTTTTCACATTTATCCTGCTTTCATCTGGTTTTGCTACAGTAACTTTTTTCCTTTTTTCATTCCCGTCACATTACTTTTCACATTGAAACCGGTTTTGTCATGTTCATCCAAATAGCCGACTTCACCTGACATATAAAAAAAAATAAAAAATTTGCCGCCGTATCTTCTGTTGATATTTTATAACCGACTACTATATTATTTTATATATATTTTTCCCCTTAAGAGGGAACTCAACGTTTACTATTCATTCTTGTCACACTCCTTTTCACACATGTGAACTGGATTTGCTACAGTAACTTTTTTCCTTTTTTCATTCCCGTCACATTACTTTTCACATTGAAACCGGTTTTGTCATGTTCATCCAAATAGCCGACTTCACCTGACATATAAAAAAAAAAAAAAAAATTTGCCGCCGTATTTTCTGTTGATATTTTATAACCGACTACTATATTATTTTAGTCAATAAAAAACACACAAAATCCAAAAAAAAAAATTTGCCGACTTTGCTGCCGTATTTTCTGTTGATATTTTATAACCGACTACTATAGTCAATAAAAAACACACAAAATCCAAAAAAAAAAAAAATTTGCCGACTTACATTATCTACCCTATATATACATGCATGCAAATGAATTTTGTACACAGTTTCCCATTTCTCAAAGACTTAACAAAAAAAAAAATTCTTGATTACGCTGTGAGGTGGCAAAATATTCTCTTTGAAGGTAGATCTCTATTTGTTATATTTTTGCTTTTTCATTCCAATATATTTTTTTTTTTGCAACTTTATGTTTTTTCGTTTTTGTTTAGGTTTATGTTCATCGTCTTTCTGTAAGTATATTTTGCTTTTACTATTTTTGTATGTTACGTTAAATTGCATGTTTCAGTAAATCTAATTCACAACACATGTTTCAATAATTTTCTGTCGGGAGCATTAAAATTTAGTTGGGATTTAATTGTTTAACCTTGTTAGAATTTGTTTAGTGTTCTGTTTTGATGTATAACTTTAGGGTTTATCCAATTGCTAAAAACAAGGTTAAATGCATGGAATTGCTTCTCTGTGTTTATTTGTTTTTTTCAAAAAAAAAATTCACTTTCATTTAGAATTTTAAATGAATAAAATTATTTCAATACGAGTTTTTGGATGATTTTGATATTTTATTGAGGTGGAAAAAAATACTTCATTTTAAGTTGAAAATTTAGCTTTATTCGATAAAATATTTAATTATTCTTTACTTGTCGATAGTAGCATATAAAAAATGTTTATAATTTGCTTTAGATTTCATTTCATCTATATTTGAGTCAACGACTTCAATATTTATTACTATTGTATTTAATTTTACAATTTCGTTATTTGACTTTAAATTCATGTGTTTTATAAATTTTTTTTTACAACTTATTAAAAATGAACCTTAATAAAATATAAAAATCATCCAAAAACTCATATTGAAATATTTTTTCATTTCAAATTCTTTTTAAATATTTTCTCATGCGCGCACGAATTTTTTCTTTTTTAATAAATTCAAAAAAACATTACATAATATTCATAATTCACCTACTAAAGTTACAACTACAATACATTAAATTTCCTAAATTTTCAACAAAGTTTTTATTACAATTTTAATTTTAATTTGTCCTATTGAAAGAGTTAAATTTTATTTTGCGCAAGGGAGTGAATTTTTTTTTTTTTTTTTTTTTAATGTGTGGCCATGAAAAATATTATTTGTTTAGGTACGATTTTTTTTTTCCATATATTTTGTATAGTTAAATTTGTAGTTATCCTTTATATTTTTTTTCCCTAAAGTTTTTATTATAGTATTTATTATTTATAATTATTTTTAACAAATTGTGTAATCTATAATTTGTATTTACTGTTCTATCAATATTGAATTTGTTTCCAATTTTTTTAGGTTGTAAGATATCATTCTTAATTTTTATTGCGGAATATTATTCCTTCATTTTTGTCACATTGGTTTTCACATTGATCTGGTTCGAAACCGGTTCCATACTGTTCAAAAAAATTGGCCGACTTCATCTGTAAAAAAAAAATACAAATGTGTTCCATGATTAAGATTTTCGTAAGTAGTTAGGTATAGTTAATTTTGTTTTTTGTATATTTAGGATGCAAATATCATTATGTTGATCTATATATCTTGAAAATATTTATTTTACTCCATTATGTTCTTCAGCTTGTACGACTAAATTCCTTTCGCTTTGGTATTGCAGCAGCAGAACATAAACTTTTACTGTAAGTATTTATACGTAGAAGTTATTTTCGTTCATATTATTATTACTTTTGCATGTTTAGTATTTAGTATTTCTTTAAGTAAATATAATTCTGTTCCATGTTTAAGATTTTTGTAAGTAGTTAAGTATAGTTAATTTTGTTTGTGTAGATTTAATATTTCTCTATATTTCACAATAAATTCAATAAATTCTGAAGCATATTAGGTTAACTTAATAAATTTGTCAACATATCATTTTAGTATTATCAGTATTACTGGGTTGTCAACATTAAATTTTTACTACTTAAATTACCAACAATTAACAATACTTAAAATTGTTGAAAAATTGAGTAGGAAAGAAAATAAAAAAGAAGAAATATAAAAAAAAAAAAAATTAGATTGGAACTCCCCGTGCGTGCACGGGGAGTTCGAAACTCCCCGTGCGGGCACGGGGAGATTGGAACTCCCCGTGCGCGCACGGGGAGATAGACTCTCCCCGTGCGTGCACGGGGAGTTCCAAACTCCCCGTGCACGCACGGGGAGAATGGTTCTCCCCGTGCGCGCACGGGGAGTTCCAATCTCCCCGTGCACGCACGGGGAGAACCATTCTCCCCGTGCGTGCACGGGGAGTTCGAAACTCCCCGTGCGTGCACGGGGACAGCGAAATTTTTTTTTTTTTAATATTTTTTTACGTAATTTTTTCCTTCTTTTTTTAAGCTATAAAAATTCTATTGATTTACATTTTACAAAAACTATAAATGTAATTTCACTTATTACAAATTTAGATCAAAAATATTAGAAAATATTTCATAATTTAGATCAAAAATATTAGAAAATATTTCATTTCATACATATATGAAATCTAAACCCCGTTGGGGGCGTTGCCCCCAAACCCCCACGAGCAGGCGCCCCCTCGACCCCATGTTTGACCGGGCAGTCGATCCCGTTGGGGGCGTTGCCCCCAAACCCCCGACGAGGGGCGCCCCCTCGACCCCGAACCCCTCGCACTTCTCAATTTGGTAAAAAAATATGTGACTTTCTTCAATTTACTTCATATACACTTCGATTTTTTATTTTTATTATGATTTTCTTTATTTATTGTATTCTTAGTCATTCATGATTTTGTCAATATTAAATTTATTTCCAATTTTTTAAGTTACAAAAAAACCATTCTCAAAGTAAACATATTAAAATTTTCAACATCAATTGAATTGTGCTATCTTCAGGTATAATATTTTTTTTATTCTTTTCTAGATTTCGTAGAGTTTAATATGTAATTAATCTTTGTATTTTTTTCCTTAAAGTTCCTATTATATTATTGTGGACTCTCATTCTTATTTATTGTTCTTACGTATATAATGTTCAATTGTATTTTTCGATAGTTATAATTGACTACAGTAATACACTATACCTTCATTAATTTTTGTACTAAATTGTTATTTATTTAACTTTCTTTATGCATACTACTTTTCTTTCCTTTTGAAATATATTTTTAGTAATTTTTCACAAATTTCGATATTTTAACCTTTACTTTGTATATATGTTTTAACACATGTAAGATTATTTCTTTCAGAAGCTTTTACTTTCTACAGCTACATTTGAGAATTTAAATTAATGCATTTTATAAATATTATTATACTAGAGTTTTATGACTTTCACCCATCATTTTTAAATCACGTTATGCTAAAGTTGGTATTAGTATTATTTGTTAGTTGTTTGACTACTAAAATATTTTTTATTTTATTCAGATCGGTAGCATATTTATTGTCCTGATGAATTCTCTGGGAACTGGTAATGAGGAGCCTGAGTTTATTAATCTTGAAAGTATTTCCGAAGGCACGAGTAAATCATATAATGCTTTCATACGCCAACAACAAAATCGAAGACAAGCAGATAGGAGGAATCGAGTTCAAACCGTAAGTGTTGATCATCGTAAAAGGATAAATGATCCTATGTTATCTCAAAATAATAATTCTGGCGTTGCTTATGTGCATGAATCTTATTCTGAGGGTTCTACTTCGAATGAAGAATCGACTAATATTTTTGATTATGAATTATGTGAAAGTTTTAACCTTTTGAACATACCAACTACTGCATATGTGTTACCAACATGCACCTATTGTAAGTATTGTGGTGCGAAAAATTTCATAGAGAAACAAAAGGTTTTTGTTGCTGTGATGGAAAAGTTAAACTTTTCATGCCTGATTCACCAAATAAATTATATGATTTATTTATTTCTAAAGAACCTACATGTATGGAATTCAAAAAACTTTCACGCGGATATAATAACCACTTTGCATTCACTTCATTTGGTGTAAAGTACGACAAGGAACTCTTTAAATCATACCGAGGTATTTACACATTCAGAGTTCAAGGACAGATATATCATTATGTAAATCAACTTATGCCACAAAATAATATGCCACATTATATGCAACTATATTTTTATGATACAGATAATGAAATTCAAAATCGTATAAAAATTTCTGAAAATTTAGTAGAACCTACTTTAACTCTTCTAATTGAAATCTTAAAAGGAAATCCATATAGTAAATTTTTCAGATCTTTAAGTAATATAACGAATTTGCACGACCATCGAATACAAATAAAATGTCACCACGGACTCGATCAAAGAGTTTTCAATACTCCTTCAGCGTCTCAAGTAGCTGCTGTATGGGTTGATGATGATGAAAATGCAAATAATCATGTTCGTGATATTACTATATATGGTCATTCGGGTGATTCGCATAAGGTTCATTATTATTATGGTTGTTATGATCATTTACAATATCCTTTGCTCTTCCCATTTGGTGAATCTGGTTGGCATGAAGGCATTCAAAGATATAAACACACATCTTCTCAACTTGAGAATTTGGTCGACCATGTTGTCGTTCCTAAAATAATAAATTCTAGTTCAAATGATTGAAAAAGAAGCTGAAGGTTTACTTATATACTTTGTCATATATTTTCTAATTTTAAAAATATCGATGTTTTAGTTACATATATAAAAATTGTTTTATTCTTCCTCATGCAGTGCTTCATAAAATGAAGAAACGATATCAGGTTTCATGTCGTGAGTATTATGCATACAAGCTACAGATTAGGCTTACAGGTAAGTTTGTGTTGTTTCATACTGGTAGACTTTTTCAACAATATGTTGTAGATATGTATGTTAAAATCGAAACAACGAGATTAGATTACTTTCGCAATAACCGAGAAACAAATTCGTCTTGAACTTTATCAAGGTATTGTAGATAGTGTCGAGAACGGGAAACAAGAGGGTACAAAATTTGAAAGAAATTTGTTTTACCACAATCCTTTACTTGCGGACCTAGAGATATGCTAAGGAGATACTTAGATGCTATGGCTCTTGTTCAACGTTATGGAAAACCAGATATATTCTTAACTATAACATGTAATCCGAATTGGCGTAAATTAAGAAAGATTTGTAACTTAATGATGAGGTTAAAAATCGACCGGTTTTAATTGTACGTATATTTAGAGCAAAATTAGAAGAGCTTAAAAATGATTTGTATAAGAACAATATTTTTGGTCTGTTGTTGCTCATATATACATGATTGAATTCCAAAAAGAGGGCTTCCTCACGCACATCTACCGATAATTTTTAACCGTGGCCATAAGATTTCTTACGCTCAACAAGTTGATAGGATAGTATCTTGTGAAATTCCTGATAAAAACAAGTATCCTCATCTTTATTCAGTTATTGTAAAACATAATATACATGGCCCTTGTGGAAATCTTAATCCCAAAAATGTATGCATGGTGACAAATAGTGGTTGTAAGAATAAATATCCAAGAGATTATTGTAATAGTACTATATTTGGAGATAATTCATACCCATTGTATAGACGTCGTAATAATGGTATTAGTATTAAAGTTAGAGGTCAAATGTTAGACAATCAATGGGTTGTACCATATAATCCTTATTTAAGTGCAAAATTTGACTGTCATATCAACGTTGAAATATGTTCTTCTATTAAAGCTGTAAAATATTTGTACAAATATGTATACAAAGGACATGATCGTATTAATTTTTTCGTTAGCAAAGATGAAAAAGAAAAAGATATTGATGAAATATCTGCTTATCAATCTGCTAGATGGATATCTCCACGAGGCTATGTGGAGGATTTTTTCATTTAATTTGTCATAAATCTATCCAATTGTTTATTCTTTACAACTTCATACCGAAGATCATCAACAAGTTACATACAAAAATACGGATGATTTATCTACTATTATTGAGAATGAAAATACAAGGAGAACAATGTTAACTGAATTTTTTCAATTAAATAAAGCAAACGAATTTGCTCGAACGCTTTTGTATCGAGATATCCCAACATATTTTGTTTGGAATGCAAATAACAAAATTTGGACTCCCAGAAAGAAACAAATTGTTATCGGACGAATTGTCTCAGCGAATCCATCGGAAGGAGAACGATATTTCCTTCGCATTCTTCTTAACCATATTAGAGGACCAACATCATTTGACGATATAAGAACTTTTAATGAAACAATTGTTGGTACATTTCGAGAAGTAGCACTTTTACATGGTTTATTAAGTGGAGACAACCGTTGTGAAGAATGTTTATCCGAAGCTATTATTTACGAAATGCCTTGTTCTTTAAAACGACTTTTTGCTACACTTCTTACATTGTGCAATCCTAATCATCCAAAGTTACTGTGGGATAAATTTAAATCTTATATGATGGATGATTATGTACATCAAAATATACCTATTGAAGTCATTGAAATACGAGCTCTGGAGGATATAAGTTCTATTTTAGAATCCCTGGGTAAAAATATAAATGATTATGGAATTGTGCCGTTTAATGTAAATATAAATGAAGATGAAAGGTTGACAAGAATGATTGCAGAAGAGACAATTAATTTGGAAATTCAAGAAACCTTTGCTTGTGCCGCAATGTTAAATAAGGAACAACAATTTGCATACGATACAATTATGGAAAAAGTAGAATCTGAATCAAGCGGTGCTTTTTTCATCGACGGTCCAGGAGGAACAGGTAAAACTTTTTTATACAAAGCACTCTTAGCTGGTGTAAGGTCTAGACATTTTATTGCTTTAGCAACTGCATCGTCTGGAGTAGCTGCATCTTTATTACCTGGAGGTCGAATGTACTCATTCGAGATTTAAAATTCCTTTGGAAACAATAGGAGAAGTCAATTGCTCTATTAGCAAACAATCAGCTTTGGGAACTTTGTTGAAAATGTCTAAACTAATAATTTGGAATGAAGCACCTATGGTAAATCGTTGTACTATTGAAGTCAGAGATAAAATGTTTAGAGATATTACTGATTGTAACTTACCTTTTGGTGGAAAAGTAATCGTTCTTGGAGGAGATTTTCGACAGGTTTTACCAGTTGTACCGAAAGGAAAAAAAGAAGACATAATGAAAGCTAGCTTGGTTTTCTCATATCTATGGCCTTTGTTTGTACATCTACCATTAGTTCATAATATGAGAGCAAAGTTCGATTCTACGTTCTGCGATTACTTGCTTAGAATTGGAAATGGAACAGAACAAGAACATACTTGTAAATGTATTAAGCTTCCAAATAGTATAATTTTACCATTCGAAGATGAAATCACGTCTCAGAAAACTTTGATACATTGTGTTTTTCCAAATATAGAAGCTTATGCTGATCATTTACATACCATGGTAAACCGTGTTATTCTTACACCTACAAATGAATGTGTTGACTATATTAACAAACTTCTGCTTGAACAAATTCCTGGTCAAATTTTCACATACTATAGTTTTGATGAAGCAATTGAAAAATCAGAACAGTGCGTGCAAGAAGATTTCTTAAATACTTTGACATCAAATGGTATTCCACCTCATGAATTGAACCTTAAAATAAATTGTCATGTAATGTTATTGCGGAATATTAATCCTTCTGAAGGGTTATGCAATGGAACACGTCTTACTTGTCGAAAATTTGAGAGAAACGTTATTCTTGCTGAAATCACTACTGGCGAATATTGTGGAAAACATGTTTTCTTACCGAGGATCCCTTTTATACCACTGAAATCTGATCGAACCACAATTCCATTTAAAAGAACTCAATTTCCAATTAGACCATGCTTTGCAATGACAATAAATAAAGCCCAAGGTCAAACACTTGATTTTGTCGGTTTGTATCTTCCAGAACCAGTTTTCTGCCATGGGCAGTTATATGTAGCGTTATCAAGAGCAAAAACAAGCAAATCTCTAAAAGTTTTACTGAAACCATCAACCACAGATACTTCGCACAACTCATGTACTGAAAATGTTGTCTATAAAGAAATTCTTTCATTTATACATTCATAGAACAACCTTCTCATAGAACAACCTTCTCACAGGTATATTTATTTCGTATATTATATTTAAAATACAGTATTTTACTATGCATAAAATAATATTTTTCATTTTATATACAGGTTATCGAAATTTCTATTGATGTTATTCGAAAGTTCAAATGAATTCTCTACTGCATCTGTATATTTCACAGGTATGAATTAATTTAAAAATAAAATATAATTTTTTTATGAACATCTAATACACTTTCATTATATTTTTCCAACATTTGTATAGTTCTCAAAAAATAATTTTACATTGTTTTTTAGACTATCTACCACATTTTCTTGGAAATAAAATATTAATTCATCAACAAAAGATGTCATATTAGTGTAAGTGGTGATACCATCTAACATGTTTTTTCTAAATAAAAACAAGTACACATGTGTTGTATATAATAATCTCCGTATTTCTCTTATTCCATTGCCATATATGTACTATTATTTATCATTTCGCAAATTCCTCCAAATCCATTTTTTGATTTGTTCACGACACCTTTAATATGGAATCTTCCATATATCAACATTGGTTTTATAGGTACCTAATCTTTGTGATCCTCCATTGAAATTAATGAAACGAGTTAATATATTACCCTATTCTTTAAAATTTGCGATTCAATAAATTTCTCAATTATGGTTAGTCTATTAATAATGTTTTCCATTACTTTAGTAGAATATATTCATTGACATTTTGTTATATGATTGGACACAGGTTTTCTGTTATTAGCAAGAGTTCCATCTTCTCAAAGGCATCCACGATTATTGTATTTGTACAATTTTTAGTCTATCAAAATCTTTTAATGTTGTCATATGACATTTTACATAAAGCGTGTCTTCGTGGAGTACAAGGGAACGAAACAGAGAAATTTCTTTCTTATTTTAAGCCATGTATAATACCCCAAAGAATGTGGAGTTGCTTCAGGTTTGAAGCATATGGAGGCCAAAAAGCATAAAACATGTTGTATATATGTAAAGGAAAGCACATTGTTCATATAAAAGAGGTAAGTTTTATGTTTCTCACTCTTCCTGGTCATAATACATCATAAAAATCTTTTTAATAACAACTTCTTATATCTTTGACAAATGTGTTTTGCTTGATCTTCACTCAATCATGATGACATCTTTATTCTCGATACAAAATATGAAATCTTTCAGTTCAACGAATCCGACTCATGTAGTCAAGAAAGGGCAAGAAAGGGCTAAAACACTGGAAGTTTTAGTGAAAGAACGGGAAGGAAATGATTTTTAAGAGAGGTAGACCATCTGCAATGTTTCTAAGATTTGGAAATTACAATGAGATGCCTGAGGATTCGAATCGAGGAGACTTCTAGCCGGTCCCAACCCATTACACCATAATTGCCATACTCCAACAAAGCCCCGGACGCCATGAAAATTAAACTCTTCTCTCATTTTATTTTAATTTCCAAAGACAGAAAAAAAAAGAAGAAGAAAAACAAACAAAAAAAGTCAGTCTATAAATTGGTCTAAATATAATATATATTTTTGTGTAGAGTAACTTGGGTCCTTTGCATTGTTTCTTTTTGTCTTGGAATTTATGGAAGACCTTATGATATATGTAAGTACTTGTAAGCTTTTTAAAAGTTTCAATGGAATATTATGCCCCATTTTGTTACATGCTGTTCATGTTATTTGTTAGGGTGTACACACACATGTTAATTAATAGTTAATCTTTTCAAGTATTTACACAATTATTTTGCATACCTTCACATATTCGCATACGTATGAAGTGAAAACACAAGAAATTGAACTTATGATCGTTTTCAAATATAATTTTGACAGCATAATGACAATTAACCATAAATCACAGTAGTATCACATTATCTGATTTTGTAATTTAGTTAAACATATTACACACAACACATTCACGAGAATTTCTTATGTTCGAAAGAAATTCTTAACATTCACAATGCTAATATTTATTTACCTTTAAAATAACACAACATGTGCATTGCACGAGGCAAAAACTAACATGAAAACAAACTTCCCATAATAATAACACTACAACATTATGGAACTTACAGATCCTTCAAAATTTAAGCTTCACCAGAAAACATATTTTGTTTGGATTATAATTTCGCTCTTTTTTTTTGTAATATATAAAATTCAATCTTATATCTCTTTCATTCTTATTATTTTATTTTCTTTCTAAAATCATATATACTTGAGACTTCAACTTTTATTTTTTATTTTTTATTGTGTGTGTATATATATATATATATATATATATATATATATATATATATATATATATATATATATATATTATGCATTCCATACTTCAGAAAATGGTATGAAAAAATGCAGATAATTTTTTTTTTTTGAACACTAACATTACTTCCTTAATCACATTGCCCGTGCATTGCACGGGCAATAGACTAGTTTGATAAAAAATCACTACTTTAAAATATATTTTCTTATCAAAATGGGTTTTAAACATGGGCAGAATACTCATATTTCAATTTGTTTAATGATTTTTATATTTTATTTTTGTGTTAATTGGCTCAAATAAGATATTTAACAGTACAATTTGGATTTTAGTCTTAGACCATATTAATCTTTAAAATAATTACTTTAAAGGTAATTATATTCATGAAACAATTTTTATTCATTGCACAGTATTATAATTGTACTTAAAATTCTTAATCTTTGCCCATTATAACACTTATATCCTTAACGATTTGTCACGTCATTCTCGTCCTCAAACTTTTCATCAATTAATACATTTTGTATTTGATAACAATTTAATGTCCAAAAATCTGTTAAAATGACCCATTTGATTCTCATTATTGTAGAATGAGAATGAAAAATATAGTCGTTATTGGGCCCCACACAAGAGATAGAAATCCAAAATTGATGGCTTGATTTGGTGTATAACGATCATCTTTTTCATTTTTATGGATGAAAAATTAGAAACAAACGGATGCTTATTTTTTCATCGTATTTTAAAATAAGTACAAAAAATATTTTTCCCATATTTCAAAGTATGAAAACAAAATATTTTGAAATAAATCATCATTAAGGGCGAAACATACTAATTAATGATATGTTGAAAATAAGAATTCGACCAAAAAAATTAAGAAAATAATTACTACAATGAACAAAGATTGAGAAGTTTAATTGCAATTAAAATGTAGTGTGTCAAATAAAAATTATAAGGGTCCGTTTGATTGCAATTGTGGAAAATGGGTGGAAAGAAAATGTTTTACAGGGAATTGATTTTCCTAGAAAATGTTTTACTGGGAATTGTAATTAATTGTGTTTGATTGGTATAATTTTTCATGGAAAATGTTGAAAGTTTGGTGTCCATTTAACTTCGTTTTTTATGGAATTTGTTCATTAAAGTGATAATTTTTTCTATCATTGGGTCTAAAATTTGTTCCATTTGTAAAAAAAAAAAAATTTGAAAAAAAAATTTACCATACCGAATATCATTCGTTTGAATTTGTTTTGCATGGAAGTTATCAATAAAAGTGAAAATTTTTTTTACCATTATATCTAAAAAATTTTCCCATTGAAAAAAAAAAAAGCAAAAAAAAAAAAAAAGATGGAAAATGTTTTCCCACCAAATAGGTGGAAAAACAAAATCAATTTTTTGTGCATCAAATGATTGTACCTAGAAAAAGGTGGAAAACATTTTGTAGGAAAATTTGTGCTATCAAACACCTTTAATTGGATAAAGTTAGAAAATGTTTTCCTTTTCCACCCATTTTCTAGGCTATCAAACATACCCTAACTGTAATATATCCACCATTATTTTAAACCTAATATTTATAAACTACCTAAAAAATAACCCTTATTCGACCTCACCAAAATCCCAATTCCCCCTAAATCAAATTGATTGAATGAATCCAAAACCCTAAACTAAACTTCTCTCTTCTTCTTCTTCTTCTCTCTTCGCGGCTTGTCATCCCGAATCCTTCTGCAATTGAAACTTGGTTGCATTCATATTATTGAGTGAAAAGAAGAATTGGGTTTGAGTGTTTCATCCGTTTTCCAAATTTGATCGAAATGTGAATCAATACATTTGTAGGATGAATCATTGAATTGCTTTGAATGTGAATCGGTACATTTGTATTTGAGTTGCTCTTGTTCTTTCTTACCCATTTTTATTGGATGATGAAAGTATAGAAAGTAAGAGGGCTAAAAAATTTAAGTTATATGTCAAAAAATTATGTTAAAAAATAATGGAAAAATGGTTTTAAATGGGAGATGAATGGTAGTTTTTGGAAAGTTTGTCATTCAATTGATGAATTGAATATTGAAATACCGCTTGTCGCTAGTTAATTACTCCAGTTTGTGTTAAAGGATATATATCCCACATCGATAAATTATGTTGACACAAACCAATTAATAAAGATTTTGGGCTACTCCTCTTAAGAATGTTGACCTTTTAAGATGGAACCCCAACTATTCGATCCCGTTAAGACTCTAAAATGAACACGTGAATTTCAAGATTGGTCTGCTCAAATGAGCCAGCATCTTGCGGGGATATGTTAAAGGATATATATCCAACATCGATAAATGATGTTGACACAAACCAATTAATAAAGATTTCGGGCTACTCCTCTTAAGAAGGTTGATATTTTAAGATGGAATCCCAATTCTTAACATGGTATCAGAGCCCATTGTGCTCCTACGAGCGATTCGATCCCGTTAAAACTCTAAAATGAGCACGTGGATTTCAAGATTGGTCTGCTCAAATGAGCCACCATTTTGTGGGGGGCGTGTTAAAGGATATATATCTCACATCGATAAATGATGTTGACACAGACCAATTAATAAAGATCTCGAGTTATTCCTCTTAATAAGGTTGACCTTTTAAGATGGAATCCCAAATCTTAACAGTTTGATCCTAATTATTTTCTGTGGAGCTCCAATTTTCATATACTTTGGTGATATCATGTTGTTTATTTAATTCGTACATTTAATGCTTCCAAATACAAAGAGCAAAAATCGCTATGTGGAATAAATTTTCTTGAACAAAAATTATATAGGACGTGCATAAATTTAACTTGAGAAAACTTAACATCTAGCAACATAGGAAGATTGTACTTGAGATCTTCAGTTTCATAGACAAAACATACCATTGGGACTTGTTTCGACCAAATACTAAAACATGTTCTAAGCAAACAACACTAGTGTATATCAATACAAGTTTGTTTATTAGCCAATATCAGAACTTATCCCTAATGTGGTTGATCATATCTTCAGAATTCCATTAATATAGACCCGTCAATTCCTATTTGACTTCTTCATGGCACGCCTGTCATTTATGTAATTCTAAAAATATTACCTTGTCGTTAATCTATTTTTGAAAATGGATTTACGGTAGAATCTTCGTATTTGTTAATTGATTACTGAACCTGATTGTTTTATGTTTTTCATTGCAGAAATGAAACATTTATTTGATTATGTGATTCCCGTTGAAGATAGAATTAAAAGTTTGATTATATTTGGGAGATGTTAGATGATGTTTATCTAGAAATGTTGATGGAATTCTGTTTCGAACAACTTTATCAAATGAAGCGTATACCTTTTTCAGCTCTGCTAGCCTATCAACTTGTAATGAGGATGATTGTAACAAAAAAAAAAAAATGAGATGTGATTTTCAATTGGTGGTCATTATACGAGCTCTCATTGATAATGTGGTTGAGAGATATTGATGAGCCTTCATTGAGCCCCAGATTATGACTAATGATAATTTTGACATGCCGGGAACAAAAAAATTCATTTTAATGTCATGAATAACGAAATCAACTTTTAACCCCTTTTCGGACTTCATCATACAACTCTGTATATGAAATATTTTTTTATAGAAAAATATTTGTTGCAGTGTCTTAATCATTCTCTATTCATTTCAAAACTCATGCACTTTGATCATTCTTTTCAAATTCAACGAATATAAAATGAAAATCATTGCACCAAAGTCTATATCTGCAATTCAACAAAAAAAAAATGTAATAAATTACTCCAATGACATACAAAAAACAACTCATATTGTTACAAATTTTAAGCACATAAAAAACGGCATTTTGTAGTTTAGAATGCACATGTGCCATTTAAATTTATTTAAAACAATATAGTGCTGTAAAAGAATGGAGGGATATGATCCAAGGTGCCATCGAAACGAGGACAAGTCCAGGGACGGATCCATTGCTAGTGGAAGACAGACCGATAACTCGATCGAGGACAAAACGAGTGAAAGAGGCGATGGCATTGCTCTTTCAAGCTACGGTTGACGATATGGCGATCGTGACGAAGAATGGAGCAAGTTCCATGTTGGGGTCGAGGCCGGAATCGGGATGGATCAACTTAATAGAAGCCACGAAAGAAGGAGGCGAAACGGGTAACTATGCGACACTCAAGCTATGCGGTCCATAGCCAATTACCGAAATTGGTTGGGGTCGAATTGAAGACTCTATGTGACCGCATAGGCATCGCCGCATAGGCATGCGGCGATGCCTATGCGGTCGCATAGAGCAAATTCTGGCCAGATTATTTCCTTTTACGCGTTTTTTCCTTATTTGATAGAGTCCTATGTTTAGTCAATCTCCTACCATATTTATGAGATTATGCACGTTTTTTTCCCTTGTGTCTAGGGTTTGGTATAAATACTAAAAACATTGATTGTATTATAACTTTTGACAAATTATTAATTAATAGGCTATTGCTTTCCATGTTCTTCCATTGAACAATCAATCGACCTTATCAAGATATAAATCTTGTGGCGTTCAAATATCGGATCATGGGTTCTTCATTATGTAATCAAGGGATTCAACGCTTCGTCGTTATCGTTGGGTTTTTTGTTCAACTTGTTGGGTTCAAATCCAAAATCGGGTTTAATTGGCGTTCTTGGGTTCCGCATCAACCTAGTTGTGGGTTTCGTAGTCACCGTCGCTACGATGTTCACATCAGTTGGTATCAGAGGTTTGGCTCCAATTCTATCAGATTATATCCTTTGTTTTCTTGTTGAATTAATAAATCTTATCTTTTCTGTAGTTTCTTTGTGTTCTTGAGTCGTTCTTCATTTTCAATTCCTAGATCCATAAATTTCTTGTTGGTAGTATAATCTTGTGTTAAAAAAAAAAAATACTGTTTACGTACGGTACTGTTCATCCGTACAGAAAAAAATTGAAATTTGTTTGATTAATTTACTACCAACTCTCTACAAACTTCGGATCATCAATTTGTTTTTATCATCCAATTCGAGTCAAATTTATAGTTGAATTCTCTTGTCTTCCCATTGTCATTCCCAAAATTGCTATACTCCTCTTGAGTCACAATCATCCACACATTCGATTTTTGAAGTCACAAGTTTGATCCAATGAGTTCGTTGTTGTCTTTGGAAGCACTTGGTGGAAGCATTGAGTGGTAAAAGGCAGAGGGTGAGATTATTAGAGGGTAAAAGCCAATTGAGTGATTCCGAGTGAAAATTGGCGAGACAGAAATTGAGAGAATGTCAGATATGGAAAGCTCAAATTCCAGCAGGAACGGTAGCTAGACCATATTGCAAGATGATATGATGGATAAGTTTGAACGATTGTTGATGGACATGGGAGCAAGAATGGAGCAATTGAGTGCTTCAGTGGTAAATCTTAGTAGGGAACAACTAGCTGATGTACCTCACGATAGGAGAGCGGGTAAGCGAGTCCCTAGGATAGATGAACATGAGATCGGTAGTGAATGTGGGTGAAGATAAATACGAAGGGGATGAGATGGAACAAAGGAGGCATAGACGCGATAGGTTTGAACGACGTGGTAAAAATAATCATGGAGGTGAGACTGATGGTAATTTGGGTAATGTAAAAGTGACGATTCCCCAATTTAAGGGTATGAGTGATCCCGATGTATATTTAGATTGGGAGAAAAAGGTGGAGTTGACTTTTGATTGCCATAGCTATTCGGAGCATAAGAAGGTGAAGATTGAGGTGTTGGAATTCACTTATTACGCCATCTCTTGGTGGGATCAAGTGGTTACTTCATGGCGTCAGAATTGAGAGAGACCTACAAATACTTGGGATGAATTGAAGGCAGTAATGAGAAAACGATTTGTACATGGTCATTACTATAGGGAGCTCCATCAAAAACTGCAGAGTTTGTATCAGGGGTCAAAGAATGTAGAAGATTATTATAAGGAGATGGAGATTTTGATGATTAGGGCAAATGTAGAGGAAGATCGGGAAGCTACCATAGCTAGGTTCTTGAATGGGTTGAATAAGGAGATCGCTAACGTGGTGGAGTTACAACATTATGTAGAGTTGGAAGATATGTTGCATGTAACCATGAAAGTGGAAAGACAATTGAAGAGGAAGGGGACTGCGAGGCAGCTGGTGAACACTTCGTCTTCTAACCCAAACTGGAAGTCGCGGTGGGAAGGTAATAAGATGAATGAAGTAGTAGCTAAGGAGAGGACATAAATGCAACGGGGAAAGGAAGAGAGTGCTAGCAAAATCGTACCCAAAATGGAGTCACAACAATCAAGGAATAGGGACATAAAATGTTTTCGGTGTCTGGGAACGGGGTACATTGCTTCTATGTGTCCTAACAAAAGGGTAATGATTTTACGGGATGATGGAGAGGTGGTGAGTAAGAGTGAAGGAGAGTATGACGATATGCCAGCACTAGAGGAGGTTGATGGAGAGGAAAATATAGAATTTACTGTTGGTGAGCTACTGGTCACAATGAGAGCTCTTAACACTCAAGTCAAGGTAGATGATACTGAGCAACAGCGAGAAAACATATTCCACACCCGGTGTCACGTCCACGATAAGGTATGTAGTCTAATCATTGATGGTAGGAGTTGCAAAAATGTAGCTAGCATGACCTTAGTTGAAAATTTGGGTTTAGTATTGTTTAAACACTCTAGGCCTTATAAATTACAATGGTTGAATGAGAGTGGAGAGGTTAGGGTGAATAAACGGGTGATGATTGATTTCGCGATTGGCAGTTACAGTGACAATGTTGTATGTGATGTGGTGCTTATGCAAGTGGGTCATATTTTGTTGGGAAGGCTGTGGCAATATGATAGGTTAGTTACACATGATGGTTATAGGAACCGGTATACCTTTGTCAATGAAGGGAGGTCTATTATTCTTGAGTCATTAACACCAGCACAAGTTTTTGAAGATCAAGTTAAATTGAGGAAGAGAGAAGAACGAGCGAGTCGGCAAAAAGGAGAGAAAATGGAAAGGTGGTCGGGAGTGGGGAAAAGAGAGAGGCCATGTGAGAAGAGAGAAAACAGCGAGTTAGTTAGTAAGAGAGAAAATGGCGAGGTAGATGAGAGGGGAAAAAGGAGAGAGGTGCCACAAGAGAGGAGAGAAAAAGAGCCAGTTGAGAGGAGAGAAAAATCGAAAGCGACCTTTTTTGTGAGGGTGAGTGAATTAAAAAAGGTTATAGTTGATCAAAGTCAAATGTTGTTGTTGGTATACAAGGAGTCCCTCCTCAACTTTGAGGAATCTCATATATCCCTCCCCAGTTTGGTTAAGTCCTTGTTGCAGGAGTTTAAAGATGTGTTTCTAGAAGACATGCCAAGTGGACTACTACCAATTCGAGGTATTGAGCACCAAATTGACTTCATACCTGGAGCAGTCATTCCAAATCAACCCACCTACCGAAGCAATCCTGATGAGACAAAAAAGGCAAGTGGAGGAGTTGATGAGCAACAGTTACGTGAGGGAGAGCATGAGCCCATGTGTTGTACCTGTTCTACTGGTGCCAAAGAAGGATAAAACTTGGATGATGTACGTGGACTGCAGGGTTATCAACAATAAAACAGTAAAGTATCGTCACACACCCATTTTGGTATTACCTAACTTTGACAAAACATTTGAGGTTGAGTGTGATGCATCAGGAATAGGTATTGGAACAGTGTTGATGCAGGATCGTAGGCTTACAGCATATTTTAGTGAAAAGCTGAATGAGGCTACTCTGAACTATCCCACATATGTTAAGGAGTTGTACTCACTTGTTTGAGCATTGGAGACTTGGCAGCACTACCTATGGCCTAAGGAGTTTGTGATACACACAGATCACGAGTCGTTGAAGCACTTTTTGGGTCAAGGTAAGTTGAACAAAAGGCACGCGAGGTGAATAGAATTTATTGAGTCATTTCCCTACGTCATCTGGTATAAACAAGGTAAGGAAAATGTGGTTACGGATGCATTATCTCGAAGGTATGTACTTTTAAATTCTTTAAGTGCATGTTTACTTAGTTTTGAACACATTAAAGGCATGTATGTGAGTGATCTTGATTTCTTTAACATTTATGAATCATGCAATAAGGGGGCTATCAATAAATTTTATAAGCATGAGGATATTTATTTAGGGAAACTAAGCTATGCATTTCAAACTGTTCTATACGTGAATTGTTGGTAAGTGAAGCACACAGTGGGGGCTTAATAGGTCATTTTGGGGTACAAAAGATTTTAGACATGTTATGAGAATATTTTTATTGGCCTAAAATGAGAAGTGATGTAGAACGCGTTTGTGGGAAATGCATAACTTGTAAACAGGCTAAGTCTAAAGTTTTGCCTCACTCCTTTGCTTATACCTAGTGAACCTTGGGTAGATATTTCAATGGATTTAGTGTTGGGTTTACCTAGCACAAAAATGGGTCGAGATTTAATATTTGTTGTGGTGGATATGTTTAGTAAAATGGCGCACTTTATACCATGTCACAAAATCGATAATGCTACCAATATTGCAGATTTGTTCTATAGGGAGATAATACGTTTGCATGGGGTCTCTATGAGCATAGTGTCAGATCGAGATGTTAAATTCTTGAGTCATTTTTGGCGTGTTTTGTGAAATAAGCTAGGCGCTAAATTGTTGTTTTCTACTATTTGTCATCCACAAACCGATAGGCAAATTGAAGTAGTTAATAGAACCATGACTCAGTTGCTTCGTACGGTAATCAATAAGAACTTGAAAAGTTCGGAGTAGTGTTTGCCTTTTATTGAATTTTCTTATAACAAAGCTGTACACTCTACTACTTTGTTTTCATTGTTTGAAGTTGTTTATGAGTTTAATCCACTAACACTTTTGGATTTGTTGCCTTTGCCTGTGAATGAATGAGGTAGCTTGGATGGTAAGCGAAAAGCTGAGTTGGTAAAGTCACTGCATGAGAAGGCCAGGAAGCAAATTGAAGAGAAAAGTAAGCTCATAGCAGCGAAAGCAAACAAAGGTAGAAGGCGTGTGGCATTTGGACAAGGGGATTGGGTTTGTGTGCATTTCAGAAAAGAGCGCTTTCCGGATAAGAAAAAGTCTAAGTTGCAACCGCGTGGGGATGACCCATTTCAAGTCATCAAGAGGATCAACGATAATGCCTACAAAGTGGATCTCCCAGGTGAGTATAGTATTTCAGCTACATTTTAACTACATTTAATGTTGCCGATCTATCTCCCAGGTGAGTATAGTATTATGCTTGCTAATTGTAAACAAGGAAATTCATGCTCAAACTTGATATATGTATGTTGATAGGGGGAACTTTTGCTTAAATTTTTATATCAATCTGTTCACTATCTATATTGCAAATTATCTTGTTTGTCATAATCAAAAAAGGGAAAATTGTTGATCTATGGTTGATCATGACCTTAATGTTTTGATTATAACAAATAAGTCCATCTCGTTTACTAACAAATTGAATTGAGTGTTTAAGCCTTCAAAGTTATAAAGATTATTATTCACACTCAAATGAAATACAAGTAAAGTTTAAATGATCATTCAAGACAAATCATTCGAGACAATAGTGATTTGCATGCGACAATCAAATTGGAACTTAACAAAATTGCAAATCAAGATACAAGTCAAAGAGATGCTCAAAGAGATCAAGAACATTGAAGATTGAGTCTTTTATCGAACCTTATTTTTATATGTAAAGATATAACTCGTCAATGTTTAGTAAGTGCATAAAGCTCAAGTATTTCTCATAAATTTATTACTTGCATAAATTGATTTGACATGAAAATGATTTTGAACATTTGTAATATATCAAAAACTTTGAAAAATCATTTTCAAAAGTCCCTAAAAAAAAACACACTTCAACTTTCAATCAAAAAGTTATACTCCGATTTTCAATCTCATATTGGGACAGATTTTTGACATAGAAAATGATCTAATTTGAAGATGATTTCTAAATCAAAGTTGTAGCCCCTTGAGTCAGATTTCTAACCCATTTTAAATCACCTTAATTGGATATCGGGAGAAAAAGATATGATTAAAATACTGAAAGCTGTCTGGCCTGTCTGTTGACTTCAATCTCATATTGGGACAGATGTTTGACATAGAAAATGATCTAATTTGAAGATGATTTCTGAATCAAAGTTGTAGTCCATTGAGTCAGCTTTCTAACCCATTTTGAATCACCTAATCAGACATCGAGAGAAAAAGATATGATCAAAATACTGAACACTATCCGGCCTGTGGGATGACTTCGGTCAACCGAAAGTAACGGCTATAATTTCAAATTGGTCAACCAAACTTACTCGAGAGCAACCCTTTTTTGCTCTATAAATGCCCCATCTTCTCCATTCATTTTCACCAATTTAGAAGAGATTTTTGAGAGCTTTTTTTATTGAGAAATCATTGAGTTTACTTAAGTATAAATTCTATTCCATTTATTACAAAAGAGTTTCTTGATTGATTCAACATGGTTCATTCATTTTATCAAGAAATCTTTTTTGCAAAGAACTCTTCACAAACTTCATCTATTCTTCATTTTTGATAAAAGTTTTCTTTACCAACACTTTGATTTAAAGTGTAAATCTCTCTTCATACTTAAAATTGTATTATTTGTTAAGAGAGATCATTGTCTTGAAAACTTTGATACAAAGAATTTCTTGATTGATCAAAACTAGTTTCATATATTTCATTAAGAATTCTTTTTGCAAAAAAACTTTCTCAATCTCATCTATTCTTCAATTCTTGATAAATGTTTTCTTTGCCAACACTTTTATTAAAGTGTAAATCTCTCTTCATATTTAACTCGTATTATTTGTTAAGAGAGATTATTGGTTGAAAAACTTTGATACAAAGATATAAACTATTTCATTATTCATTATTCATCAAAGTTTACAACATCAACACTTTAGCTTTATTATTTGCTGTCTATTGAAGTGTTTACCTAACTCTCTAATGCTTAACTTGATTATATCATTTGTTAAGAGAGTTTCTTCATTGTAATTTATCACTTATTTCTTGACGGTTTCGAGAGCCTTGTGAAAACTCGATTATAAGGATATGTGCTCCTTGTTGTAAATCACCTAAGGATAAGTGCTCATTGTTGTAAGTCACTTAAGGGTAGGTGCTCATTGTTGTAAGTCACCTAAGGATAAGTGCTCATTGTTGTAAGTCATTTAAGGATTGGTACTCCTTGTTGTAAGTTACCATTATAGTGCATTTGACATGTTCGTGACGGAGAGCTTGGTAACGAGGGACGTAGATCATTGGATTGGATCGAACCTCCATAACATATCGTTTGCATTCTCTATCCCTTTTACTTAACGCATTTACTTCGCGCAAATTTACATTGTTCCACTTACGTGTTTACTTGTGTTTAGACTATTCTCTATCATTTGCATGCTCACTTATTAAAATCTTGAGTGATTAACGAAAAAGTTTTAATAACCAATTCACCCCTCTCTTGGTTAGTTATTCTTGGGCTAACATTCTAGACCTCTTGCGGAAAGGCCGTGTTTCAAATACGGTGAGTTTGGGCATTTCAAAGTAATTGTCCTAACAAAAGAGTGGAATGGAAGAAGAACAACAAGAAAAATAACAATGGGAAGGTACAAAGCAAACAAGAGGTTAGTTATGCCTCAGAAGAAGGGGGCAGCGATGAGTGTTACTTCGTCTCTTGTGATGAAGAAATCTCCGGTAAGTGGATTCTCTTACCATATGTGTCCAAATAGGAAGTGGTTTACTACCTATAGAAGCATTGATGGTGGAACCTTGTTGATGGGGAATAACCATTCTTGTAAAACGGTGGGGCTTGGTTCGATTATAATCAAGATGCATGATGGAGTGGTAAGAACATTGATGGATGTTAGACATGTTCCTGATTTGCGGAAGAACCTTATTTCTGTTGGTACTTTGGACTCCAGTGGCTGCAAGATATTTACATGGAATGGAGTAAAGAAGGTTGTTCATGGTTCTTTGGTAGTAATGAAAGGTATTCGTCAAGGTAACCTCTATTCTCTTTTGGGTTCTACAGTTACTAGTAATGTAGCAGTTGGAACAAGTGGAAGTTGTGGAGACCCATGTGAGTGCACTCGGCTATGGCATAGGCGGCTTGGGCATATGTCAGAAAAGGGTCTAGATCTACTCAGCAAGTAAGGTTTGCTGAAGAACTTGAAGAAGCCTTGCATGGATTTTTGTGAGCATTACGTGTACAGTAAAGCACATCGTGTTCAGTTCTAGTCAAGCAAACACAGAAGCAGGGGTATATTAGACTATGTGCATACAGATGTTTGGGGTCCGGCTACGGTTACTTCCAAGGGTGGTTCCAGGTACTTTGTCACGTTTGTTGATGATTATTCCAGGTATGCTTGGATTTATTTCTTAAAGCATAAGAATGAGGTATTCGACACGTTCAAGAAGTGGAAAGCAATGGTTGAAAACAGAACAGGCAAGAAATTGAAGACACTGCGATCTGATAACGGTACAGAGTATACAGAGGGTGCTTTCAAAGAGTTCTGTGATAAGGAAGGTATTGCACGACACTGGACAGTTAGGAAAACACCACAGCAGAATGGGGTTGCAGAGAGACTGAACTGTACATTGCGGGAGAGAGCAATGTGTATGCGATCATATGCTGGTTTGGGCAAAGAATGGTGGGCAGAGTCGGTTGCTACTGCTTGCTATATAGTGAACTGATCTCCACATTTAAAGTTAGATGGAGATGTACCTTAAGGGTATGGTCAGGGAAACATGCAGATTATGAGAGACTCAAAATTTTTGGGTGCACAGCCTACTACCACGTCACGAGGGAAAGCTTGATGCGAGAGCCAAGAAGGCAATATTCTTGGGATATGCAGTAGGTGTAAAAGGCTATCGCCTTTGGTGTATAGAAGATTCTAAGTTTATAATCAGCAGGGATGTTACTTTTGATGAGAACTCCATGGTAGCTTCGTTGAAAGCTACGGTGCCTAGTGATGATGATGTTGGGACTTCAAAGTCTCAAGTAGTTGAGATAGAACCTAAAGACCAACCAAGTTCTAGTCGTGTTCAAGAGGAGTATCATGCAGACACACAAGAGGAGAGTGATGATGAGCTTGAACATGAGACGGTTCAACAAGAGAATGTACAGGCATCACAACAACAGCAGCTCGAAGATAGTTTGGCTTCCACTAGGCCAAGGCGAGCATACAAGCAAGTTCAGAAGTTGGGGTCAGACCAGCCTTTGAAGCACTATAGGCAGATAAATTTGGTTGAGTATGCACTCTCGGTAGATGATGATGAGCTGATCACTTTCAAGGAAGTTATTCGAGACAGCGATAGTGAGAGTTGGGTGGCTGTGATCGAAGAAGAGATGGAGTCTCTTCGGAAGAACCAAACATGGGAGGTTGTTTCATTGCCTGCAGGAAAGAAAGTTATTGGTTGTAAGTGGGTGTATAAGAAAAAAGAAGATTCTTCCGAGCTTGGTGGTACAAGGCAATGATAGTGGCTAAGGGGTTTGCACAAAGAGAGGGAGTCGGCTACAATGAGATCTTTTCTCCGGTGGTGAAGCACACTTCCATTCGGGTGCTATTGAGTATTGTTGCTCATGGTGATCTTGAGCTAGAACAGCTTGATGTCAAAATAGTTTTCTTGCACGGAGACTTGGATGAGGAAATCTATATGCATCAACCTGAGGGCTACAAGGTTGAGGATAAAGAACGTCATGTATGTCGCTTGAGGAAATCACTATATGGATTGAAGCAATCTCCTCAGCAGTGGTACAAGCGATTTAACTCCTTCATGCTAAAGCATGGATTCTCCAGAAGTGAGTATGACTGTTGTGTTTATATTCGAAAACTTCGTGGAGGTGATTATATCTATCTTCTTTTGTATGTGGATGATATGCTTATTGTTTCGAAGAGCAAGGTGGAGATAGATAGGCTGAAATCTCAACTTGGCAAAGAGTTTGAGATGAAAGACATGGGCGCTGCTAAGAAAATATTGGGTATGGAGATTAGAAGATAGAGGTCGAACCGTCGATTGTTCTTGAATCAGAAAGGCTACATTGAGAGGGTTATCGCGAGGTTCGGGATCCAAGGTGCTAAATCAGTGGTGACTTCATTGGCTCTACAGTTTAGGCTCTCTGGTAAACAATCTCCCACTACAGCGGAAGAAAAGGTACACATGGATCGTGTACCTTATGCTAGTGCAGTCGGCAGTTTGATGTATGCCATGGTGTGTACTCGTCCAGATATTTCACAGGCGGTCAGTGTAGTCAGTAGGTTCATGGCGAATCCAGGGAAGGCACATTGGGAAGCAGTGAAATGGGTCCTGAGGTACTTAAAAGGTACCGCTGATACGAGTTTGTGTTTTGGTAGAGATACATGTCAGATTAGTGGGTTTGTGGACTCAAATTATGCAGGTGATCTAGATAGACAACGATCTACTATTGGTTATGTGTTCAGTATACATGGTGGTCCAGTTAGTTAGTGATCGATGTTACAAGCTACAGTGACACTCTCTACTACAGAGGCCGAGTACATAGCCATGGCAGAGGAAGTGAATGAAGCACTGTGGTTGTGGGGTCTTCTAGATGATTTAGGGATTAAGCAGGATTGTGTGGACTTGTGGTTTGATAGTCAGAGTGCAATTCACTTAGCTAAGAATCTAGTTCATCATGCTCGTACCAAGCATATCGACGTTAGGTATCATTTTGTACGGGATGTCATAAAGGAAGGTGATGTTTCTCTCATGAAGGTACACACAAATGATAACCCAGCAGACATGTTAACCAATGTGGTAACAGGTAGCAAGTTTCAGCATTGTTTGGACTTGCTTCATATCAGTCCATGTTGATGTGCCCAAGAGGGCATGGCCCTTCGGGGCGGTGTTGGAGTAAGGTGGAGTCTATATGAAGGTGGTAAGAACTATGGCGGCTTGATCCCGATTTAAGGTACGAAGGCAACCATGGTCAGAATGGTGCAGCCGGTTTTGGTGCTACAAATCTTTCTTTTTTGGATGTTCGTCCAAAATTTGAGGTCTATCAAATGATGTACGAGGTGGAGAATTGTTATTAAACTGTAAGGCAGCCCATTAAACTTAGCAAGTGGGCTGGGCCTTTTTTTCTTTTGTTTTTTTTTGTTACTTGGGCACATGACCTATGTATATGGCATGGATGAGACCAAACAAATAATATAGACACAGAAATTAGTAGCAAGTAGCGGGAGAGAATAGAGAGTTTTGAAAGGAAGAGGTTGTTCTTCTCTTGGTAAAAAATCAAAGCTCGTTTTTTTCTTGGAACAAACTTGCAGGCTGTGCAAGTCATTGGTATTCTTTATATATTTGAAATCTCCCTTTCTTCTCAACTCAATAGACGTAGTCATAACCGAACCACGTAAATCTCGTTTCTCTTAGAAAGTGTTTTTCTTCATGTGGTTTGCTTCTACAGTGCTGAGAGTATCCTCCTTACAGGTACAACACAAGTGAGTTCCAGAAGTATATTTCGAAGGAGCATGGTGTACTAAGTTCCTAGGATTAAGGTTTAAATCAGCCACACCATTCATTTAAAAGAACAATAAAGCTTCAAGTACAGAAAAATGACAGAATTGATACAGAAACTGACGTGGCCAAACTTGAATGACCTGTATTTTTTTTTTGCTTTCCCATCTTCCAATGGTGTCATGCCAAGTGTGTCTGTCAAAATTTTCTGTCAAAAAAATTTGTACCTATAGCTTGATTCAAGAAAGAAATTCAAGTTTTTCTTCCTCATGAACATGCTTCAACACGATTAAACTAACGTACAGCTTCATTCTGCCAATACTTTATTCTTTTTCTCTCTAGAATTGAGAGTTCACTGAAAGGTGTGAAAGACCCTATCATATACAAAATATCAAACAAAAATAGAACAAACAATCTTTTTTTTTATATTCTTCAAACTTTATCTGTGCAGTTGGGAGTCCTTACTTGCATATAAGATCTTGGTGTTCAATGATATACTTTAGAAGTATCCTAAAAAACAGACGTGCAAAATGCATGGTTAAAAAGTACTACTTGTGGCGTATGATATCGACCACAAAGCCAGCAACTTTCCTCGTTAATGCCTGACTACAAATCCAGAGTATCATCGCCTGTAACAAAAAGTTAGTGTTTACTACAATAGAATTTGAACAAAACAGGGAAACATTACTTAGAAGTGACAAGTTCAAACTTTAGTCATTTACATTTATAGAGAGTTCTATATTCACCATTTTGTTGAGTGGCATTTAGTAGCGCCAACCTAGTAAGGTCGAAAAGTTCTCATAAATTCCTCGTACATCGGACTTTTGTAGTTCACTGCCTGCCACAAATCATCCCGTGCACAGATTAGCTTATGTCAAACATGTATGCTAAATCAAGGGACATTTCAGAATACCTGCTCAATGACTTCTTCAAGGGTTGCTTATTTCCATTCTGAGAATTCTGGTTGTGTTTCGGCATTTGCTAAGTTGATTTACCTTTAATGTTTTGTCAATCTCATAAAGAAACCTGCCATGAATTGCTTCAATCAGTCATCGAACTCTATCTTAAGCTCGTGAGAACCAAAAGACGATGAGATATTGATGACATTTCAAACATATTTTAATGAGTACGAATAATTTACAGTCGTTATGTAAATTTCTATCAGCATCCACCAGTTAATGACCCTAAAGGAAGAAGAAAGGTAAAATCCAAAACACGGATGCACACATGTATATATGTATATGTGTATGTACAGGGGCAGAGTAAGCTCGTCAAAGTAGGAGGGTCTTAGAGTTGAAGGGGTGGCGGGCTGCCCCCGAATTATTTTTTTAGATACTTTTGGCATTCCCATTGCGACGCACCTCTAGTGATCGACCAATTACTATCATCTTAAATCCATATATAGCAAGAGAGGGAGAAATTCCAATCTTATGTGAAGAAAATGAAGTCCACACATCATCGAACATGAATACAGATATCTTTATTATCTTGAATGCCTTACCCAATTCGGCTGCTCTCTTGTGCTCATTACCTTCAGCCGAAAAATCTAGATTCAATGCTTTAACAATGTCATTTTGCAACTTGTGATGTTTAAATCCTATGAGACAGTAAACCAAAAAAATTAGCGTGTAATACATTTTCATTCTTTAGCTTATTATAGATACATTGGGCCATTGGTAGCAAGGAAATGGACATGGAATATCAATGAATATCAAAATGGCGAGGACAAAATGGTAAATACAAAAAAAAAAAAAATTTTTTTTGTCAAAACATTGGGGGGGTCCAGGTCTCTCCTGCCTCCACCCCTGTGTATGTATATATCTATATAGCTCTCACCTTCTATTGGAACGAGCACAACTTTACTCGAATGTATATTATGCATACCCTTGACAGCCTGAAGCAAAGTCAAAGGAGAGAATTCATTTCTTTTTGTCAATCACTCAATAATCTTATAATCTTCTATAAATTACATTAGCATTCTAAGAATCCAAGCATCCATTGGCAGATAATTCGAGGGCAAATGACATGACAGCCACATGCACAACTCTCATGCCCACAATAAGAAGCTTTTTGAAAAGCAGAAGAAACAGAGATTTCATATCGCTTTCATATAAGCAAAGTAAGATGATGAAAAAGGAGAACAAACTTGTAAATGACTCGTTACGACAAAGAAAATGTTAGGATTGATACCACTTGTTGTGACGTTAATCACCGAATTGAGATATTGAAGTTATATGACAAATAATAATGAAATATATGATCAAGCAAAAGAATAAAAGAAGACAAGAATATGACAGATGAATTAAGAGATTTTATTGCACCAAGAATAATGAAGAAGAGAGAAAATTACAATAGATCCTATAATTCTAGTAATCTATTTTCTCACATATAATTGTTACAAAAAATGTATAGAAGAGTCTAGTATTTATAGGGAATATGTAGGGAACGTCCAAACCCTTTTGGTAGAGTTGTTGATGAAGTAGGATGCCAAAAAATAGAGTCCAAAACGAAGTAGGAGAGAAAAAACTCGATCAGGTACTGTAGCAGTGACTAGGCGCTACTGTAGCAGCGCTCAAGCGCTACACCTAGAGCTCAGGTGCTACTGTAGCAGCGCTCGGGCGCTAGGTTTCGGGTTAATATTCCAAAACATGCTTTCAAAGTGTTTTTCTCCATTCCGAACTCTTCTTCAAGTCTAATATTAATTTTCAACTCCCAATGTGCTTCCAAAATAGAACTTCAACTTGAGATAGGATTCCAATAACATTCCAACTTGAATTCTTCTTGAAGTTCACTACAATTAGAATTCTTCAATACTTCAAACAAGGAATTCGGGTCACACCCAAATTCTAACAGAAAATCTAGCATTAAGTTTCAGCACTTGAGTTAGAAGAAATCAAAGAAAAACAAAGAGATTCCCACTCCCTCATTTATGTACATAAAGCAGTCTAAAAATTTCCCAGGAAAAACAGCAAAACGAACTCCCTAATTACTGTCAAAAACTCAAGCATCAACTAGGTTAGAAGGCAAAAAAAAGAAAGTGAGGTGTTGCCGCAAAACATGCTTTCCATCTCTGAAGTTCAATCCGTGTGGTTCTTTGCTATGAGTTTGTTGTCTCTGTTGCCACCATCATTGCTATAGCTGCCGTTGCTGCTATCTTTCTTCTGTTGCAAAGAAAATAAGCCAAAAATCAAAATCCAAAGAGCAAGATCCTGTGCATTTAGAAATCAAGGCATCAAATCCTCTATTACTTTATCTTCTTTTTCCTTTTTTGACATGTCAATAAGTAACTAAATGGCACTGGCCTATACTTTCTGCTGAAGAATTGTTTTAGTTTCTATTACAACTAAATCATTGGAATGTGCCTAAAACTTTCTTTACAGGAAAAATAAATAGGCCACAGGTTCAAATTCTAATGTCTAACATGTAACCAATATTCTAGTATAGTAGTAACTAAATGGATTGAATTTTACATCAACAGCAATCCTAACACGAAAATAATCTAAAAAAGTAAATGAAGGGAAAAAAATAACAGTAACTTACCACTCAACGAGCATAGCAAATGTAAGCTAAAGAAGTGTAATCATAGAGTGGAGAACCCAATATGTAAACCATTGTTGATCATCAATGGGCGATTTCGTCTCAACTGCCCTAATTGATGCATATTTGCCCAAAATGTTATAAGACCACGACCATCAACTAAAAATTATTCTCAAATAGTAAGGTTAGAATTAAGGATTTCCTCATTTTTATGGGTAAGAAGTACGAAAAAATTAACTTCTCGACCCACTTATTACTGCAGTTCCATCCAATTGACTATACCCAACATGCTATCACGCAGTACTTAAATTTGATTTGGTGCAAGAAGAATTTTTAGTGGTACCAAACACAAACTAAATTACGTGGAAATTTATTTTATTAAAAAATATATAATAAAAAATAATTTAGACAAAAAAGGAGAATGCTTAAATATATGGATCATGCTACGAGGGTGTTTGGTAATGATTAAAATTAGATTTTTAGTGGATTGTAATAGAAGTTTTTGAAATGTGCTCTTGAAAAGATGTGGAACTCATGAAAGATGTAGTTAATATTAATTGTTTGACTTTGATTTGGATTAAAATCAGATTAAAATTTGTCCCAAACAGGCCTTATATGTACCGAATTTTTTTATCGAATCTTTTACCTATTACTCATAATGGAGATGAATACCACATTGTCAAAATTTTTAAATACACAAGGACTCGCTCATTCTATGAGAGGTAGTAATCCATTACGTACAAACCATTCTGCACAAATGATTAACCCTAAATATATTGGCTAAAAGCTTGTTTGTGATGGATTTTAATCCAATTAAATTTAAAATATAGTCGTTATTGGGTCCCACTTGTCTAATAAAAATCAACAATAACGACTAATTTTTCAATTTTAATTCGATTTTAATCTTTACCAAACAAGCTTTAAGTCATGTCATTTGCTAGCATCACCAGTTTCCCACGAACCTCAGCGTTGCATATAAACCACATAAACAAATAATGTAATTTTTAATACAATTAAAAATCTCATCTCTTTCTCTGTACTAGATTCTTCTAAAATCAAAGCCCTTGTTTCCACCCCAATCTTCTAGATTTTCGCGCTCTCTGTAAATATTTATAATCTGTCGTAGAAGTTTTTTATTTAAAAATATATATATAGTTATTTCTTCCACGAATTTATGTTTTTTTATTGGGATTTTTGGCTGAAATCAATTGGGGTTTTCTGTAGATATATAATTTTTTATTTTTTCAATACTTTTACTTGTGGGGTGGCTGTTTTGTGATAATAATTGTATTGCGTTAGCGTGTTGTTTAAGTTTTGGATTAGGCTTGTGTACTTCGATGGCTTTTTAATAAAGTTGGGATCTCTTTGTTGTGCGAAGACAGCATCGTTTCCATTTTTATGCTTCTTTTATGCGATAGTAACTTATGGTTCATACAGTGATATCTCACAAAAGAAGGTTCTGTCGGTTTAGGTGAATTCTTTTTTCTCTATATACGGAAATTTGTATTGGGTTTGCGTATAGCTATTGGATTTCGTGTTCAAGCTAATAATTATTAGAGTTTTTTTATTCCGTCCCAGACAGATTTGGTAAGTATTTCACATCATTGAGGGGATTTTAAAAATCAAATTTTAGCTGGATTTGTCACTAGCTAATAAAGATGGAGTCAATTTCTGCAACATCCCTTTTGGGGCATCGACCGGTTTATGGAGGCTATTGTTTCAAGGATGTTTCTAGCAAGCGAAAGCAGGTTGATGATTTCCGGCTTCCTTTTACAGAATTTCTACGTGGGAAGGTTTCGCGGGGATTGCGAGTTGATGGAAAAACAGTGTCATTGGTAAAGGCTCAGGCAATGGAATTGACCAAAGAGGCATATTCCTATAGAGAGAATGTGAAAATACCGAAGGATTTTGGATATGGGATTGATACTGGTGTTGATTTTAGACCGGGGTTGTGGCCACCGGAGAACAGGGCGGATAATCGCGCACTTCACAATCCATTGCTTCGGCAAGAAAGGATGGGTTGTGGGTGGCTAGGTGCTATATTTGAGTGGGAAGGTGTGTTAATTGAAGACAATCCTGATCTTGAGAGCCAGGCCTGGTTGGCTCTTGCTCGGGAAGAAGGGAAATCCCCGCCTCCGGCTTTTATGCTTCGCAGGATAGAAGGAATGAAGAACGAGCAGGCAATGTCAGAAGTTCTCTGCTGGTCAAGAGATCCAGCGGGGTTGAAGCGAATGGCTTCTAGGAAAGAGGAGATTTACCAAGCTCTGCAAGGTGGGATTTATAGATTTCGCTCGGGTTCCCAAGAGTTTGTGAATGTTCTGATGCATTACAAAGTACCCATGGCTTTGGTCTCGACTCGCCCAAGAAAGTATCTTGAGATAGCAATGAGAGCTATTGGTATTGAAGGGGTCTTTAATGTTATTGTAGCAGCAGAGGATGTCCACAGGGGGAAGCCTGATCCTGAGATGTTTGTGTACGCAGCACAGCTTCTTCAATTCATACCAGAGCGGTGTATTGTGTTTGGGAACTCAAATCAAACAGTTGAGGCTGCACATGATGCTAGGATGAAATGTGTAGCTGTTGCTAGCAAGCACCCTGTATACGAGCTTGGGGCTGCTGACCTTATTGTGAGGCATCTTGATGAGCTCTCGATAGTCGATTTAAAGAATCTTGCAGATATAGAGTCAACTGAGTTCGGGTCTGGGGAGCCAGAATTAGAGATGGAGGAAGAAGCTGATCCGTACCCATCTTCATCTGTAGGCATTGATGATGATTTCTGGTGACATTTTCTCAATGTACAGTATGTTTTTGTTCTTGATCTAATTCCTGGTGATAAAAATGCCTACTTCTATCATGTGTATAAAGATAGGAAACAGAAGAAGGGTTAAGATTTGAAAAAAAAAATGGAAATCAAAATGCTAGAAAACAAATTGAAAAATATTGTCCACTTCAGATAACTGTTTATGCCATCTTGTATGTATTATTTATATGATAAAATATATTCTGGACTTTTACTATCTGTTAACTGATTCTTGAGAGTTGGTAGATGGGGAAATTTTTTATAATTGCATGGGATTGTGATACTGGGTGATGCCGGGAGAAGTTATATAGGGTGAAATGCTAGGTCTAGTGGTCACAAATCTATTTGTCAAGAGTCTTGCATGCTCAATCTAATTTTAAAGTCAATTATTGAAGGATTGTCTAATAACTTCATAAGCTCAAGGTGGAGGGTAACACAAGAAATGTTACATTGGATTAAAAGCTATTGGCTACTCAAATAGATATTATGTCTGGAAGTCACTTGTTGAGAGTCTTGCTTGAACGAATCAATTATGGCTGGAAGTCACTTGTTGAGAGTCTTTGCTTGAACAAATCAATTATGTCTGGAAGGCAATTGTTGAGAGTCTTGCTTGAACGAATCAATTCTACGTGCATCTTTTGGTCTGATTTCAAGTTATGATTCTTGAGAGTCGGTGGATAGAATTGAAGTACTTGTCCAGTGACATCGCCTTGAGGTGCATATTACCATGTGGAAAAATTATGTAGGGCTAAAGCTTGCACACAATAAATGTTATGGTTGGTGGTCAGACAGCTACTTGTATAGAGTCTTGTATGAATTAGTCTTGTGTGTTTCTATATTTTATGATTTGGTAGACGCGAGATGTATGCTTTGACATTTAGCCCCTGTTTGACAACCATTATTTTAAAATTGTTTAATTTTCATATTCATTTTCAATCACGCATTTACACAATAAAATATTTTGTACATAATTCCAAAACTTTTTCCTACTTTTTAATCACATGTTCTCCAAAAAATCACTATTCAAAACTTGATTTTCTTAAAATAATGTCCATCAAATAGGGGCTTACATGTATATATTTGTGCAGCTTGTCACGAAATGATTTCTGCTTCTCCAGAGTAATCTATGTGCAACTTTCTTTTATGAATTAATGGATGTGAGATGTATTTCATGGCTTCTTACTCTCTAGGTTTCTGAAGTGAGGATTAAATGGAATCGAAGCTTTTAGTTGTGTGTATCCAAGATCTCTTCAATATATATATATATATATATATTTTGAAAGGTAAAAAAGTCTCTTCAATATATTGCCTTTCGCAATCTGTTTGTCGAGGCATTATATTGTCTATACGATTCCTTCTCCCTTACATTTCGCATTTGCTCTCTGGTTTCTTTTGGGAATGGGATGAACCTCTAGTTTTGCAAATGTCTTTATTACAGTCTATATGGATATGAACTGTTTGAGGTTTTCATCAACATCTAATTGCAGCAGCTGCTTATATTCTTCTGTGTTTGGGTTGTTATTTGCACCATAAATCACATGGACCTCAATTCTTCATTAGACATCGAGACGATTGAGAGTTTGTGATCAAATAGATGATGAAATAAGTTGTTGAGCTAGAGAGTTAAAAGACTGAGGAGGTATTGGACTTTTCTCGTGTGAGATGATAAAACTAAGTCTAGCATCAGACCTCGTACTCAGTTGTATTTACAAGGTCGGCAAGGAAAGCTTGTGTGTGTGTTCTTATAGAAACAAATACTGCATTATTCTGTATTGATTGGTTGGAGTTTCTGAACTGAGTTTCGTGCTTTCACCTGCTTCGACATGAACATGAGAGAATCCGTGTTTGTAGTTTTATTTAGGGGTGGGCGCGGGTCGGTTCGGTTCGATTCGGTTCGGTTTTTTTCGGTTCCAGAAATTTTCGGGTATTTAGTAAATGGAACCGTCGGTTCCAAATATAATTTTGGAACCGTTCGGTTTCGGTTCGGTTCGGTTCGGTTCGGTTCTGTTCGGTTCCGTTCGGTTCCGTACTATAATTAATTTTTTTAACATTTAAAATAATACTACATAAATACACCTGAAAGTGGATACCAGTATTAATAACAAAAAGTAGATACAAATACGAAATTCAATCTTAACTTTCACAAATGAACGTAATCTAATTTAATAACATATAAATAATAAGTTGTCAAATACAAATATCAAAAAGTAAATATTACTAATAAAACTTCGATATTCATATCAATAATTCATTTGTTTCAAACCTTCAAGTCTACATAAAAGTGAAATATAAATTAGAAGTCACAAAGATAAAATATTTTAAAGTATTGATAATACTTACCAACTATTTAATGTAATCATCAGTTGGTTGACTTTCCATACTAATTACTAAGAAACTATACAAGAAAAAATTGAAAAAAACACAACTAACAAACATAAATAAACTCTAAATTGTTCAACTAATAAGATTTAATAAGAAAAAAATTATTAATTTGTTTAGAAAAAATAAAAAAAATTGATTTATCCAATATAAAAAAAAAAATTTCGGTTCTTATTCGGTTCTTTGGTTCTTGGTCGAGAACCGAGAACCGAACCAAACCATTCGGTTCTTGATTCGAATACCCGTTCGGGTATTTCATTTTAAAAAACCCGCTCGGTTCGGTTCGGTTCGGTTCGGTTCGGTTCGGTTCGGACATTTTGCCCAGCCCTAGTTTTATTATTTAACTGAGGTTATTTTTTTGAGTAGTATTGCTTCTGTAACTATGCCTTAAACTATTTTGAGTGAAACTGTAGATGCTATCATAGATTTGGCATATTGAAATCTAGAGTAATCTAATCTTTGCGGGAGAATTCTCGACTTAGCGTTAGTGTAGAATCAACATTGGATGAATCTTGTGATGAAAGATTGAAGGGATATGTATTTGTTTTAAATTTTAATTTTTTGGTATATTTTTTCTAGTATCTCTCGATTTTATTTGAGACTTAGGGTGTGTTTGAGCCACATTATTTTGGAAAAATATATTTTGGAATCGTAGATTGATGGAAAATGTGCGGTTGAAATAGAAGGAAAAATTATTGATATGATGAAAAATATTGTTTTATTAAAGAATGTGTGGTTGAAAATGAGTAGAAGAATGAAATTGAAAATTTTAATGCTGCTCAAATATTGGCTTAGTTCATGGAAGTTACTATATTTTTCTTGTACTTGAACATTATGTGTGAAATAAGATCTCGATTTAATGCTACGAAGTCGGAAAAAAAGGGGAAGGACTGAAACAAAAAAAAAAAAGAGTCAGGCTCGTGATTTATTTATTGAGCATTTTTGGGCTTTCTGTTTATAGTTGATGGGGAGAAGGTTGATTGGAACACTATTTATCGAGCACATTATTCTTGGCTAGTCACGGTCCAGGAGTCCAACTTCTGTTGGGCCCGCTCAGGCCTTAACTTCATTTGTGTCTATAGTTTAAATTTTGGACAGTGCTACATATATATCAAAACTTACATAATATTTTACATAATGTCATATGATACTTTATTATTTGTTAGTTTAAAATACAATCAGTTTTTTCATTCAATCTTTTCCCTCCACATCATTTCGAACTTTTGGTTGTTTTTTCTGTACAAGCAGCAATGTTCTTAAACATTAGAATACAAGATCCATTGGCTCACCTCAGAATCTTGCGAGACCCAACTGTCAATAGATCCAAGTAACATTTTCATCGAGCTACACTTTAGGATAACATGTTGGAATGCTCAACCAACACCACGAGGATGGTGGGGGTGGTTTTATGCACTTTAACGTTCAAGTCGAACTCTGAATTTCGTGTGAAAAGACAAATGGATGAACATTCGACTTGACGAAAGATTTCACTTACCTTATATAACGTATTAATGGTTAAACGTCAAATGAATGACGATTTTGATTTAGGTATTTTAAGATTGTTTCAATAATACTTTTTCTTAAGTATATATTGGAGACTCTTTGATGAAAGTCAAGGAGACTTCCATTAATATATTTTTTTGGGAATATTTACCAAATTTAATTGTGTTCATGTATTTGAAAATTTTAGTGGTCATGAGTGGCATACTGAAGCATAGTTTATTCAATCTTGCAACTATCATTAACCAAAAAAATTTTAAAAAATAAAATGCAATGCAAGTTTGAATACGACTAGCAATAAAATAGAGTGGAAGTGATGGTGGGGGAAAGTCGCATTCTTCAAGTAGTGGTAACTGGTAAGTGAAAGTCATTATAACGTTTGTCATTCTCCTTAATTGTTGTGTGTTGTCAAAGGCTAAAGCCATTTATCCCGGCTCAATGACGGGGACAAAAAACAGGGCGCCGAGGTGGCGCCCTGTAATTGGAGGGGGAGCTCCAATGTGAGGGCGCCGAGTTTTTTGGGCCCGGTCATTCAGCCGGGCCCAATAGCACGATTCGTTGTCAAATGTACATCTTATTTATTGTCGGTCATAATCTATCAGTTTGTGGTCGACCTAAATTGGGCAATACAATAGTGTTATATGAATTTTATTGAAAATTTATCATTTTTAGTTGGTCGATCGAACTTCAATTTTAATATATATTTTATGATATTTATAATTTTTATCTACTTTTTAATCATACGTGATATGTGTCATCAATTTTTACTATATTCTAAAACCTTAGGGTGTGTTTGTCTCTCATTATTGGGAGAAAAATAGAGTAATGAATATTATTTTTTTGAGAATGTACGGCTGAAATTTAAAATAACTTTATTGATTTGTGTGTAAAATATTTTATTGGGTAAATGTGTGGTTGAGAATCTTACCGTAGGAAACAAAATTTTTGGAATAATGGTAGACAAACAGGGGTTTAATAAAAAGTTTTGTTAAACAATCCCTAACTTTACAATTCTACATTAAAATCTTTTACCATACAAATTTTGCCCCCTAACTTTACAATTCTACACATCTCTGTTAAGTTAACGATCTATACAACTTCCGTTGGGTCCGATCGGGCTAGCACTTCGTTTGTGGCTATTGTTTAAATTTTAAAGTGCAATATTCATCTAAAATTGTTGACCTCAAAATTTCGCGACAACCAATTGTCAATATATCAGTTCATCTCTATGAGCCTGTTTGGTAACAATTCTCCTTTTCTACAGTAAATCACTTCTCATTTTCAACCACACATTCTTCAATAAAATAATATTTTCCATCACATCAATACTTTTTTCTTCTTTTTCAACCACACATTTCCCATCATATCACTATTCAAAAATCAATTTTTCTCCTAAAAATCCCTACCAAACACACTCTATATGAAGTTGTATGCATCGCACACCAAAATAACTTGTTAAGAGTGCTCAATTGACGCCACCACAAGGGTGGTGGAGCGGCTGTATGCACTCGAATACTCGTGTCAAACTCTGAATTTGATGTGAAAAAATATATGCTAAAAAATTTGGCAGGATTAAAGATTTCACCTTCTTATAAAACGGTCCAATATAACTACAATCTAAGTACATTAAGGCCCTGTTTGATGGGTACATTTTCCAAGTTTTGTAGTGTTTGATACGACAAATTTTGCCTGAAAAACGTTTTCCTCCTACCTCTCACGCGCCTACTTTCCTGGATTTGGAGGAATTGCTTTTCTTTTGTTTTTTGTGGGAATTGATTTTCCAAGTTTTTTTTTTTTTTTGGCAAAAAATTCTAGACACAATAATAAAAAAAATTATTACTTTTATTGACAATTTTCATGCAAAACAAAGCCAAGCGAATGGTATTCGGTATAGTAATTTTTTTAAATTTATTTATTTATTTATTTATTTTTGCAATTGGAACAAATTCTAGACCCAATGGTAAAAAAAATTATCACTTTAATGGACAATTTTCATGAAAAACGAAGACAAACGGATACCAAACTTTCAACATTTTTCAGGTGAAAAATTATACCAATCAAATACAATTAATTACAATTTACAGTAAAACAATTTCTAGACAATTCAATTCCCTAGAATTAATTTTCTTTTCACCCATTTTCCACATTTGCAATCAAACGGAGCCTAAAGGTTTTGCTACCCCAATTTTTTCCAGGAAGGTCTAACGGTATAGGAAATAGCTAAGCTTGGGAGTCGAGGCACATAGGTTATTCATTTTTCTTCTGATGATGATTGGGTCGATGGAATTTTTAGGCATGCAATTATATTCTAGTAAATGCGTTTTTTTTTCTTTTTTTTATGTGGCATAGATGCTGATGCTGGTGAGGTTCGCGACAACAATAGGATTTTTAGAATGGCTTCTAGCTTTCTGCGGTTTTTTTGTATTAAACTGTTTTCCTTTTAAAAATTTGAAGGTTCTAAACGAGAGCACACGAATGACTGGGGTGTCACTCACTATTGCCTCCACAAGTCGATCTTGAATACAGATTGCATGGCTAATTCTATAGGTAATACATTCAACAATCTTTACAAATGCATTTCAAATACACTTACGTCTCCATCCAGGAATCTCTAATTCTACAGTTAAGATGAGTCATCCACCTAGTTTAGATAGGAGAAGAGTAATGTTATTTGTCATCACCGATTACTATCATCATGTTTATATAAGAAGATAAAAGTGAATTATGTTAGTATATTATTAAGTTGGTACTTCCATACGACATAATTATGTAAACTTTAATTCATATTAGTCAAATTACACAAAAGCAAAGGGATTGAAAAATTATGATGATGTTAAAATGGCTAAAGGAGAAGCATATCAATAATCACCACTTTGTTGAATTAGCAAAGAAAAAGTTTTAGGTTATATTAAAAGTTACTTAAAAGTGAACCATGTTTGTCTTTGATTACAAGGATTCAATTGCTCGTCACATGATAAAAGAGACGTACAAGAGAGGGTTAATTATGTAAACGATCACTAAAATTTTGCGTAAATGGTTATTGAAGTTATTTCTTATAGTAATAGTCACTTAAGTTTCTAACTGTTATGCTAATGGTTCCTCGATAAAAAAAATTAATGCTAAATCATATATTCTCGATATCCAAGTTTCTTATTATTATGCTAATGGTTACTCAAGTTTCTAATTGTTATGCGAATGGTCACTAAAGGACGTTATTTATCTCGATATTCAAAAATGACTGGAATCTTGCTTCGAATTCGTTAATCAACAAAATTGGGGAATTAGGAATTGATGATTAAACATGATCATATGAGAAAACATATAATGTGCTTTTAGTTTTGATCAATTTTTGGGCTTCAATCGTATATTAGACCCACGTTATATATTTAATAACTATTTTTTGCTGACATGCATAATAAAAAATGCTATTTGGTGATATGTTGACACTTAATACTTATGTATGATTAAATATTACGTTTTGCTAGTGCCATACATTTATTATAATATAAACATAGTATTCTCGATGTTTCATCATCATGTGCACAAGTTCTCTTGATAAATATGTTCTTTTTACAAAGTAGGTAAGTCGTTAACTTTGAGTGAGCTTCATGAATTGATTTTACGCTAGACAGGCAGTGGAAGTTGTCCAAATCGAATATGGCAGAGGTGGAGAGAATTTTCAATGGAGTGAATGTATAGAGATTTAAAAGAAGATTAACGATAAAAGTCACGTGTTAGTGATTTCCCATGATCAAAATTCACCTTTCAAGCCGATATGATAGAGAAGTTTCGAGCGGATATCGCCTTACATTTTACTAGGATCATATTACTCTTATAAATAAGAGTTTCTTTAAATTTATCCAAAACACACTTAGGGGTGTCAGTTTGGTTCGTCGGCTTGGACGACCCGTGGCTTGGCTTGGCTAGGCTTTAAGCTCGGGCAGAGCCCCATTTTAGAGCGTCGACCCAAGTCCGAGCCAGCCCATATCATGAGCCATTTTTTGGTCTATGAGGATTTTTTTTTTTAAAAAAAGAAAAAATATATAAATCTGTATATAGGCAACAAATGTTGCCTGCTTTGGCAGGTACGTGTAGCTACCTTGCACATGCATTGCAAGTTGCCACGCAGAGGCTCTTTTCATTATTAAATAATAAATAATAAAAAAACACGAGCCTACTCGACTTGAGCCTTATCGAGCTTAGATTTTTTGGCTGAGCAAAAGCTCAACTCGGCTCCGGCAAAAAAGAACCATAATCATTTTTATTTGAATCGAGTCTGAGTTTCGAGTTTCAACTAAAAAATCGGCCCATCCTGGTCCAACTCAACTCGTTGACATACCTAAACACACTCTAACTTCCTAAATATGTCATTCTCCTAGTTTATCATGAAATTAGTTATACCTCCAACTTTTTGCGTACTTCCTCATTTCTCCTTTTTCATTTGTATGATTGCATTCCCATCTTTAATATCATCATTTCTACTATATTCACTTTATGAATAGTTTATCTTCTAAAAGACCAACACTCAGGTACCAAAAAAGTATAGGTGGTTTGATAACTCTTTCATAGAACACGCCTTTTTTTTTGATATCCAGGTATCCTAGTTTACACTAGATTATGTCCTGGACCATCCATCCCCGACACCTCAGTGATGGGTGGAAGCTAACCGCGGAATATGCCCCAAGTTGACCAGGGTCTGTGCACCCTTTATACTCCTGCCCCCAAGGAGGCCTTCCTCCATGAATATTACATCACCAAGCTACTCTACCCAAATTGAGTATTACAACATTCAGCTGCTCCATTCAGGAATCGAACTCCTTACCCTGAGGTTGCAAACCCAACAGTGCCCATCCTTTACCACTTGGATGTGCCCCGACGGGCGAACACGCCTTTTTTAACGTCACAGGTAGATTTGTACATTACATCTTCATGTCATTCTTCCTAGTCTATTATCGAACATAAATACCTAAAGTAATCATTTTTTGGGACAACATAATCCTCTAAAGTAGCTATAGTGCCATCCTCATTCCGACCATTACTTGATCAGAAACCTTTAAATCTTTAAGTATTCATCTGGAGTTTTAGCTTACTATTTATCCCCCATAGTCTCGTTGTAAATAAAAAATATCAACTATAGCATAAAGATTCAGGTCTCCAAATTAATGGTGGACATGAGGAGGACGAAGATGAGAAAAACAATTTGAGCGTTTGGTAAACAAAATAATATATTATTGCTCGTATAAAATAACTAAAATGTACGTTGAGTGTAATGATGTTCTTTTTTTATCATTTGTACCCTTGTATATTTTTTTTTTTTTTTTTGACATTTATAACAATAAGTAATATTAACAAATATTTTTTTAATATTTTATTTTTAAAAAAAACCCAAGAAAATGCATTTATTATAGTTGAAAAAATTAATATACAATTAAATCTCAAAATTTTTAAAAATACAAAATAGAAGCATAGTCCATATAGTGGTGTCAAATGAGCCGAGCGGCTCGTCGGCTCGCCCGCTCGGCTCGTACTGTTCACGCCCACGAGCCGCTCGGGCTCGTCAAAAAACGAGCCCGAGCACGAGCCGAGCGGGCTGGTGGGCTAGACGAGCCGAGCCCGCTCGGCTAGTACTATTCACGAGCGGCTCGCCGAGCCGCTCGTGAGACGAGCCCACGAGCCAGGCTCGTGGGCTCATCTTAGACGAGCCCATAATATATAAAAATAAAAAATAAAAAAAAATAAAAAAAATTAAATTTCAGTGACCAGAACGATCACTGATTTCAGTGACCGTTTGGTCACTTAATTTTAATATTTTGTTTTTTTTTTCTACTTTTCTCTAATTCTTCTCCTATAAATACCCCAGCCATTACAACATTTTTTTCCCACCGAACTTTCATTCTATACTCTCTACTCTACAATTTACAAATCATTATCAACAATATCATTCATTTATTCTATAATTCTCTTCTACATTTTTTTACATTATTATCTTCATTTTACAACTCATTTTATACACTAGCCACTAGTACATAATCTTCATTCACTTCTCATTTCTACATTTCTACATTCTATTTCAACAATTCACAAATGGATCTACGAGCATTTGTTGAAAACTTGTTCGGTATGGAAGGCGAAACACCTGCCCAAAATTAATTTGGGAATGAATTTGCCGGTCTCAACCAACTACCAATTCCAGAAGACATTGACGATTTCGACGTTCGTGAAGCCGATCTGATTGATTTGGATGACGTTGATGTTGATCCTAGTGTTCCTATTGATTTGGAACGAGATGAAGAACCTGCACTAAATATTCCCGATGCAAGAGGGAAGAGAAAGGGGAAGAAGCAGACAAAGTGTTGGGACCATTTCAAATTGGTTAACACTGGTCGTGTGATCGATGGACTTCCAGAAACGAAAGCAGTATGTAAATACTATCAACAACGACTGGCATGGCAAAAAAGCATTGGAACCACTCACCTCAACCGTCATTACAAAGCATGTGCGGCCAAACATGGGCTTCTTGAACGTGGACAAACGCAACTACAGTTTGGTACTAGTAGAACCGGTGCTACTACTACGCCACTTTCTACGTGGATGTATTCGGAGGAGGAAGCACGAAAGGGAATGGTGAAGTTTGTTGCATGAGCGGAGGCTGCCACTAGCAATAGTGGACAACGAACATTTAAGTAAACTACGTCAAACAATATCTTCAACCAAGGTACGTTGGGGTAAGTCGAAATACTCTTCGTTCTAATACAATTGAATATTTTCTTAATGCAAAGCAATTATTGATTGGAGATTTAGAAAAATACGGGGGTGTCATATCTTTAACTTCGGATTTATAGGAAGAGATTAATAAGAGAGGTTATATAGCTGCAACTGCACACTACATAGACCCACTTTGGGTTATGCATAAAAAAATTATTGCTTTTAAAATTGTCGAGTATCCTCATAATGCTAACACTATATTTAATGCAATTATGTTAATAATTAAAGAATATAAATGCGAGAGTAAAATTCGTTCTTTTACTTTTGACAATGCTTCTGTAAATAAAGTAGTTATCGATAAATTGCATGGAGTACTTCAACCCGATTTTGGTGGTTATTTATTCCATATTCGATGTGTGTGCCATATTTTTAATTTAATTGTACAAGACGGTTTAAAACATGTGAATGACGAAATTAGTTGAATTAGAAATGCACTTATGTATATTACGATTACACCTAGTAGAAAACAAGCATTTGAAGAATTTTGTGAACAAGCTGGGAACTCTAATACGAAAACTTTTATTACTGACGTAGGTCATAGGTGGAATTCAACTTACTTATTATTAAAATTCCGTGAAGGTTTTGAACCATTTATCACTTGAATTTTATAACAATGAGCATATTAGAGGCAGCGACGATATCTTAAATGAATCGATTGGAATAGGTTTTTAAAATTAAGAAATTTTGGAAAGTTTTTATACGTCTACGAATATATTGTATGCGGTGTTTATTATCCAACTAGTTGCATGGTTCTTGAACGTCTTTATATAACTGTTAGGGCTTTTAATAGATATCAAAATGATCCTGATTTGCATGCGGTTATATATGCTATGGAATTAAAATTTAGAAAATATTGGGAAGAATTACCTATGTTATTTCCTTTAGCATGCGTCATGGACCCCAGATATAATTTATCGGAGTACTAAATTTATAATTGACCAAATTTCAAATGCTTTAACTTTTAATATGCCTATTACTTATAGGAATTTGGAACAAACGTTAAGCGAGATGTATGAATTATATGCTTCAAGAATAGGTACACAAGTTACTCGTGTACCTACTCCTCCTCCCACTAATATAAACGATGAATAATATTTGAAGTAATTAAATTATTAGAAAACATAGACTCAATTAGATATGATTCAACTGCATATGCATATGGTTCCTCTAGTAGTAGTAGTATGTCTTCCACTGCATGTACTCAAACTTCGAGTAGTAGTCCAAATGCGTTGCCATCTGAATTAATTGATTACTTTCGTTATACTATGCCTAGTAACAAATCAGTTAAGAAAAGTTCAGAAGATGTAATCGAATTCTGGCGAAATAATGAACGTCGATGGCCAATTGTTTTTGCAATTACAAAAGATCTACTAACACCTCCGGTTAGACTGTAGCTTCGGAGTCTGCTTTTAGTGCAGGGATGAGGGTTCTCTCTGATATTCGAAGTCGACTAAAAGAAAATATTTTGGAAGCGTTAATGTGTGTGAATGATTGGGAAGACGCTAATTATCGAATACAACATAAATATGCTGAAATTGTATGTAATCAAGTAAGTGATATTTAATTTCAATACATTCATTACAAAATTTTATTTTCATACATTTATAATTTTTTAAAAAAATTGTACACGTAAAAAATTTTTCGTGTACAATTTTAACTCCGCCTACACGAAATTGAAGTAGCCGGTCCCAAACCCGGATAAAGGAGGAGGGTTTCTCTTTTTTTTTTTTTTAAAATAAATGTATATTTACTATTTTAAAAATTATAAATGTTTTGACTTTTGACGAGCCCGGTAAATGTTTTGAAAAATATATATTTAAAAAAAATAGACTTGTAGTACTAATAGCGTTATTTATTATTATTAAAAAAAAAAAAAAATTTACGCGAGCCGGCGAGCCGAGCTTAAGCTCGGCTCGCCGAGCCGCTCGTTTTGGGCGAGCTCGGGCACGAGCCGAGCTCGCCCAAATGGTAACGAGCCGAGCTCAAGCTTGGCTCGTTACCAACGAGCCACGAGCCGAGCACGAGCCGAGCTCGTGAGACAATGGGCCGAGTCGGCTCGGCTCGGCCCATTGACACCACTAAGTCCATATAATATAAAAGTATTCATAAAAATGTAAATAATCGGATGACAGTTTAGTTTCGAAATAACACTGAAATTAGGACAAAAAATGAATATGTTTAATTATTAATGTTCATATAGCATGGTTGTTTTAATTGGAATAATGATACTTTGTCAAAAGAATCTGGCTAGATGTAGTGACAGAAGATGCTGCGGCGAGAGGTAATTGAGTGGGGAAATCGATTGTGTTTAAAATAATTCGATGATGAAATGACATATGACATTTTGTCAAACTTTCTGTTTATGTAGCATGATTTTTTAAATTAGAATATGCTACTTTGTTTGAAAAATCTGTCCAGATGCAGTGTTAGAAGACGTCGCGAATGGAGGTGATTAGGTGGAAAAATTGACTGTATTTAAAACAATTCAATGATGAAATATTTGTGATATTATGTTAACTATTATGTCAAACTTTTTGTTGATGTAGCATGATTGTTTTAATTAAAATAATGATACTTTGTCAGAAGAATCTGACCAGATGCAATGACGAAGACACTGCGACAAGAGGTAATTGAGTGGGGAAATCGACCGTGTTTAAAACAATTCAATGATGAAATACCACGTGACATTATGCCAACTATTATGTCAAAATTTCTATTTATGTAGCATGATTGTTTTAATTAGAATAATGCTACTTTGCCTGAAGAATTTATTTATATGCCGTGATAGAAGACGCAACGACGGGAGGTGATTAGGTGGAAAAATTGATTGTGTTTAAAACAATTCAATGATGATATGTTATATGACATTAGATCAACTATTACGTCAAACTTTATGCGAAATGATACAAATTCTTCTATAAGCACTTTTTTTTAATAATAATTCTTTGACAATCTGAATTTGGCCTTTAACATCAATTTCAAAGGGAGCCCAAGTTTTCAAAAAATGAAGTTTTTGTCAGTCAAAATTAAAATAAATAACTTATTTATTTTGCAAATTACTATTACTCTAAGCTTAGCCAAACAACTCTTAATAGCATTCACTTTTGATTAAATTTTCAACAACCCTTTGACCAGATAGGACTGGGTTGGTAAAATATACTCTTAATTAAGTCATTAAAGTCATTCTTATCTGTTAACTATTCTATGAAATCTCTATTCTGATTTATTTTACGTGTCCAAATCTGATTAGAGGTCTCAGATTATGTACATGTTGAGTGAGCACGCACTTGATTATCTCCCAACATTGAATAAAACACAGTAACGGTTGATCTGTTTTGTTGTCCACGTGGCGGTGCAGAATCATCAACTGCTAGGAATTACAGTGCACCGCGCTACACTGAATTCGTAGTCTTAGTACTTTAAAAACCCGGAATTTCGTCGCTTACTTGTAGTGTGTAACAGTGAAGTCCTTTTCGCCTTTTCCAGGAAAAAATTATAAAATATCTATTAATTAAAATAAACAAAAACAAATCGTTTCATTTCCTTCTACGGCGTGTCTTCGCCGGGAAATTCTGCCCGGCGAGTACTTCAGATTAATATTCTGGCAGAGGTATTGTTTTTTTGCTGTAAAAAAGTGAAATATTTTTTCTAATTTCTAAATGCACATTTCCTTAGGGTTAACGCTATTATCTGTTTTGATCACGTTCTTCTGTTTCTCATTCTCGTTGATTATTCAATGCATGTAATTTTTTAAAATGTGTGTATATAATTTTTTTTATTTTGTTAAAATTGATTTTTGGAGAGTTTCAAGTTTTTATTGTCTGAAATTGAGTTTTTCAGTCGAATCTGTTGCTAATTTTGATGGAGCACTGGAATGCTGTATCTTTTTCCTCTGTGTTATTGTTTGAAGACTGATTCTTAAGTTTTTTTCTACATTATTTTAATTTCTCATGTTATTCCATGTGGCATTGGCTGACACAGATAAAGCGACTCGTAAAGCTTCAAAGGTTCTTCAGGGAGGGAGTTGATCAGATGAATTGACATTTCTCCGATCGAAGATAAAGTGAAAAATGGTAAAACTCTAAATTTGATTTCGGAAAATTGATGTAAACAATTTTAACTTTTTTGAAGGCTTATGTTTATGATTTTCTTTTTTTGTATGCATTTTATGGAATTTTGCTTTAAATCACTAGCTGGTGGCTCATTACCTAATTTAATATTCATGTATATTATTGACTTTTACAGGATATATAGTTCTGTACCATTATTAACTGTATTGGGTCTTTGAAACTTAACTGTGCAGTCACTTTCTCATCCTGGATTTTGTCTTTGAATTCCAATTTGTACAGGAATGTGTGTATTTTGATGAATAATTTGGATGGTAAATTTAGGTTTTCGTATTTTGGTAATTTGATCTAATGCTTTTTGAAAATTTTGAGATTAAATGTATCTGAATGAAGAATCTTCCTTCGATATTTCTGTGTTGGTAGTTTAACTTATCAATGATGTATATTTTCCTGATATTCTCACATGTTCAGTCCACATTCCAGTAAAGTGACACAGACAAAAACTGTGGGTAGGCGTTCATGTATTAGACCATGTATTAGTATGTAAACTGGTATACACACACAAACACCAGTTCTAGATGGTTCAACTATGGCTCAAGTACTGACGTACACGTGAACATTGTATGCATTATTCACCTTATATTAGTACACATGGATAGATTTTTTTGCTAGCTTAGGCCCTTTAAATAATGTGTATACCTTGTACGTGGGGTTTTGCACTTTGTCTTCAATAAAGTCATCATGATTTATCAAAATTGTCTGGCAATCATTTCATCTTTGACCTTTCTAATAGTCATCGAGTGTCGCATCATGTCATATATTCGTTTATAATGGTGTTAAGTGTCATGCTTGAAGTACAGATCAAGTTTGTGTGGAGGGCATTATCAGGTAGGATATCAGAGAGTGCTGGAAGGGCATAAATTCTTATTTCATATATAGTAGAATTATTCCTCATTAGGCATCTTGTTCTTGCTTTTCTCTACCATCTCCTCTTCCTTATAGCTATAATATGTCTTGACTTTCATTTTCAAGTTTTTTTTTTGGTTGCAAGGCACACCTGGCTGTTTCCTTTTTATTGTGCCGAACTTAATTTTCTGCAATGGATGGCCTCATTATTTGATTTAACAAAGCTTGAATCCCTGTCTTTATGACCTATTATACTCGAATTTTTTCTTTTAAAGGAATATCTATAATTCTGATTATACAATTTTCAGATAATGTGCCTGTGCCACAATATCATAATTTGTTCTTTATTTTCATTTTATCCACATTTATGGTGTTCTACGTCATATATGCTTTTCCATATCGACATCCTTTGTCATATACGGAATTCATCAATATTCCTTTTGGATAATATTTAGTAACTTCATCAGGTGTATCATGTTCTCCTCCCAACCTTAAAACCCAAGTGCCCAAGCATGAACTGAGGTGAAAAGTTTACAAGGCATCAAGTTGCACCACATTGTTATTGTGACTTAAGTTTATTTCACTAATATAATTTTTGCAGTCTTTTAAGAACAAGAGCATTTGGATGCCTCAGGACTATGATTCTTTGGCTGGAGAGATGGATTATGACACTCCTGCTAGAAATGAACAAAAACGTGCTCTTCAGTGGTCTATGGATACATCTGAGAATGAGCCATTCAGCAACAAGAAGCAAGCAGTAGAAGCTGCTAGCAACAGACCTACTTCAGGAGCTGTAAACATGAGCATGTTCCTTTTGGGCAACAGTTCCAGATTCGGAATCCAGCCTGTCAGGAGTTCAAGTTTTGCAGATAAGAATGCCTCCGTCTTCGTTAATGGGGATCTGAATACGGGAAAGAAGGGTTTCGTGGATCAGGTAGAAAATGATCCGTCCATATGTTTATCAACGTTTAATGATGTGGAAGTTCCCTTGTGTCTGAATGCTGGCGTTAGAAAAGTAAAAGTTAATCAGGTTGTCTTGGAGAATCAACTGTCTGAATTTGTGGGGAAATCCTTTAACCCTGGAGACAAGAACAAAATGATTATCCCTGTCTTTCACGGGACAGGTAATGACATGTCTCTTGCACCTACTTATAATACTGGAGCTGGAAGTACCATTGCAGTGGATCCAGCCTTCTGTAAGATAGATGAAAATTTTATTTCAGTAGGACAGGCCTCCAACAAGAGAGATGGAAATTTCATGCTAATGGGTCATCACTATAATGGGATAGATAGCAATCTGTTTTCTATTGGTCCTGCCTTCAACAAAAGGAATTACAATTTTATTTCAATTGGAGAGCAGTGTGAAAAGGAAAATGGCAATTTAATGTCAATTGGTCCTAATAACTACAAGGGTCATGAAAATTTCATTGCAATGGATGATTTCTACAACAAAGCAAATGAAGATTTTATGTCGACAGGTCCTCTTTATGATAAAGGAGGGATAGATATTACATCAATGACTTCTATTCATGGCCAGCAGGATGCTACTATTTCATCACTAGGAACTGTCTACAATAATGGAAATTCCAGTATCCTACCAATTAGTCAAAAGCATCATTATGGAGAAGGCACTAATATATCTTCTGGGGCCTTCCAGGATAATCCTGATGAAAGTGATCCCTCTGGAAGGCTCACAAGCAACCATGATGTTTTACTAAATCAATTCTCGGCTCAACCTTCAGGGGCATTAGGTCAAAAGGGTTCTGTGAAGTTCCCAAGTATGACTGTTGTTTCAGCATCTACTTCAAGGACACGTAGCAGCCCCAAGAATAAGGAGCAAAAGACAACTGAAAAGGTCCCTTCAAACAACTTTCCTTCAAATGTTAAAAGCTTGTTATCAACTGGTATACTTGATGGAGTTCCTGTGAAGTATGTTTCATGGTCAAGGGAGGTGAGTTCTGATATTCTCGTCTTCCAATCTGTTCAAGGGTTTTTTCCTTAATCACAATAATATTTGTGCGTGCAGAAGAATCTTCGAGGAGTGGTAAATGGGACTGGTTACTTGTGTGGCTGCAAGGAGTGCAAGCTCTCCAATGTAAATGTTACCGATACCTTTCACTGATAGTTCATTTGTATTGTTTAAGGAGGCATCATCCGACTTACTAACATTCTGTTCGCAACTTATATTATGCAGGCTGTTAATGCTTACGAGTTTGAGCGGCATGCTGGTTGCAAGACCAAACACCCGAATAATCACATTTACTTCGAGAATGGGAAGACTATTTATGCGGTGGTCCAAGAACTGAAGAGTACCTCTCAGGACATGCTCTTTGAGGCAATAGAAAATGTGACTGGGTCTCCTGTAAACCAGAAAAATTTCAGTACTTGGAAAGGTGAATATGTTTAATTCCTTCATAGAATGATGTTTTGTCCTTTTTATCACTTGGAACGATAAATATGTTTTTAAAATCTTCACCTCAGACAATCTTTCCTCTGTTTTCCTTCTCAGCTTCATATCAAGCTGCAACCCGTGAACTTCAGCGTATTTATGGGAAGGATGAAGTGTCCGTGCCAGCCTGACAAATTATCTCTCTGGTGTCCAAAATTTGGAAGTTGGTTGACAGCTGATGTGCATGTAGCTTGCGTACATGACCATGGGAATTATACACCTGATATGGCATTAGACTTGTTAGAAATTGAATGCTGATCAACGAATTTAGCTTTTGAAAATTGAAGTACTGTTCCATTTTCTTCTGGGTAAGATATTTTGTCCTTGAAAAGTTAATGTTTTTTTTTTATTAACCATAGTTAAATGGTTATTAGAAGTAGATTTGTTAAATGGTTATTAGAAGTAGATTTTATTTCCCTGGAAGATTTGGTTTCTTTGGGCGTTTGAAAAAAGTATCTTGAGCTTGAAAGTGTTGGGTTGATACCTTTCTTGAGTCTGCAACCCCCAGTTTCATGGGATGCCTTTCTTCTTAGCATAAAAAGGGATATCGTGCGGCAATAGTCTGCTTCGTTAGACTACCTTTCGCCTTCTCTTGATCGTTTCGTAACGAAAGAAAATTTGATCTCAATTCGTAGAAAGCTTGCAATATAAAATTGAGATGTATTGAAAGTAAATTGATCATTGATTGCTTGAAAGTTAGAAATTGCAATTTAAGAAAGCGGGAAATTACAATGGCTGGTGTAAGAGGCGAACACCAGAAAGCTTGAAAGATTGTTTGAAAGACTAATATCCCCTACAATAGCTTGCGGAATAAAAACCTAAGTGATAAGAGTAGACGTTTAAATGTCGAGGAATCATACTAAACATTTACCAATATCAGAGCTATTTTACAATTGAAATAAACTATTACAATGGAAAGGAAATTACAACTCAATTTTGAACTAATATTTACAATGTGCGGTTGAAGTTGGACAAAATGCGGCTACGATTAGGTCAAGGAGTTTAAGTAAAGCTTCGGTCCTTGACATTTTTTCCCGTTTGTTTTAACGACGTCCTCGGAGCTATCGATAAATTATATACTTCAATTAATGGTTTGAAGACTCCAAGGTCTTTTTCTCTTTCCCAAGTACTCTTCTCGCTGATGCATCCGCTCCATTTGACCAAGTACTCTTAATGATATTTCCTAGAAACTCGAGTAGTTCGATGGTTAAGAATCTCTTCAACAACCTTCTTTCCAGCTCTTTTCAGTTCAAACACAGGCCGCTTTGACTCATTTCTTGATGCGTCATGCTTGTCGGCAAAGTATAACTTGAGTACACCAACATAAATGACCTTGTGGATTTTGCACCGTGAAGGGAGTGCAACTCGATATGAGACTTTTCCAATCCTTTTCACGATGGGTAATAGTCCATATATTTTGGCACCAATCTTGATTCATTTGCTACCCATCATCATTAATGAATCGGAATATGGAAACACTGTTGTCTTAGTATCCCGAAGAAATTCCAATTCCAGAATGAGCTTGAAATCATCCATCTGAACTGTCGACAAATTTGTCCTTCCTTTGAAAGGACCTGTTTTGATTGATACAGATTTTGCTAATCCCGCTATTGGTTGAGCAATGGAGTTGATTGCTTTGACCTTCCCATTACCTTTTTCTAGAACAAGTCCGAGCCGCTCTACTTCGGTACTTGCGATGTAGTTGTGGGTAACACCGGTATCTACCATAGTCCTGATTAGCTTTCCATTGATCTTCACATCAATGTACATTAGGCCTTTCGCTCTACAAATACGAGCTTTCGATTCTTTCGTCCTTGCCTCTTTCGAGGAGACATCCTCTTCGGAGTCGGAGTCGGAGTCGGTCTCGTCATGACAGCTAGCTTGTGAGACATCTTGTTTTGAATTCATTCCACCACTCGTTAGTTGACAGTATGCATTCACCATCCATTTCTGATGACACTCCACCACCCGATGTGGTCTTTCACATAAAAAAACATATCAATTTAGAAGTGGCATCAGATCTGCCACCCGTTGCTTTTCCTTTATTCCAGTTGTTACTACTGCTGCCGTTATGGTTTCCTTGACGGCTATTTTGATAGTTTCCCTGCAAGTTACTCTGACGGGTGCCTTGATAGGCTCCTTCTTTGTTAAGAGGGTAACGCTCTCTTCCATTTGAATTCGAGCTGGGTCTGTAAAGTCGATTTCCCCTTCAATAGCTTGACTATTTCCCGAAGGCCGATCTTTTCTCGATTCCGGTTGATAGTCACTTAAGCATTCGACATGAGCAACCTTCTGTCTTTGAAGTTCCGTGCGTGCCCACGGTTTCAACCTTTCCATGAAGGTGAATATCTTATTATTTTTCTACATGTCTCGAATATTCAACATATGCCCTGAAAAGGTTTTCACATACTCCGTGATGGAGCTTGTATGAGTTAGTTTTCATAGTATCCGTCGTGCCGATATTGAACATTTTTTGGAAAAAATTGAGATCTGATCGCTTCCTTGAGGAGATCCCAAGAATCTATTCGGACCATGTTGCCTGAATATCAGCATACTTTGTCCGCCACCATAGTTTTGCATCTCCACCAAGATACATGGTAGCTATTGTAACCTTTCTTGCTTCATCTTTGATTGAAGTAGCAAAAAAGTATTGTTCCATATCAAATAAGAAGTTCTCGGCTTCTTTTGCATTGCGTGCCCCTCCGTAGGTACACGGTTTCGGAATTCTGAGCCTAGGACCATGCTCTCGTGCGAGGCTTGCCCATTTCCAACCGCACGTTGAAGTACTAGTAAATGAGCTCTCAAATCTTCCATTTAATCGTGTAGATTAGGCATGATAGCAACAACTTCATTCATTGCTGTGCAAGCCCTTCGACTTTCATCTAGTTGGATGTGTAATTCATGAATTTCCGTCTCGCCACCTCGACCTTTTCCTCGAGGCCATCCACGACATAGCACAACCTAGTAGTTGTCATCTCAAGCGCATCCACACGCTATTTTGTATTCCTCTTTTGAGGATCTACGACTTTTGTGGTGTTTGAATTAATTGGATCCATAACTTCCATAGCTTTCTTATCGAGGGATGTGGGTCGCAGCTCTGATACTAACTTTCATGGGGTGCCTTTCTTTTTAACACAGAAAGGGACACCTTGTAGTAGTAGTTTGCTTCGTTAGACTACATTCCGCATTCTCTCGGTCGTTTCCAGACAAAAGAAAATTTGATTACAATTTGTAGAAAGCTTGAAATATAAAATTGAGATACATTGAAAGTAAATTGATCATTGATTGCTTGAAAGCTAAAAATTACAATTTATGAAAGCAAGAAATTACAATGGTTGGTGCAGGAGGCAAACACCAGAAAGCCTGAAAGATTGTTTGACTAATACCTCTATAATAGCTTGCGGAACAAAAACTTAAGTGATATGAGTAGACGTTTAAATGTAGAGGAATCATACTAAACGTTTACAAATATCAGAGCTATTTTACAATTCAAATAAACTATTACAATGGAAAGGAAATTACAACTCAAACTTGAACTAATATTTAGAACATGCGGTCGAAGTTGGGAAAACTGCGATTGCGATTGGGTCAAGGGACTTAAGTAAAGCTGCGGTCCTTGACACCCGGAGTATGTTTTAAAATTATGTCATGGCTTGAGTAATCATGTGAGGGATGCACTGCCAAGTACAAGTATCTACTAAATATTGAAATGAAACAAAATTGAGGCAGAACTCGGAATTGACTCTGGCAATTTTAGTGTGCCATGAGACTTATATAACTACTATTCTGGTTTAAATTATAGAAGGCCATGGTCTGATTTGTAAGACTAGTTGACTTCTAATGGGGTTGTTCGGATAAAGTGCCCGCTTCTAGTTTTTCTTTTTTTTCAAGTTTGTTTGATGCTTCCGAACATGAGCAGGATGTTGCACTTCATCCCAAGTGCGCAGAATTGGGGATTACGCACATATTTGTTCTGATTGCATTTACTGGTACACGAGTTAAACTTCCTAGTTTTTCACTGATGAAGTACATGTGGGACTGATAATATCTATAAAGCTATATTTCAGATATTGTAAATTTTGGTGGAACAGAATGTTTCTAGGTCAAGAAGGTGGACAAATAAGACCCATTCTGGCTAATATTTATTCTGCCCTCTTTAAGATCCAAATATGTAGTCATTTTGCCTTAGAAAGTGATCAATAGATATTGAGGCTCGCCCATAAATTATCGAAAAGTCTATGAATTGGGATGCTGTTTGTATGCTTATTGAAATGTTTGTTATGCTCGACTATACAAGAAAATGAATAAATATCTTTGACGTCCACCTTCTTTAATTGTGTCAAGTACCATCTAGCCTCTGTTGTCAACCATTCTTTTAAACTCTTTTTTTTTTTGTATATATATATTCATTATGAGCCACACATTTACATAATAAAATATTCTATACGTAAACTCTGACCTACACCTACACTCTTACCCCATTGTACTAGGTACAGCCCAAACAATATAACAATAGCTCCTATCTCTCATTATGCCCGTAGAATAAAAAAAAACATCACTCTGAAAATGGCTTTTGAAGAACTAAAAATCGATTAGTACGTTTCTTAGGTGGCAGAGCTTGTGTTTTAGCTTGTAGACGAGCTTCTTGAGAAAGCTATGTCAGCTTATTTTAAGAGCTACTAAGTACTTTTTGAAAGTGACCCAAATATGCTCAAAAGCATCTTCTTAATTTCAGAAGTAGCTTTTGATTTTTCAGAATTATGCCGAATGACCTTTACTATATTCATATGTTGTATATCAAACATGTTTATGGGAGTATTGAATTTGTGTATATAGAGAAAGGAGTATTTACTTTCCCAAGTCGAATTGCTTTGCTAAAATGAAATAACCCATTACAGCAACAAAGACCATTGTTAGAGGAGCAAACGATGCAATGAAAATCGGTCCTTTTTCCTTCATTATAATTCCTGAAATATGACAAGTAACTCCAGAACCGAATATTCCGTACGTCAAAAAAAGGTTACTATAAATAAGAATTTCAGTATTATAAAAAGCGTAAAGCATGGCAAAGCGTGGAGGCAAGCTTCAGCTCATGCTTGTCTAGACGAAGCCTAAGCGTTAAAAGCGTAAAAAAGCATTTTTTTCATTTTAATATTATTTTGAATTTTTGAATCAACTTAAAAATTATGTAATAATTAAAGGAAAAAAAAACGTAAAAAAGCGTTGAAAGGCGTACAAGAGGAAAAAAAACATGCGCTAGGCTAAAAAAAGAAAAAAGAAAAAGCGCGAACCGAGGCGTTTTGCTCCCGCTACGAGCCTAGGCCAGAGAAAGCTAATTTTAGATAGGAAAGGTGGAACATGTGCTTCAATAAGTTCTCGTCGCTGCTTTTTAAAACATTGGTAAATTGAAAGGCCCTGTTTGGTTTAGCTAAAAAAGTGGATAAAATTCTAAGTAAAAGTCAACAATTAATTTTAATCAAGCATTCATATAATTTACAATTTTTACCAACTTTTCAACCATACATTTCATTAACACTCTATTAAAATCTACTAAAAAATCTGTTTTTTAGCAAAAGAAAACAAGGGCTAAGTGGCATGCTCTAGTACTCGAAAGAGGTTGCCATATCTTACCCTTTAAACATAAGTTAATAACTTGATGTCCAAATGTATAGACCACATCGTAGCATCATCTCTCTCGACCACAAGTGTGAGTATTGCCGCTTGTAGTGCACCCACCATACATATCAAAGCTGTCAAGGAGAGTTGTCCTGGACTTCAGTGTGATCGCCTGTAAAAACTTTCGAGATATATACATATAGATGCATAGAAAATTAAGTCATGGCCGCGAAAGAGAACTCTAAGGAATTACACCTGAAGAACGAAAAAAATGGCTGAAGAAAAACAAGCTGTTGTGCACATGAGAGGGCCTTTAATGAGGTTTTGCTGATGTTTTGCAGCAATCTTCATTTTGTGTTGGTCCATGGAAACTCAATAACAGGTCCTTTTAAAAATGTCATAACCATAGCTCCAGCAACACTCACCAAAGTTCCCATAACCTTTGCTTGGTTATGTAATCTTCTCAGGTTCACTTTCTCAAGACAAAAAAAAAAAAAATAAAAAATAAAATGGCATGATCACATTTGCACAAAATTCAAACATTTAATGAAACATTTGATCAGATAAGTGGAGCCTAATTTTTCTTATAAATAGGGAGCCATCATTAGGATTTCGTATTATCATAAAAAAGAAAGAGGCTGGAGAACATATGATGTGATTTTCTCTCTTGTAAACTTCTTTTCGTCATAGTAAATTATTGTAGCGACGGACGAGAATGTAGTCTTATATTGAGGCGAATCTCTATAAATTTTGCATCGTCTCGTGTATCTATCTTTCTTTATTTGCTCTCAATGAAATATAATTAAGGTTTCTAATTCTTAACATAAGGTTCACTTAATTTATCTTAAATTTATTGAGAATAACACGCTCTCAAGCAAATCGAGTAAATGAAGTACCTCAACATCCAAGCCAACACAAAAGTTATTGCAGGAAGCATGTTGTAGATTGATATTGCAAAAGTTGCTGTTATATATTTCATTCCAAGCCAAAACAAGTTCTGCTCAATCACTGGCCTGTGACAAGAATTATGTTCATGCCGAAACATTAGTTTGGGCAAAATAAATTCGAAATAACAATAGAATCTACAATTTCATTATACTTACCCTAATAAGCCAAGTAATACTATCTTGTAGAGGATGGAGAGCGTCATCCTCGGCTTTGTATTCCTGTCATACGTTAAATTAATGTTTCGTTAGTTTCAATTTTCTATTTCACACACTTTTGTGTATGTACACGCTCGAGAGAGATCTTTCAAGTAATATGGCAAAGAAGACGAAGGCAACAGTGGCAATGGCATTCCTATATATAGAAAATGTGTAATAGCTCATTCCGTGGTTTTGAGCATACTTAGCAATAATATTCAAAACTGCATGGCTCAACCTCAAAAAAATAACTGCCAATTATGGTTTCACTTGTTTTAGAAAATTGGATAATTCCATGGACATATCTCCAGTGTTTTTCCATTTAGTGTATATATTTTTCATATATATAGATTATATCATCTATATATATGAAAAAGTTGGGACTTGAAGTTCAAGGGTTAGTGGAAGTGCATGATTACATTCTATTCTTTGAGAGTATGTGATCTTAGAGAAAATTAGTCAATCATATTTTAATTTATTTCAATTAATTCTCTGTGTTTTATATTTAATTATTTAGGACACCCAAATCCGGGGTCTTGGTTTCAGGGATCTAAAAGCCTTCAACCTTGCCATGTTAGCTAAACAAGGTTGGCGCATTCTGACTTGTTTTAATTCTTTGCTTCACAAAATCCTTAAGGTTTGGAACCCTCATTGCTCTTTTCTAGAAGCAGGAGTAAATCATATTTTACTTTGCGAAGCATTTTACAGGCTTGTGTTGGAGGATTGACGATTGGGCAAGCGTTAGTTTCTGGAATGATAAATGGGTATCAGGTCCATGATCATTTAAGGTAATTCTCCTATTTCCAATTGGAACAGTAAGTGAAGTGGGACCTTTTTTGTTTCTTTTATATGCATGCAGTTAGTAATGAATAAAGGTGGTTTTGAAGAGAGAGTAATGGAGGTACCACAAGAAGTTTCAACATGCACAAGATAAACACAAATTGGGATACTATTTGATACTATTTGTTTACTTTTTCTTAATTTTGTTAAAGACTCTCCAATCAAGAACATTAAACAAGTACACTAGGTTGATTGGAATGAACAAGAGGTTTCAATTTCCAATTTTATTCAATTTTTTTTCCCAACACAACATGTCTAGTTCCACTTATTTTCATTTATCTTACACAATCAAATATCTAGACAGACACCATTTGAGGGCAGACATTATTTGATGTCAATATACAAGGATTTGTTGTAGAAATTTGTTGATGAATTGGTGCTCCCTCTTCTTTGTACACCGTTGATGAAATCTGACCCTTCCTGTCACCCTGCAATAATTCCCTTTTATATATGTTAGTGAAAATCTAACTAAAAAGAAAAGAGGCACTTTTCTAACTACTGTTCACAAGCTGGTGGCTTCACGGCTCCGTCCAGCCGTTCCCTGAAGTCGAGCCGTTCCCTACAGCCGATTGGAAGTCTCAATTGGGTTAAAAAAAAAAATAGGGCTTCACTTGTTGTGTTTCCAGAAAATTCATTGTCTTCCTTTCGTTTCTTTTCAAAACGCAAGGGTTTTCGTTCTTGTAGCAGCCGCCGCCGTGACACCCACATCAGCCCTGAAGAAGTCGCCTTTCTTCCCCCAATCGTCGGCCTCAGACCTAGACCGACGTGCTTCATCTCCCCTACCTATTGACTCCCAGCGTCCACGCAGCGATACGACCATCACATAACAAATCCAACAATCACTTTGGCTTTTTGGGTTAAGATTTGGTGTCACTTTCTCTCCAATTCATATCCTTGGTCAAACCATAAAGATTCAACCAAAGTGAAATCTTTAATAAAAGGTAAGTAATTTGGTTTTCTTTTGCGGCCTGTTTGTTGTACGGTTTTATATATTTGAAGGTTGTAGATGAAGTGTTTGTTAAAAGAATTCGAAGGGTGTTCTTATCCTGAAAACCGCTCTATACTTTTCTTAGTTTTGAATTTTTTGATGTTTCGAATTTTATGTTTGCAGTCACTTTGAAGCCCCTCCAGTTTTCGAGGATCTAAATTCATTGAAAACGATTTGCATCAAACATTTATTTGTACTCTGTGCAATTTCATCATTGTAGATTATATTCAGGGCATCAAACAAATTAGCTGAATCTGATTCATTTGTCAATTCCCCTGCTAAGTGAAAAACAGAACACTCGTCTGGGCAAGAAATATTTTTAATTTTCACGACATAATATATATCGAAGTATTGGCAACCTGTGTACTTCCTATATTAATCCGGGAAATAAGGTGTCGAATTTTTGGCGCATTTAAACAAAGTGATATTAGGTAAGACTGAAAAAGAAATAGCAGATGAAAAGATGTCAAAGGAGTTGTCTGCATCATTATATCATGCTCAGTCCTTGAACATATCCTTAGGTAAAGTTGTATATCATACATAGATGTTCTATTACACAATCTAAATTTTAACATCTTCCCTTAGTTTGTTGTATAACTCTTGTAAGAGTGTTTGATCTGATTCTATACAAATTTGACTAGAACCCTTAAATTATACAAGATTTATTTGTGAGCAACTGGGAGAATGGATTTCTGGACATCTTAAAATTGTCTATTGGCACAGATAGAGAGCAATAATCTAAGTGAAATTGCATTTAGGAATAGAAATACGGTGTAGTTATTTATCACGCTTCTTCAAAAATATATTTTGCTTACCATGATTAATATAGATGACTATATCTAATAAGCAAATTGTTATTCTATTTTGGTAATTGTGTGCTTTTATATTCAGCTTGTACAGACTTCTGTGAAATGCATAATTATATACCAAATATATGCTGAGATTATGAAACGAGTACTTTAAGCATGAATATGAATGAGAATGTGGGTCATTTCTTTAAACTTTTTCTATGATATTGAATTCATTTGTGTTTATACGTTTCCAATTTACACAAGGAACGTATAATTTGAAATGAAGTAGAAAAATGGCTTCAGTGTCTAAGAAAAATAAAAGACGAAAAGAAGTGTGCATTGACAGTACTAAATTAGATATCAACATATCTATGCCGAAAAGAAAATCTCAACGTTTTGTTCAATTGGAAGGTATGTATATCTAACAACGAGGAAACATATTGGTAATGACATTCTGAAATATATTATTTTCGCATTCTCTTGTGACTTGTGTCAGTTTCTTCTTTTATATATATATATATATATACTTTTTTATTTCGATAACTAAACGTATGAACTATTGTGCTCTAATACTACATTTTTTGCTTATTGAATATCTTGTTGTAGTACACATTATTTATTTTCACAAGAAAACGTATTTTGAATGAAAATTTTTTCCCCCTATTTTTTTTCTTTATTTTTTAAAGCTAAGTTTTCTTTAAAAAATTATACTATTTTGTGTTTACCATACAAAATCATAGATTTTTGGTACTGATTTTTCCCTTGTTGCTTACACAATTTTTATACAATGTTGATGTATTATTTCTTTCATCTTGTGTAACTTTAACATCTGAAACAATTTCACAAAATGAGAATTTCGCAACTGTTGGTGTGACCAAATCAGATTCAAGTACATTTTTTTCTGATTGCGAAAATGAAGAAAATGAAGCAGGTAATAAAATGTTTAACTTATTTATATTGATTACATATAGCATTTCATAGTGAAAAAATCATGTTTTAGTTAGATTTATGAATATGAGTTCTTTATCATATTCAATTTATGTTGAGTATATTTTTTGCTTATTTCTTAACATGTTCATATAAGATCATTTCATAAGGATGTCAAATTGCTAAAATCAAGTGCCTCATTTAAAGAAAGTTTGTTTCTCATCTATTTGTAATGTTCTCATTTTTCTATTCAACTTCGTTATTATGTTTTTTATATTTTTTGTTATACAGATACTTCTAACCATTAAGATTTTGTTGGTTTATTTGAAGCTGTTGAGAATTATTATAAAGATGCAGATAATGATACACAAAAAGAAGTAAAAATAAGTTTCATCTATTATATCTCATGAAATGAATTCTTTTTTAATTTTTATTTAGTTTCTTTAATTGCTTTTGCTTTATTTTTTTAAAATCTATGTTTTTTTCAATTATAGTTTAAATGCTTGTGCTTCATTTCTTTTTAAATGTATTTTTTTTCCAATTATATAGGAAATGTTTTTGTATTTAGTACTCCTTGTTCTAATGAAGTTTGTAACAATAGTATTGGACCAAGTAAGTTTATCTGCCATATTTGTTTCGTCAGAATTTATTTTATAAGTACCTTTTACTTTTTCTTATGCACATGTTTTGGTTTTTTAGGTTCTACAGTAATTTCAATGATAGATAGTTGTTTTCCGACTTATAGCTATGAGCTTGGTGTTCATCCACAGCAAACGCCATTGATCTCTACAAGAAATGAAGGTTCGTTTTCGATACCAAACAAATCACATGTGTTACCATGCCCTGTGTTATGTGAATATTGTGGAGCTTTGAAATTTAAAGATGAACCTAAAGGGTTTTGTTGTTGTGATGGAGCTGTTAAATTGAAAGCAAATGATACCCCGGATGAATTATATCATTTATTTACATCAAATTCTGCTGAATCCATTGAGTTTAAAACTAACGTACGAACTTACAATAGCAATTTCTCATTCACTTCATTTGGTGTCCATTATGATACAGATTTGTGTAAAAGAAACAAAGGTATCTACACTTTTAGAATCCAAGATCAAATATATCATTTTATAAATGACATTCTTGTACAAAATAGTCGCCCTTCTTATATGCAGCTCTATTTTTTTGATACTGAAAATGAAATAGAGCATCGATTACAAATTTCTGAGAAGTTAACAGAGTCTATACTTTTGAAGCTTGTGAAAGTGATGGAACTTAATCCATACGTAAAATTTTTCCGAACTTTGACAAATATTCCAAATTTAAAATCTCATACTATTCAAATTAGATCTGATTGTGGATTAGATCAAAGAGTATATAGTACACCATGTCCATCTCAAGTTGCTGCTATTTGGGTTAATGATGATTTTAATACTAATGATAGAGTTCGTGATATAATTGTTTCTTGCAATTCTGGAGAAAAACATCAAGTACATTATTATTTTAGTTGTTATGATCCTCTTCAATACCCCTTGCTATTTCCTTTTGGTGAAACTGGTTGGCACCAAGGTATTATTAGAATTGACAAACGCAGAAGACAACAAACATGCGCAAATGAAAATTTATTTGATGTTCATCAATTAAATTCTGCTACAGAAATTATTGCAGTTGAAAATACAGGTAAAAACTTTACGTACGCTTAGTACATTTATTTTTCCAACGTTTAAAAGTTCATAACACATTTTTTTGTTGTGTACTTTTTTTCAGTTACGCAAAAGAATAAAACAAGAGCACAAGTATCATGTAGAGAATACCATTCCTACAAGTTACAGGTTAGACCTTCACACAAGTCAATTTTACTTCATGCTGGACGTTTGTTACAACAATATGTTGTGGATATGTATGTAAAGATCGAAACATCTAGATTAGATTATTTTCTCAATAATCAAAACGAAATACATGATGAACTTTACGAAGGAATTGCAGATTGTGTTAAATCTGGTGAAACTCGAGCAGCTATGACTGGTAAAAGAATTATTTTACCGTCGTCTTTTACTGGTGGTCCAAGGGATATGAACAAAAGATATATGGATGGAATGGCATTAGTTCAAAAGTTTGGTAAACTTGATATTTTCTTAACAATTACTTGTAATTCAAATTGGCCTGAAATAAAGGATCAATTAAAGTACAATGACGAACCACAAAATAGACCCGATCTTTTAACTCGAATCTTTAGAACTAAGTTAGAAGAACTAAAAACTGATATATTAAAAAATAAAATTTTCGGCCCTACAGCTGCATATGTATATGTTATAGAATTCCAAAAAAGAGGTTTACCACATGCTCATTTTTTAATCATTTTAGAACGTGCATACAAGATCATTGCTCCTGAATCTATAGATAAAATTGTTAGTGCTGAAATTCCAGACGAACGAATTTACCCTCATTTATACTCTGTTGTTGTTGCTCACATGATACATGGTCCTTGTGGCATTTTAAATCCAACAAATGTATGCAAGCGTGCAAATAAACAATGTAGAAGTCATTTTCCAAAAGATTATACCTTGGAAACGATATTAGGTGAATCTTCATACCCGAAGTATAGACGTTTAAATAATGGTAGAAAAGTGAAAGTTAGAGGACACTGGTTAGATAATAGGTGGATTGTACCTTATAATCCATATCTCTTGGCTAAATTTAATTGTCATATAAACGTAGAAATATGTTCTACTATCAAAGCCGTGAAATATTTGTATAAATACGTATACAAAGGACATGATAAAATTGCTTTCTCAGTACATTCTGATGAAGTTGTGGTTGACGAGATTAAAAATTTCCAAACAGCTAGATGGATTTCCCCTCCTGAAGCATTGTGGAGAATTTTTGGTTTCATTCTTTCCAAAATAAATCCTCCAGTCGTTACTCTCCAATTATACCTTGAAAATAATAATTTAGTTACATACAAAAGTTCCGACAATCTTTAGAAAATTGTGAGTACAGAATTTTTGAAAAAAAACCATGTTAACAGAATTTTTTTACATGAATCTTGTAGATACAAAGGCTACAACTCTTTTATATAAACAATTTCCAGAATTCTTTGTTTGGGACTCACATAGTAGATGTTGGAGTCGTAGAAAACAAGGTGTTTGTATTGGTAGAATAGTTGCAGCCAGTCCAAAGGAAGGAGAAAGATATTACTTACGTCTTTTATTAAATCATGTTAAAGGTCCAACATCATATCAATCTTTGAAAATTGTGAATGGTGTTGAAACTTCATCTTTTCGAGAAGCTGCACTTTTACATGGTTTACTTAATGGAGATGCTAATTGTGATTTATGTTTGCAGGAAGCTTCAGAATATCAAATGCCTACTCCATTTCGTCGTCTTTTTGCAACAATTCTAATTTTGTGTGCTCCAAATGATCCGAAAAATTTGTGGAACAAATTCAAAATATTCATGATAGAGGATTTCATACACACTGGTATGTCTATGCAAATTGTTGAACATAAAGCTCTTTTAGAAATTCATACAATTTTAGAACTTTCTGGTAAATCTATTAATAGTTATGGATTTGTATCATACAATATAAATCTACAAGAAGATGAACATGTTGCTAGAGTGATAAATGACGAACTAAGCATTAATGTCTCAGAAATAGAAATTATGTGTGCACATCAACTTAATACTGAACAAAAAGTAGCATATAATGCAATTCTAAATAAAGTAGATACTAATGTTAGCGGCATGTTCTTTATTGATGGCCATGGTAGAACAGGCAAAACTTTTTTCTATCGTGCTTTACTAGGTAATGTTAGATCAAGACAAATGATTACTTTAGCAACAGCATCTTCTGGTGTTGCAGCAGGTCTTTTGCCTGGTGGGCAAACAAAACATTCTAAATTTAAAATACCTCTAGAGATTTGTAGTGACACAATATGTAACATTAGTAAACAGAGTGCTCTTGCTGAACTTTTTCGAATGACAAAACTAATCATATGGGATGAAGCTCCAATGATGAATCGATATGCAATTGAAGCATTAGATAAAATGTTAAGAGATGTTAACAATAATGAGTTCCCATTTGGAGGTAAAGTTGTTGTCTTAGGAGGAGATTTCATTCAAATCTTACCTGTTGTTCAAAGAGGTACTAAAGACGATGTAATAGCAGTAAGTCTTGTTAGCTCTTACTTATGGCCATTATTTACAAAACTAAGATTAAGTTAAAATATGAGAGCTCGATTAGATACATCATTTTCTAAATATTTACTCAATATTGGAGATGGAATTGAAAAGAAACATTCGTGTAATATGATAGAACTTTCGCCTGACATAACTATAGATTTCGAATAACATATTACCTCTGTACAGACATTAATAGATATAGTTTACCCAGATTGAAATCATTATGCTGTCAATCTTCATTACATGATTGATAGAGTTATTTTAACTCCAAGAAATGAATACGTTGATGAAATCAATACTTTGTTGATTAGTCAACTTCCTGGAGAATGTTTTACGTATTTTAGTTTTGATGAAACTATTGATACATAGGATCAAAGCGTGTAGGAAGACTTTTTAAATACCTTAACTCCAAATGGTGTACCTCCACATGAACTAATACTAAAACCAAATTGTCCTGTCATATTACTTAGAAACATTAATCCTTCAGAAGGTTTATGTAATGGAACTAGGCTCATTTGTAAAAGTTTTCGAAGAAATATTATAGATGCTGAGATCGCTGTTGGAGATTATAAAGGAAAAAAAATATTTCTTCCTAGGATACCTTTTATTCCACTTCAAAGTGACAAAAATCCTTTCCCTTTCAAAAGAACACAATTTTCAATTCGTCCGTGTTTTGCAATGACAATCAATAAATCTCAAGGGCAAACACTTGATTTTGTTGGTTTATATCTTCCTGAACCAGTATTTTCCCATGGACAATTATACGTTGCTTTGTCTCGAGCAAAAACTAGCAAATCTATTAAAGTTCTCATCAAACCAACTACAATCCGAAAATCACATATGAAATGTACTAAAAACGTTGTTTACGATGAAATTTTAGCAATGGTAAATACATAACAATCTCTTCTCTTTTACATTTGCTAATAATCATTACATACCACATTCTACCGTTGTTATTTTTATGCACATAGAAATATATATACTAATTCTTCTTATCTTCTCCCTAACCCACCAATTTTGACCCATCACCACCACAACCTGCTGTGGAATTTGAGAGTTTGAGGGAATTAACTTTCCAATTGAGCTTTGAAGCTGCAAATGATACCAGCTTAGATAAATTTGAAATTGTCCAAACCTTAAATTTACATAAATGGACAGAGTGATTCAGCCACCCTTGATAAGCTCTTCTTTTCTTTTTCAACCGTTTGAAAGTGAATTGGGTCTAAAAAAAATAATCTTTCTTCCAGAACATTCATTCACTCACTCCATAATTTTCTTTTCTTTCCACTCAGTTTGTTGCCATTCATCTCTACGATTCTTCCGAATGAAAAATCCTGTGAAAAATTTGTAGAGATTTCGAAATTTCAGCAAATGCAAAGAAATCTCCATAAATCTTGATCTGAGGTAACTTCCAAGTACCAATGTGGGTTTTATTTGGATTTAGCCGGTCTGAATTGTCATGAATTTTTGGAATTTTATTTACGAATCGAGGCTGGAATCTTCATTTGGATCTCGAAACTGAAGCTTGTTCATCCTTTTTGCTACTTCTTGTTGTCATATACTACCTTTTGAGCGATTTCTTTTGATATTTTGTTTTTTTTTTCTCCAATTAGGGTTCTCACAAGGAAAAAGGCGTTCTTGCCAAGTGTCCAAATTGGTCCTGGTAAATTTTAGTCTGAATTTACTTTTCTTACTATTCCACTATTTTGGAATTGGAAATTAAATTAGTTAATTAATTCGCAAATCTCTGTAGATTATAGAATTGACTGAAGTAAGTAACTTCTTGTGATTGGTTACTTACATTTTTTTCAATGAAAAGCCTTAAATACGCAATTGTCATTGTATAGCTTCATAATTAGGAATTCGTTTTATATTTTGAATATTACAGAATCTGATGTATCGTTCGCAAAAAAGTTAAAATACAATGATATTTTAGATGTTTTTCTTTTGTATATAGTTTTCCACTTGTTACATTAAAAGCTGAAAATTTGGCAATGCATATAAAATTCCTTCATGACATAGAGAACTTGAGTTCATATGAATTTTGTGAATGAGAAGTGTGGATATGATCAAGTAATAGGTGTCTTCTCTTTCAGCAAAAAATGCTCAGTGGCTCTTACAAAGTATAGGATTCACATGAATGGTCGACATATATTACAATTTAATTATGAGCTCCATTACATTGAGACAAATTAATGGGCACAAAATAGTCATTGGTTTCTGACATTTTATTTAAAAAATTTTGACTTTTTATTTAGCTCAACGTTTATTATGGGATTTTCTTTCTGTACCATCTCTTACATGTTCTTTTGTTTTTTGGTTACGTTTTGGAATTTATTAGGAAGAGGTAATGTGTCAATGTGTTAAAATGTAGTAAACATCAGTTTGGCAAGAAAGGAGCACCAGTACAAATCGACAACCGATTCCGGTAAATGTCTCATCTTTTAAGTTTGGAATTTAATTTGGGTTCTGAATTAATTTGTTATTTTTTTTTTTAGTTTTTAACAATTTATATAAACTTTGGTCCTCTGGTTTGAAAATTAAGTTTGTTGTCTTGATTTATTAATTGGGGACATTTTCCTGTGCCAATCTTGTGTCAATAATGAAATTAATTTTTCATAAAGGTTTACCAATGTCATTCTTCTGCTGTTCTTCCATGCCTTCTTGGTCAACACATGTGATGAAACAATACATTTTTCATTATTTTCTTGACCTTGTCCTACTATCTGGTTCTGTAACATATATGATGGTTATTGACCGTATTTTTGTTGAGTTTTATGCTTAGGATTAGTTATTGTACTGGCTATGAATTCTTGTTCATTTACAAATGATACATGTGATGCTCAACTTTTGTATATTAACTTATTTGTTTCTTTGCCAGCTAAATGCATAAAAAAGCCCATTCCAGAGAACATACGCTGCACAGGTTTGTTTTGTTTCATCTTTCTCTTCGTGCATTCTAATGGTAAATTCTTTGAAAACTATAATTTTTGTACTATTAGTAATATTTTAATTTTGATGTGTCAGTATACTACTCATCGTACTTTGAATTTAACGAAGTCTTGGTGGAATGTTTTACTGAGTTTCTTCCTTCCTCAGTACCTTTTGTACTTGTACTTATCCGTATTTAAATAAAAATGCTAAACAAATTGTAGTAGGTAGCGTCTTTTATCGCCAAAATATGGCTTATTTTAGAAAAGGATTATACTCAGTAAATAGACTCGGCTGATCATGCATGGTACAATCTCTTTAGTGACCATCACATCGATCAATTTCGGAGCTCCGAATTTGGGATTTTTCCTTTCTGAAAAAGCTTCATTTGGGTAATTGCTGCATGTGCAAGAATCTTTTAAGGACGCTTTTTGTATTCCATGTTTTTCTTAACTAAAACCTGTCCTGGGAGTTAAATCCTAATAGGATTGTTCTGAACCATTATATAAATTTTGGTACCATTGCCGTCCAATGCCTGCAAAAGCTCCCTTCTAACAGTAGCAAGCACACTTACTCTTGCGATGGGCATACATTGAATTTCCTGATTGACAGTGGATTTGGTATGTAGTTCTCCTCTAATTTTGCATTTTTTTTTGGCGACAGCTCCACGCCTCCACCAAAAGATCTTGGTATGAAGCTAGGGAAATCACAAAGGACCAACCAATTTTTGGAATCTTTGAAAGCTAAAGGTGAAGTGATTGTTGAAGGTGTGACACCACATGTTGGTCAGTCCAAGCCAGTTGCTCCAACACCAACTGATCCTGTCACATTGACAGTTGAAGAAAAGCTTAGTTTAACTTTGAAACATGATGGTGGTATTGGAAACTTTGAAGTTCAGGGCACCTTGTCTCTCCAAATACTTCATCAGGATGATGGTCTCATCCAACTTCAGGTTCTTCTTCTTTTCATTCCTCCATTACTTCTTCTTATGTACTTAGCAACTTGTGTAATTATGCTTAATGCTTAGTTTCCTCGAAACTTTCCTCCAAAATCATCCATGTTGAATTACAGTCACTACTTTGAGTGGATATAACTTGTGATGAGTTTAATGAAATGATGAAAATTCTACTATCAAGAATAAGGTAAAAGGGAAAACAGAAATGGCTTAATATTTGCCCCTCTATTATTGAAGAACGAATGTAGACGAGTTTATGTTCTTTCTCTGAAATGTGCTCTGTTTAGGATCCCGATGCTCATCCCTTAGTTGAGCAAGATTCTAAGACTCTTGAGCGGCTGCTCCCAAAGATACCTCTTTGGATAAAAAATCCAGATTATGATCGGGTAAATTATTATTTCCCTTTACTTTATTGCATAATTTTAACACGATAATTATTCTTGGTCTTATTTTTTTTTCTCTTGCAGATTGACTGGCTCAACAAATTAATTGAACTTATGTGGCCATATTTCGAGAAGGTTTATTTTCTTGTATGCTTCTATCATAACTCTTCCTTTTTTGAATTGTGTACTGACAAGTATAAGTCCTCAGGCAATTTGCAAGACGGCAAAGAAAATAGCAGCACCCATCATAGCTGAGCAAATTCCAAAATACAAAATTGACTCGGTGGAATTTGAAACACCGACTTTGGGTGCATCATCGCCTACTTTTCAAGGTTTAGCAGCTCATTCTCAACCTTGATTTTTAGAGAACCATATATATAAATTTAAAAGTTCTAATATGTTTGCAATGTATTTATTTGAAGGAAACATTCCATTTTCACTTCACTGGCAGTGTAAAAAGAACTTTTATTCCGCATTTATGTAATAAAACTTGCTCACACACAAAGGGCATGTCTCCAAATCATTCACCGAAAGTAGTCTTCTCACCTTCCGCCCCGCTCCTCACAGTCACTGAACCCGACGCCGGCGCCGGGTTGCGGCGTTCGACCGCAAACGAAATTGAAAGGGATTTCGATGATGGGTTTGATCTTGGTAGGATGAAACTCCTCTTGCAATTGTTTCGTAATCCCCAATCCCAGTATAATGTCTGTTTTTTATTTTTGAATTCAATTATTTAATTGTTCAAAATGTAGTTTGTTTCTTTTTTGTCTTTGAAAAGAAAAATACTGTGGGGTATCAGTGTAAAGTGGTAATGGTGCTTGACAAAAGATATGATTATTTCAGTGCAAAGTGGTATGCTGCTTGATAAAAAAATGTGATCATTGTTTCAAGAGTTAAATAACAATTCTAACATCTAACATTCCACTATACTGGCAAATTAGCAGTATATACATATTAATGGTGGTTATTGTTGGCAATGATGGGTTGTACATTTTAGCATAAATATTGTACTACACTTCATTTCAAATGAATCCTGTTAATTGCATTTTGGCATTTCACCTTGTCTCGAAGGGAGCAATGATTGCATACTCTTTTTTAGAGGAACTTTTAAAATTTTCAAGAATTGATTATATACATAAGAATCTTAACGATAAATTGTGCTTACTAATACCTGGTTTGCTATCTTTCTTAGGCTTGTAAATTGAAACTGGGAAATTTGAAGGGAGCACTTTTGACACATAATTCGCTCTTCGTGATGGTGAAAACAATGCTAAGGCCTTGTTTCGCCAGGGGCAGGTTGGTGATTTCTATTAACTAGAATAAGAGTGATTGAAGTAGGACATAAGTTTTTATGAAGCTATTTTTTAATATGAAAATTTCTTTAGTGCGTTTTATTTAACTGATGCTTCTAAGTGTCACATATATTCCGCATGCCCATTAGGCCTGATCATGTTATTGGGTGCAAAATGTCAATGAATATTTAGGTACAAGATTGAATTAGAGATGAGGGGCTGGGCGTAGAGAGAGAATCAGCCTATAGGCTGGGATCATTAATCATGTGTTAAGTGGCATATTGTATCTTTTGTCTTGGTTTTAGAGGTGAGATTTTCAGGTAATGGGGGTAGGGATTGTGGTATGAATCAAAGCATTTTTTATGTTAACATCCTGGTCTTTATGATTGATTCAACAAAAACTAGAATATTGGTTGTGAATTATGGGTTTTCACTTGTTCATACAAGCTTCCCTGCATGAGTAATCCTATTATTATTGACCATTCATTTTCATTTTTGAATGCTGATTTTCAAAATTTCTTTGGATTGGCAGACTTGCGAATTGGTTTGGGAGGTGAGAGTGGTAGGCTGGGACATTTCCTATGGAGCTGAGTTTGTACCTAGTGCTGAGGGTGGATACACTTGAATTGTACAGAAATCGATAGCCTACTTTTTTTAGGTTTATACTTTTTTCATATTTTATCTCTATATTTATTTGAAGATCTATTTTATTTCTTCGTAATTTGGTGTTTTTAATTTTTTTTTGTTTGCGTAATTTGTAGCTAACATAATAACTTTTTCGTTGTTTCGGTTAAGGTGATTTATGAAGTATGCTTTGTATACGAAGGTTGTCAGATGGGGATAGATTTTGGAAAATGCCAGAATGTTCTATTTGAGGAAATACTATTAAGTATCTTGGACTTCCATATGAGGATGATGCATTTTTGGGCATCTGATGTATTCTTTTTCTTTTGTTTTGGGTGAGGGGTTATTGGGAATGGTGGTGGTGGTGGTGGTGGTGGTGACTGACTGGTCAGTAAGACTTCTACTTGTTCTAAGTGCAAAAGCGTTAACGAAAAAATCATATCATGGTTATTGAGAAACGATTAAATTTACTGGTTCTCTTTCTTAACTTTTTCCTCTTGTTCAACTGGAACCAAGTTGAGATGATTGATAAATTCAGTCATTCACTGTTTATGGTTAATTTCAAATGTTCACTTACCTCTTTAAACTACAATGTCACGATATGTTAAAGCTTATTGCATTAAAAGGAAAAAAAATCATCTTCTAATATGTAATTCAACTGAGGTAGAGATCTAAATTATTTTTGCCTATAGCTCTCACTATTTTTCTCCTTCATATGTTTGCTTGTTTTTCTGTGAACTGCCTCAAGCCTCAATTGGAACCCTTTGGTAGAAGCGCATCTATCTGATGATAAAAACAGAGATTGGTTCCTAGCTGACCAGCGCATTTTGTTTGAGCATTTCTCTTTTCGGTTTTCATTTTTTAGGAAGTATCTGGCTTCACCAATCTAATTGGAGAAATATTTAGGTGACATTAGAAATATATTTTATTTTTTAGGATGTTGAACATTTGCAAATATTTACTACCTCATTCACCTTCGTAAGCTTTCCTTCCTTTTTGCTTTTGTAGTTTCAGAACATTCATTTCTTTTGCTTTTTCTATTTGTTTTTACATCTGAAAAATCTCCCTTTCTAGATCTGCTTTTCTTTCCAAGAAATTTTGAAAATTTGTTTATGGGATAATTTGTTGCACAATTGGAGAATTAGCTGCCACTGTCTTTCTTTCTAAATCCTCTTCATTATGTTTGCCTTCATCCTGCTTTTTGCCTTCATCCTGCTTGGTTCCAATTAGTTGAGGTCAATAGTACTCCATGTCTGAAATTCTGTTTTGTATCAACTTTCTATTTTAGTGCATGTTTAGGTGTACGTCCTTTTCCAGCTTAAAAGAAACAAATTGTGAGTCTACCCAGTAATTCGCTCCTACTTAGCAACTTTTAAGCATAACAAAGCAAGAACTTATAATTTGTGTATTTTTTTCTTGACAAATTGGAACCTTCTGTTGAACAGAAGGAACACATTTTAAATATTTAGATTTATTGTTCTACTCTTAAACAATTTTCACATACATGTAATGTCAAATACTAATTTCAAGCTCTTAAGTGGCCAAATTTATTTAAATTTAGTCTTTAAGGAAATTGTATATCCTTATACCACCTTGAGCAGCCGTTGAAGATAGAACGTTTTATTATTTAGATTAACAGGTACAACTAACTCTTACCAATTGGCCAAATTTATTTCCTCAAGAACTTCGTCTATGTTGCTTTAGCTGTTAGATTTGTCTTCAACACTTTCTTGTACGTACTTACTGATTACTATGTCTCCAATTGCACAATATTATGTGTCTCTCCAACTCTTTATGTTTCATTATAATATCGGAGTTTCTTTGAGCAAGGCGGATTTGGTTATGTGTGGGAACATGCAAGCATAAATTTCGTGTCATCTTGGCATTGTTATTTTCTTTTTTTGAGCTAACTTATGATTTCTTCCTATGTTGGAACAAAATCAAAGTAGATGAATGTCATGCCAATAGATAATTTCCAAGCTAAATTTGGTGGAGATTCCATACAATTAATTTTGTTCTTCCATTCAGATTGAAGACCTCAAACGCTTGTGCAAACTAGATAGTCGGATTCAGGTGTTTGCCTCTGCGCACTTCCAACTCTGAATTTCTTTTTCATTACTTCTATTACTCTATTGTTCTATAATTAACATAATGTTATTGTATTTTTTTCAGAATTTTGTCCATTGCAGAAAAGACCTTGAGAGAGTTTTTATCAAAAGCCACTGAAACTGTTGTGGAGTGGATCCAAATTCTTGGGATGAAGGTTATGAAATTCTTTTGCTTCAATTTTTTTAAGTCATAACATTCACTATATCCATATTTTTAAATAAATTAAAACAGCAACAAAAATTTTGCCGAATGGACAAAAGAGCTTCATTTATTCTTATGTGTATTAAAGTTGCAGGTTTATCTCCTTCATTAGATGAAAGCATACACCATTACAAATTTTTTCCTGCATTTAGAATCCAATTCTTATTCTTCACGTACATAGAAAATTTTCAAAATTCTTTCTACATCACTACAGACCACTAATTTCCTGAACACAACAATTGTCCCTTACCAAAAACCACATAATCACCCCTGACAACCCACTTCCCAGTAAACAAGTTTTTTGCCTGCCATTAAAAAGTTTCCAGTCTGCATTGAAAATAGAAGTCCCACTTTCACTGCACTCATTTTAAATTTTAATCATTTCCACCCACTACCATATCTCATCTCTCAACATATAAAACACCACTAAAAAATTCTACCCAATTTATTTTCTTTACCTTCATACATTTATTGCAAAAAACCACCAAACACCATCTGGCAACCCACTTCCAACCGCCATTCACTACAAACTTTTGCTTATAATAGTGACCAAAAATTATTGCCTGCCACAACATTTTTCAATCTATATTAATAATAAAAATCTAACTTTCACACCACTCATTGTAAACTTCAATCATCTCTTTCCACTACCACCTCTCAACATATAACACACAACATCACACTTTGCCGCAGCTTATCATCTCCAACTTTATTTCCTCATTGTCAACTTCAACCTGGTAATTTCCTCTCTTTCACCTAATAGGATGCATTAACTTCAAACATTTTGAAATACATCTTTTCATATATTCTATGTTTCATTTTCACTCTTCTATTTCTACCCATTCTCATTTACTAATCAGATAAAATTGATTGCAGATAGAGATGGCCACAGAATACAAGCTGATACCTGACATCAAACCAGGAGAGTTTGGCTGGACTGTGAAGATAGTAGTTTCAGAAAAATGCTCTCCCAACAAAGCTCGCAACAGCCCATTGAAATACCAACACATTTGGTTAATGGATCTTAAGGTAAATCTTCTCATACAGTTTTAAATTCCATGATTTTAGCTCGACAACCAAGTCGAATAAAGATATTTTATAGCACTAAGTATAGCAGAGGTTAAATTGAACATTTGATCTATAAAGAAGGCCTTTTAAACAAAAAACTTAAAACGTGGTCATTAAAAGATTGCCTTAATTTATCTGTTTGTTTATTTGTGCTAATTATATGTTTATGTTTATAAGTATATTCTTCCTAAACATGGTGATATGTTTCATATAGGAGTCTTCTATTCTTGTTGTAAATGGTTCCAAAACTTTCTGTTAAATTGAGTTGTACACAACTTGTTGCTTATATGAATTTTTTGGTCTACAGAACCAAGATTGAATTTGTTAGTTAGATGATCGAACAATGATATCATCACTAAATTTTATGAAATTGCTTATCCAGAGCAAAGCACTTCTGTTCCTGTAAACAATTTGGACTTTTTGAGGAAAATAAAATTGTGGTTAGCAATCCTGATATTTGTGTTTTAAGGAATTAAAAGTGGCTAATGTGAATCTAGATTTTGGTAGATAAAATTTCACCAAATTTATTATTCTGTCTCTAAATTTATGGATGCATCTTGTCACATTCTTTTACTGTGCTACACCTTTCTGGATGTTGAACTTGGATATTACAATCCAAGAGAGAAAATTCTTACATCTGCTTGGTAATAAAGAAAAATTTAGTTCTGATAAACATAATGCATACAGATACCATCCTTTCTCTTACTACAAGTCCATACTACTATTCCTTTAACTTCTTATCTTTCTTCTCTTAGAAAATGTGACCATAACATCTTTCAACTTGATTTTCTTCCAGGGGAACAAAGTTCAGGCTACACTATTCGACAATGCCATCACATCTTTCGAAGACACCTTACTATCACAAAAAACATACCTCATCTCAAATACACAAGTTAAAGAAACTGATAAAAACTATGCCGTCCAACTCGGTAACATCCGATGGACAATCAATGCGAAAACCAAAATTGTTGAACTTAATGAACAATTCAACTCTCTCCTTTCATCAGCTTACACCTTCATATCATTTCAAAACCTTCAGCCATACATGGACACAAATGCAGAAATTAGTAAGTACTTGCGATCCTATTTAGCATCCTACACTTCATTACCTCTTTTTTAGACATGTACTACAACTCATACTAATTACAAACACAACTTACTTCCTGTAGGCATAATTGGAATTGCAATCGACATCTTCCCCAAAAGAGTAATTCAAGTTCGTGACAACCAATCAACAGTGCAAGACGTCATCCTCATGAACGAAAGGTTAGACACTTGCTACTGTCTATACTAAAATAATTCTCTCAAGTAGATATTAAATACAAATAAAAACCTTACAGGTTCGAAACACGGATTCTTCAAATGTGGGACAATTTCATCACAAATGAATGTCACACCATTTGCAACACCATCACAAAAAACCCAGTTCTTGTGGGCAGTAGACTAAAAGTAACTTCTTTCAATGGTAAATTCACTCATCCTGCTACACAATCACACAAACACATACCAATTCAAAGCTCATACACAAAAGCTAAATTCAATGGCTATTTAGGTATATCCATCTCTACAAAAATGAACTCATCAGTGCTCATTAATCCCCCATTTGAGCAAGTTCTTGACCTAAAGAATTGGTATATTCTCTCCCTCACTCAATTAACTTACGTATATCTATTGTTGTTATTATTCTTCATTTCTTTATTCTTTTTAACAATTGAAATCTTACATGCATATTAGGCTGGAAACCAACATAACCACAGTAAATGAAATTGTGGCAAGAAAAGATTATATCTTCCCCACGTCCGCCACAATTTGTTCTCCACCGAAACAAAAATTACTCAACATCAAACAAATACAACAATTCCAACATATGGTACACTAAACTACTACTCCTTCTCACTTGCATAACATTTAACACCGACTACTAACCCATTTTTTTCCACATATTATTTTCTACATTGCAGCAAAAACACTTCTGGACTAAAGCAAATGTCACATTAGTTCCATTAAACCAACCACTATGGTATCTATCGTGTGATAATTGCAATAAATCAGCAAGTGCAAATGTGAATGAAACATATTTCTGTAGATTTTGCAAGCACAATTACGCTACACCAACTCCAAGGTATGATTATAATCATGTCACAACCACATCATCTATATGAATCTATGCATTACATATTATCTAATGATCATAAACCATCCAACATTAACATCAATTCCACTTCTATTTTAACAGAGCAAGATCAACCGTCGAATTACAAGATTCCACAGGCTCAATAACAACATCAATTATTGGAAATCCAGCCGAAACATTCCTGAAATGCCCAGCAAAAGAACTGATGAAACAAACTGCTCAGGTATGGATCAAAAAATTAAATTTCTCTACATACTTCCTTATTTTCCGCCTTAAATGTATTGTTAACTGCTTTTCATAAACATTCTAACAGGAACCCATGGAGAACAACTCTACAATTCAGACATCTACTACACAAGAGCACATTTTATACATAAAAACTGTAAATGTAGAAGCGACGACCAACAAAGCCCCATATGAAGTCATCTTTATCCTTGAATCGCAACTTCAACATCAATTGCCTACCAACATGATACAACAAAACACATCACAAAAATCTCAACTTCAAAATGCAAACACTACACCAAGCAGCTCAACAATGGAGACACCATTTACACAAGAAACTGACAAACATCCAACCAAAAAACAAAAACAGGAGTAGGAGTTCACAAGTTGAAAATATGTATTTTGAATCTCTTTTGCATCCTTATAGTCAGACTCCACTGCCTAACTCTCAATAGCACTATTTGCCATACCACATTTTGTTTATTGTACATATAGACATGTTTAAACCATGTATCCAAGTATGGCATATAAAATCTTTTGTTTTTTGCTTTATATTACTATCACTAATGTAAGTATCCATAAACACATTTCATAGAACCCAATATAATCATCCTTCAAACAGGTTTCATTATTCATTCAAATACAACATAGCCAAATGTGAATGTTATTACTTACACTGCACTGCCACAACACGTGCAAAGCACGTGCACCCACTAGTACTATGAGAAATGTAGAAGAGAAATGCCTTTTGATAAGGGTATTTCATCCACATAATACTTCTTTTTCCCAACATGTTTTGCTTTGCATTCTGAGTGTTAAGAGTTGATTGTTGAGAAATAATTTAATACAATCATGTTAAGAACAAAAATCACATATATCAATTGATAGTTCGAAATTTATACATGCGGAAAACATTTTGTGTGTGTGTGTGTGTGTGAATATTACCGGTTGGATCTTCCTCTCCTTATTCCTCAAAATAATTGGCCATCAATGGGGCAAGTCAAAAACATATGGAGAGAAGAGGGGACATAGCCATTATATAGGAAATCATAAAGTTGGCCAATTATCGACTCTAAATCTAATAAGGGTTTACTTAATTCCGGCCCACTTACTTAAAAATTACCACATTATAAATAATAAAGCCTGTAAGGTGTACAACGGCCCACGTGATCACAAATATATTGAGCTTAATCACAGTATCATTACAAACCATACATCTAACTCGTAAAATTCGCAATCAAATGGAAGCTCACATTATAGGATTATTCTAACATTCTCCCACTTGAGCAAACATTTGATTGCTATAGAACAAAACTTTTAACATCTGGGTCAGATTACATAGGTGGCCACACAAGTATGGCTGCAATGATAACATCTTATACAACATGATCCAATCCAACAAGAATGTTAACATTGAACATGGAAGTCGCTACACCAATCAAACGATGTAAGACCACTCCATAGTTACAAATGCCAACATCCTTATCGAAAACATGGATCCCCATCCTCCAACTAATGTGGTAGTATACAATATGAACTTAGTACCAAATGTGATAAAAAACAGTCCTAATTCATATCGGTCCTCAAAATGCTTCTAATCAAAATGAAGCCACATGTCTCTAAAAGAGACTCATCTTATGTCTTTAATTGTCATATCTCGAGATTAAAATAATATTATAATAAAAGATATAAGTCAAATGCATGCTCAAAATAATTTATGGATATGGGAAGTTATATTTTATTATCGGAAGTGGCTGTACCTGAAAACATATGGGTTGCCTTACATAAATAACTCCCACTAACCAAAAACATCAAAAGTTTTCACAATAAAAATATAAGCAACATGTGTCGTAAAAAATTTAGGAGCGAGTCTCTTAGTCAAAAGATTTGCAATCATCGCCTCTGTATTAATATGCTCTATTTTTGTTTGCCATTCCTTGACTCCGTTTCTGACCACCAAATATTTGATGTCAATATATTTCGATCCCCTGGAACTTTTATTATTTATTGAAAAGAACATTGCTACGCTATTTTCACAATAAATAGTGATTGACCTCGAGATAGAGTCAACAACTTTCTGTCCAGAAACAAAATTCCTTAACCAAATGGCTTGAATTGTAGCTCCATAACATGCCACAAGTTCAGCATGCATAGTATAAGATGCCACTAGAGTCTGCTTAACATTTTTTCACGAGATAGCACCACCAGTCACATGAAAATGTAACCTGTGGTTGATTTTAAATCATTTTGACATCCAGCAAAATCAGAATCTGAGTAGCCTACCACCTCAAGGTGATATGAATGCTGGAAAGTGAGCATGTAACTTTCAGTTTTCTTTAAGTATCTCATAACATTTTTAGCCGCTCTCCAATACTCTTGCCCTGGATTCGTCTGAGACTTACTGAGCCAAATCGCCGCTTGCAAGTAAAATGTCATCAACATACATGACAAGATAAATAAAATTTCTCTAACTGGTTTTAAGATAAATTCATTGATTGACTGTATTTTCAAGTTTTATTTTCCCTTCACAAAAAAACCTTCAAGTTGTCTCATGTAAACCCTTTCCAAAAAATCTCAATTCAAAAAAGCCGTCTTAACATCCATCTGATGAATCTCTAAATTATAATATGCCACAAGTGCCATGATAATTCGAAAAGAATATTTGGATGCAATAGGTGAAGAAATTTCATTATAATCGATGACCTCTCGTTGAGTGAACCCTTTTGCAACCAATCTCGCATTCTTTTGTTCAACATTCCCTTTTGAGTCCAATTTTCTTTTGAAGATCCACTTGTTATCTATGGCTTTAGCGTCCGAAGGAAGTTCAATAAGTTCCTAAACTTTATTCTCTTCCTTAGAATTATTCTAACATTTATAGCATTTATCCATTTATGTGACTCAGGATTTGTCAATACTTGATTAAAAGTAATAGGGTCAAAAAAATATGTCCAACATTAAAATCACTCATAGTGGAACCTTTCCTAGTCGATTTAGTCAACTTTCCTCTTGTACAATCCACACAAGTGTCAAAATCAGAGAAGTCGAGAAAGGATATCCTTTGAAATGTGACCCAAATGCTTATGTTACAACATGGATGGTGATTCATCAATTAGATACCTTTTCTTTGACACATTCGGAACACAAGAGATTTCACCAAAAGAAGCCAAAAACAATTTATATAAACCATCACATAAGAGGTCATTCCAATTAAACGAGAATCATAAAACAATTCAACCATTTTATTACCAAAATTAAAGAAAAACCAGAATCATCAAGTTGCGATCTAAAAATTAAATTCCGTCTCTTTTGCGATACAAAACAATATTCCCTAAAACAAGAGAAAAATCAGACTCCAAAAATAACTTCACTACTCATATGAACTCAATCTTCACTTGAACTCCATTTGCAACGCACATGCTTATTTCATTCTCATTTGGCCTCCGTTTGCTTGTGAACCCCTGTGAAACTCTTCTTTTTCTTCAACCAAGTCTTAAACTTGAAACAATCTTTCTGTCAATGACCCTTTTTCTTGCAGAACTTGTATTGATCATTTTTCTTTATCGCTCATTTGGGACCACCAAAAGTTCGACCTCCAAAATTCTTGTTCTACTGATTGTGGTGTGACTTGTCGCCCTTGTGGAACTTAGACTCATGGTTATGAAAAGACCCCTTGTTCTGTGGCGACTGAAAAACTAATTGCATAATTTCGACATTTTCACGTCTCAACCTATACTCCTCTTGGGCACATACATCAATAAGGTCATTCAAATCTCATTTATCTCTTTGAGCATTATAAGCAACCTTCAACTGATTAAATTGGCTCGAAAGGTTATTCAGAACATGGCAGACCAGAAAAGGCTGAGTAATGGGAATTTTAATAGCCTTTTAATTTAGAAGATATATTAATCATTTTCATAACGTGCTCCCTAACTCCACTTATACCATCATATCTCATATTCATCAGTTTGTCCATCAGATCTCCAGTTTCAACTTTATTAGACTCAACAAATCTCAATCATATGGCATCTACAAAACTTTTATCATATTCTTTATCTGGAATAGCACCCATAATTGAATCGGATATGGAGCGCTTAATAATTTTCAAACAAAGTTTATTAGCCATTTCTCACTTTTCATACTCAACTACGTATTCATGATCACTTTTATCTGTGAGTTTCGAAAGCTACTTCTCCATTGCAAAATCCAACCCCAAAAGACCAAGTGCTATTTCTACATGTCGTTTCCATTTCACATAATTATTCTCAGTTAAGGTTTCAATGGCAGACAATTGACTCGAAAGCCGATGCATTTAAACCCGTGGAAACATAAAATAACATGTTTAATATCATCCAAACATAGTGCATGCCGACAATGGATGATAATATATTTATTTAATTAACATGGGCTAAATAATTACATAATCCGTAATTAAAGTCAAAATCAAATGAATATTGTTACGGTAAGAGCATAGATTATGCATCATTATAAAGTCACCTTTGGGCTAACGATATAACACGATGTAAGGTACTCTTAAAGCATATAATCAAGTTAGTTAACAAAAAAAAATTGATTTTCGAAACACCAACACCTTTGGACAGAAGGAGATTTCTAGACCAAATAAAATCATTAACTGTTTTATGCCAATTTCCAAAAATATTACATATAATAATACCTTAGGATAAGATACTATATGTAATAATTCAAAATTACGATGCTAACGTCAAATTTTTTTTGAAAAAAACCAAATAAATAAAAATGAGTGTGCCACTTTGGCAGCTACCGCCCACTTCTATTTCAAAATATTTCTCATAATGGGATCACTTAAATAGACCCAAAGTCCACAAAAAAATGTAATTATAATAATCACGCAACATAATCATAATCATTAACTTATGAAAAGCGAAATTCATGCGCGATTATGAGACGAAATTGGCAACTTAAATTTCAATATATGAAATGAAATTTAAATGGAAAAATAATAATAACGATATTTAATTATTTCAAAAAATATAAAGTTGTAAATTTTAAATACAATTTTAATTCTAGGTCAAAATTGAAACATAGTGGATCAAATTTAAAAATCTCATTTTTAAAATTTTAAAATTAATATTTCAAAATTGAAAAATTGATTACCAAAATTAAAATTATGAAAAGAGCCTCAAAATTTAGAAATAACAGAATAGGTCCTTATCCTTAAATTACAAAATGACAATTTTTCTTTAATTGTAGGTAAAACCCCAAAAATGCAGAATATGCACGTAAAGCCCCTAGAAATACACATAATTACAGTGAAGCCCTTTTTTTTTTATAAAACAACCCCTTCTTTAAATTGCAGGAGAAGCCCCCAAAAATTAACAAATTTCACAAGAGGCCCCTGTCCCCAAAACTATTGAACCGACCAAAACTAAAACCCTAGACCTCAATCCATTTTTTTTTTTTAAATGCTGTCGGGCTTGCCAGGCACCCACGCAGCCCACAGTCGGCGGGGAAGATCAAATAGACGCGAGATGCAACAGCGTGCAACGCTGTAGCTCTCCTAGCACTGCACATCAAATAGATATTGATCCATCCTCGCTGAATTTTACACGGTACACTGGACTTTATCGAGCTTGATTCGTGGCTAGCCAATGGTGAATGGAGGTCCATGCCATGTAACAAAGCCCTCTGGATCTCTCACTAAAATGCCCATAAATGGTGAGGGTTCTGCAATGGCTATTAATGGGCAGTGGAAGCTACTCTAAAATTTAAGGGGTTTGGAGCAAACACATAGATATTCATGCATACACATACAGGAAGAGAAGAATAGCAATTGCGGTATTTAATAATTAAATGTTGGAAATTGAAAAGCAAAGCTTTTTTTTTTTGTTTATGAGATGACTTCAGACAGCAGCCGGGTTTAGCTTTTAGTTTTATTTAAAGGATTCCAATCTTAGCATGTAGCTCTGATACCAATTATTAAAATTATTTAATACAATCATGCTAAGAACAAGAATCACATATATCAATTGATAGTTCGAAATTCATACCTATAAAAAACATTTTTTTTTTGTGTGAATATTACCAGCTGGATCTTTCTCTCCTTACTCCTCAAAATAATCGATCGTCAATGGGGCAAGCCAAAAACATATGAAGAGGAGAAGGGACCTAGCCATGATATAGGAAATCATAAAGTCGGCCCATTACCGACTCTATCCCTAACTAGGATTTAATTAATTCCGGTCCACATACTTAAAAATTACCACATTATAAATAATAAAGCCTGTAAGGTGTACAACGGCCCACGTGATTACTAACATATTGGGCATAATCACAGTATCATTGCAAACCATACATCTGTAAAATTCGCAATCAAATGGAAGCCCACATAATAGGATTATTCTAACATTTCATACACATATTTACGTCTTTTTCCCAAGATGTTTTGCTTTGCATTCTGAGTGTTAAGAACAATCAATCAATTCGGAAAAAAATAAACAAATGTCAAGAACATACAAAATTTATAGAGGCTATCATCAATGTGAAACTACATTATCTTCCATCTTTATAGTAATTCACTTTGATGAAAAACTGTTGGAAAATTCGAAATTGGTTGTGACCAATTTAAGTGATTGTTTAAGTGGAATTTTTTGTTTGGTGAATGAGAAATTAAGCCAAACTTAAAATGCTTGAAATTGTTGGAAATTGTATAAAATATTGTGGAATATTCTAGAGAATGAGTAGATGAAAAGATGAGTCTTTTCATATGGATCATGACTCTTGAAGATCATGACTCTTGGTATTATTTTTCAATAATGGTCTCTTTATGTAGAGATATAATTGTGCCTCTTTATGGAGAGATTTAAATTTCAAGAGATGTGTCTCTTGGTATGGATGTTCCAACTACTATATATATAGATCCCTATGTGTTTGGATTAACAACAAGAAAGAGGAACAATTCAATTGATAGTTCCATATCATTCAATTCCATATTTTACTTTAATTATGCATAAACCACTTTGTAAAAGTGATTATTTCTTGTATCAAAATCATGGTTATGGTAGAGAGGGAACTCTGTTCGAGTTCGTTGGTCTAAGCCATTTAGAGTGCTCCTATGGCTTGACGTGGTCGTTGTATCTTGGGAGATGATTGTCTAGAAACCGTTAGCACCGATGTGGGGCAAATTCATCTTAAGGACAAAGTGTTAAATACTTGCCTCGACCGATCACATTACTTGCTTCTTATTTTTCTTTTCTAATTTCATTCTAATTTAGTATTTTGATTTCGGAAAGTAACTAATATTTTTTTGATTTCATGCAAGGTTTGAATTAAAGAATGACACGTGTTCAAAATTGGAAAGTGATGAATCCATATTCATATATTGGAAGTTGGTAATCACTATTTTGTCTTCTCAAATCAGATTTCGGTAAATCGAATGATATTTCGATTTCACGGTATGTTCTTGATTAATATAATATGCATATTATCGGTGTAATATCTTCTACAAAAATGACTTACAAGAGAAAATCAAACACCTATCTTACGTAACCTCTCTTTCTCTCTTTTTCATAATAATAATAAAGCCTAAACATGGCTCCCTACTTATAAGATAAATTAGGGCTAAACTGAATTTTATATTAATTCCAAAATTCTTAATGGAATTTTATAAGAATACAAATTAATAAAATTTTGATTCATCCCGACCAGTTTCGTAAAGTGGCAATAATTAGGCTCCACAACTTAATTGTGAGTGATGTATTTTCAATATTATTATTATTATTATTATTATTATTATTATTATTATTATTATTATTATTATTATTATTATTATTATTATTATGCTCGGCTAAATTTCTTTGATATAGGATGAAAACATAAACCTTTCATGAAATTTTAATTTTACAATTTTCATTTTGATATCAATTCTTGTTCATGTGATTGCTTATTACGAGTTTATTATGTTTGAATATTTAATCACCATTTAGATATTTGTACCAATTTTACTTTCCTGGAGGATCAACTTTTGTGTAGCACGTATTAATAAATAACATAAATTTCAATAGAAGTAGGAATACACGTCTGTGTTTTATGCAATTGTTATAGGATGTTCTTTAATGTTTATGCATTTTGTTATATTCGAATTCTGGATATATTTGAGATTAGTTTATGAAAATAGGTCTATTGTGTATAACTTGTGAATCGTAAAATTTTTGAGTGAAATGTACCATGAAATATAAAAAATTCAAATATATAATTCACATTAATCATAAAATGAGAACAGGAAAATGGTAAATGCGTAACTAGACTATCAATTCAAAAAATAGGAAATATTTTTTTAGAAAAAAAGGCCAAATGGGGATTTAGTTTTTACTGTGGTTACTTCAAGTGATAAAAGAAGAAGAAGGAGAAAAAAAAAACCGGTTGAATGTATTCCATATGAGTCAAACTTGGACAACCATATCAGAGATAGAAAGGATGTGCAGCAAAATCAATCCATCTTCACAAAATTGATTTTTCAATACTACATAAAACAACCCCATATGCCCCGGAAAAGAAGAAAATAGAGAAATAGGAGTTGATAAATTTTAAATTTCCAGGGCACAGCAGCAACGAAGGTCAAAATGACTAAAAAGGAGGCTCAAGGGGTTGTGGAGAAGAGGAAAGGAAGAAGAGGAGGGCCAGGAGGCTCAAGGGGTTTTGATTACTAAGGTTTTGTCTTGAATTGTTATTGTCTTAGCCAGGGTTAATGTTTTGACTTGTCAAGTGTTCGGTGAAATCCCACAAACGTACGGGATTGTGGACAAGTACTAATTTAGAGAAAAAAGTATCGTCCCACAAGAAATAAGTTTTAAATTGAAATGTGTTAACTCAATATCATATTCAAATGTAACGTAATCAAAACAGATTTGTTTTGATCATTTCTAAGTTATTCTACTAATTATTTAAAGTTGGTTTGTATGATATAAGAGATGAATTTGTTGAACTTACGAATTCACCTATCGTCATCTTATTTCCAATTCTTGACCTACGTAACCTAGTGTGATTTGTGTATTTATGATAATCAATAATTTAATTTATCTATGTTTTCCAAAGTAAGTTAAACTTATTTTAAGCACTACTTGTTCATATTCGTATTTCGAATTCATAGGTGAAGTAATGCATTAAAGTATATGATCATTTAGATGATTGCCATACATGTTATTCTTAATATTTATTGTCCGTACGTTAATATTGCAGTGTTATGACTTATTATGAACCTCACATAACCACAACATGTAACTAATTATCTAATTGGTAATCAAGCAATCAAGTAATGAGATAAGCATGCAAGATGAATCAAGTACACAAAATTACACTAACTACTTTGTCTATGAATTAAAAATAAGTAAAAACGGCTTTCATCTTCATGCAACACAAAGGAGAATAAACCTAGCATGTTTCTAATGATTTTATACAAAGATATATGAAAAAGTCATCACCCGAAAAAATAAGTAAATACAAGAAGAATATATGAAATCAATTTCTTGTTCTTAATCTTCAATCTCAAATCTGGAATCTTCAATTCTTGATGTTAATTGCCTTGTATCTCGTTGCTAGACTTGTTCTCTGCATAAGAATGTATGGTGGTGCATTTTCTGCCTCTCAAAATAGATTAAATTGCGGCCACAATTAATTCTTTCCATAAAGAGTTTTGAGAAAAGAAGGAAGTTGGCCCGACATCCCAGAATTATCCTATGCGGTCACATGGGGTTCTGTGCTGCGATCTCGTAGTAATGTAATTTGGTCAATAAACTATGGAATATTTCTTCATTTTTCGCTCAAATGCCATTCATTTCTTTCAATTTCACATCCAAGCATCAAGTTTCACATAACGAATAATGTATATATAAGAAATTAAGCTATAATTTATCAAAAGTAATCCTAAGTATTCATAATTAACAGTCTAGATAAGTGTATTAACCATCACAAAATATTTTTGTCCTTGCAATTATCTAGTCACAACATTCAAGAAAATTCCTAGGGAAAAGGAAGGGATAGATAGTGTTGAGGGAACTCTTGCCTGACTTCTAGCTTATATACTTCTTGCTTGTATTGGTTGTCTAAGACGTTGTTGAAGTTAGTAATATAGACCAACGACGTCATCTACAAATATTTGACAAAAAAATGTTCACTCCATTATTAAAGAAATGACGAAGTTAAATTCATTTGAATTTGGTTTTGTGGTTATCATAAACTTCGTGTCGTCATATTGATAATATACTACATGAAAAATGGTCATGTCTACATGCTTTCAATAAGTTACCATGATTGTTGCTCTCTTATCTATTCTTAACATTTCTAAATCCTCTCTTGCAACAGATATACTTTTGGCAAACCAAACCATTCGTGATGGGCAGATTTTAGTTTCTGAGGGACAAATATTTGAGTTGGGATTCTTATCCCCAAGAATTTCAATAATAAGTTCTTACGGATAATTACATGAACTGCCAAGTTTTTTTTTCAATTTAGGTTATGTGGCATCTGACATTGTGGAGAAATTCTGTTAATCTCATTCTAAATTGACTATTTTATTGCCTTATCGGCAAAATAATGAATTATTGTTGTCTTTTCTGCAAATAATGAATTGTCGTTGTCTTTTCTGCAAATAATGAATTGTGTAGTATATCCCAAACAAGCACTTAATATTATATATGAGTTTATTATATTGACCTTAAATTTCGAACATGCATCCTAAATTCATGTAATAACAATTCTGTAGTGATGCAAGTTGAAAGTATTACACAACAAATACCCATATTGTCGCGAAATTAATAGTATGTGTAACAATTTTAAATTGTGCAACAATTATACGACGTTGCAGAAATGATGATGCAAATTTTTTTTCTGTTGAAGTGCAAACACAACTTGTCACATAGAATAATATTTGATGTCGCAAAATAATATTTGGAATGATTTTATGTGTTAAAATAAAATCCATGACATATATATAATATAGATAAAATAATTAGGCAACAATTATACATTGTCGAAGCGACGACTGATGACCTCTTTGTATTGCAAAATAGATTTAGCTACGTACAAACACAACGTGTCTATAAACGAATGTCTATTACTACACAATAATATTTTGCAATATAATTTTATATATTGTAAAATAGAATACGCGACATATATAGATAATTACCAAATAAATCAGACAGTAACTATACATCATTACACAAATGACGACTTGAAAAACACCCGGTGCTGCGAAATAAATTTATCTTCAAACTCAACTTTTTACATATTAAATTGTACTACAAATATCCGGTATATGTTTTTACGTTTGATTTGTATCATAATTACAAATTACTGTAAGGTAGAAATAGATAGTCTGAAAATAAGGTGCATTAATCACAGACAACAAGCGCTTCAAAAGGCAACACAGGTTCGTAATTTCACTCTGATTTTGTGCAATACAAAGTAAAAGACAAACTATTCGAGTTAAATAAAATTCAACACCAAAATCTCAGTGTTCATTATTCGACATATTTTTTTTTATGTTAAACTATTCACCTATTGGGAAGTAAACTGTCAGCAAGAAAATTTAATAAAATATGTTCACTATTTGACTTTTTCAATTATAAATTATTCAAACATTTCTCTATAAATTGGTAGGAGATAAAAAAAAAAAAACAATAATAATCCTTTCAATATTAACTAAACAACACCATCCGCAGTTGTTTCCAGGGAGCCATCACTTGAGGTTGAAGAATTTGTAGCACATGAAATATTCTAATCCTTTTTCTCGCTCTTACCCCATAGCACCAGATACAGCCCAATCACAATAATAATAGCTCCTGCAACCCTGGAATAATATATAGATCTCTTGCTCTGTTATATAGATGCCCATATTTAGGATCAAGAAAAAAGAAATAATATACTTGTATAGTTAAAATTCTTATTTCGAGCAAAATTTGACATTGATTTATTTAAGTTTTAGGATTTAAGTCATAATAACTCGTAAAAGAAATGTATTTAATTAGAATAAAAGAAAATGGTCGTTGGATATTTCCTTCCAGAAAGTGTAGTTGGCTGCTTAAGTAAAGCAGTGCCATTTGTTCCAAGTTAAAATTGTCATTTATATTGTAGATACTGAGACAAGAATACTTACTTTCCCAAGTCCAATTCATCTGCAAAAATGAAAGAACCCATAACAGCAACAATCACCATAGTTAAAGGATTAAATGATGTTACAAAAACTGGTCCTTTTTGCTTCATCACAATTCCCGCGATATAATATGCAACTCCCGAACAAATTATTCCCTGCACCAAAAGCGTCTTGTAATAGAGTCTTCTATGAAAGTCCTATAGGTATGTGTGCTAGAGTTTAACAAAAAAATAAGGGGTTAATTAGGTATACAGTCCAGAAATCTCTTATATTTTCTCTTATTCTATTTCTTAATAGACTCTATGCTTTCCGCATAATTGGTCATTGCATTTGCTTGATTTACTATATGCTAATGATAAAATACAATTTAACATAGGATCTATATCGAAAGTGCTGATGCATGCTAATGTTTGTTCCCAAGTCAAAGATCTAAAAACTTACGCCGTAAATATAAGCTAATAATTTGATATCCAAGTGTATAGACCAGATTGCAGCATTGCCTCTCTCTATCACAAGGGTGGTTATAGCGCTTTCTACTGTAGCCATAGTACATATCAGAGTCGTGAGTGAGAGCTCAAAATTGTATGGCTTTAGTGACTCAAGCATGTCTGCCTGCGAAATCGAATAAGAAAATGTTTTTAGTGGTCAAAATTAGCTTAGGTTGCCCTTGCATTTTTCTGCAAAGGGAAGTAGAGTCTCAATGCCATTTCAATCTGGTTAGGCTTCTATCCGAGAGTGACAAGGGTACAAAATTGTGGCACATATGCATTTAGATAGATAAAATAATCATTAAAAGATATAAATTTAAGAAAAATGTTAATCAAGGCAAGGTCTAAATGGGTGCACAAAAAAGTGATGGTAGCAGAAACGGAGATTTTCTTACCTGAAGAATGTGAAAGTAAGCCCAACAAAAACAAGCGGTTAAGATCATGAAAGCGCCTAAAATGGGATTCTGGGGATTTTTATGAGCACTGGTTGTGTCTTTGGTCCATGACAAGTCAATAACAGGTCCTTTTATAACCGTCATAACCATAGCTCCACCAAATGTCACTAAAGTTCCAAGCAACTTAGCATGACCGCGTAAGCTTCTAAAATTCACATTCTCTTGCCTGCAAAAATGAGATAATGAAATTGAATTCCCATTTCTTTTGGCATATGAAATGTGCATAACATTAGTATATAAATTCCTCAATATAATGTATCCATTAATATATAACAAACCATCCTGTGAAAATGGTAAATACGAGGAATAGAAGATCTTCCAACATAGACAAAGACAAACAAATTAATCTTCTACAACTTGAAGTTTAAGAAAATTGAAATTAAAAGATGAAAATGATTAAAGATCAGCCAAATATGAGGTGAAATACCTTAATATCCATGATAACACAAATGTTATGACAGGAAGAACATTGTACAGTGCTGTTGCAAAAGTTGCTGTTGTATGTTTCATTCCAGTGTAATACAAGTCCTGCTCAATAACCCTGTGACAAATGTTATGTTTAACGAAACATATACACATTTCAACTAATTAAGAATCAATATAACTGTATCCTACATAGTGTTCTTGTATTTACCCTAATAAGCCAAGTAATATTATCTTGTAGAGGATGGATAATGTCATCCTTGGCCTATTAGTCCTGTCAAAAAATGATCTGTTAGCTCGTGAAGAATTTCATGTTATTATGCATGTTCAAATGGGAGATTGTTGGAATATTGTGTACTAACATAATCATAATTCAAGCACCTAATTCTGTGTAATCTGTATGCAAGCCTAATTCTTATTTAGAGTCGTGCAAGCCCAATTCTGTGTAATCTGTACGCATTGAAGGTATATATAGAATTATAGTCTTTAAGAAAGAATCACAGGAAAATCTTGATGTAGTTCTTGTTTACTGTTTTTCATTTTCTGATCTTTTATTTTTCTAAATCCAATGTTGTAAGAACCCTAAAATATGTTTTATCACTCTCTCCCACCGATTTTGTTCCCTTCTGTTGTGATTTCGGCAACAATAAAGGATCGTCTTCATCTCCAAATCTTAGATGTATGTCTAGTCGTGGGGTTTTGATACCCAATAAATTCGAGCAATGATTTAAAACAGATGTCTCATAATTTATCGATACCACGGATTTGGCTCGATCCGAAAATAACCAACACTTTTTAGGGCCCAAGTAATGGCTATTGGGATGCGTTATTAGTGTGTGGTTTTGGATATATGTTGGCCTATTTACTTGCTATTAATTGACAGCCCATGAGAAGAGAGTTTGGCCCAATTATGTGACCTAGTGTTGAGTGAGATTCAACCATTGTTATCTCTTCTTCTTCTTCTTCTTCTACTTCTTCTTCCTCCTCCTCCTCCTCCTACCATTGTGGATTGTTAATACCACCATCATTAGAGTCTCTTTTCTGATGTGACATTGTGGTAACCAAATTGTTGGTTTGGTTTTAGGTCAAGCTTAGGTGGCATTTGTTTGATTTTTTTTTTTTTTTAGCCCAAATCAATATTTCTCGAAGATTTAACAACATTATTATTTATATAGATTAACATGCTTTCAACTGCGTACCACAAGATGTACTTGTATCCAAATGATTGAAACTATATGAGAAAATTCAATTTAATTAGCATTTTAACTATGAATAAGACTCTTTATAATCAATTGAAGAGGGTAATATAAATTCATTTAAATCTTGCGTGTGTGTGTGAGAGAGAGAGAGAGAGGAACCGACCTACCTTTCAAGTATTAGGGCAAAAGGGGCAAATGTCAAGGTGGCAATGGCGTTCCGGTAGACTGCAAACGTAAAAGGACTCATTCCCTTAGCTAGAGCAGACTTCGCAATAATAGCCAAACCTGCAAACGCAAACCGCAAGAACACAACAGCCAATATTAAATACTTGGAGCCCTGAGTTGATGGCGACGCTTCCTGCCTTTCTTCTTCAGGGAAGAAGCCACCAACTCCAAAAGTTGCCATGAAAATCAACAGGGATTTTGATTGCTAGGAACTATAAATCTTGATCTGCTTCTTAATCTTATAAGGTGAAAAATTCAAGTCATGAAATAGATCTTCGACTCTCAGCGTAAAAACCGTGTAAGAAATGAGATAATCTGAGATACAATCTAATGATCTATGACTTATGAAACAAGAAACAACTTTTTTTGCGTGTATTAATTATTTATATTGTTTGATAGAGGAGTAATACTATTCATCCCCAGTGAGGTTGGACCAAAGTCTATATGACAATTACATGGCATTAAATAATATATTCATGTAAATACAAAGTCACATGACTCATTTAATTGAGTATATCATTTAATGTCATGTAATTGCTATATAAACTGGGGCTCAACCCCAGTGGAAATGAATGACATTATTCTTAATAGAGAGTTGTTTAATCACGGTTAGGTGCCACTACGTAAAAACCGCGGCTTGTGGCTTGAAGGAAAGGTTCCGTGCATATATGTGGAGATTTTGGTATCCAAACATTAAAAAGAGTTTTTTTGAAATAATAATTTTTTAGAGAATGTGTGGTTAAAAAATATGAAAAAAATTTGGGTTTATTTGCAATATTTATTGTGTGGACGTGTGGTCGGAAATACAAGAGCTTATTGTATAATAATCAAGCCGCTATGAGAAAAAAAGAAAAGAGAAGAAAAATTCGTTGAGAGACTGTAAGGTGTTCGTAGATTGACCATTTCGTTAACGAATTATTTCACCTTCTCTGTGGCCTAAGTGAGTTTGCCGAATAACGTAAATTTGTGTATTTCTCCTTTGACATTGTTTTCCTGCTAGGATATGGTAGACCTGCAAAGGGTCATGTCCATGTGAAACATGTAACGTTGCAATAGAGTTGGGAAAAACTAAAAAGGAGTATTTGGAGACCAATTTTGGGAGCTAATTGTTACCAAAAGATGTCGTACCTATATATCTTGCTCCAGCATGAAAGCTCCATTTCAGGGACATATCATCGGGTGGAAGCTAACGCAAAACAAATGAATTAATTATTGATCTTCCATCTCACCTTGAAAAAACAGATGAGACAATAGGTTCAAGTAGGGAAGAAAGAGGAAAAATGTTCTAAGACGAGAATAATCTTTCATTTTGAAACAAATTGACTACATTTAACGAAGAAGTTTTATTAAGAATGATGGCTAGCTCAGGATGGAGCTAATGTCAGCTAGCTCCATCCAGATGGAGCTAGAGCAACTAGCTCCATCCAGCATGGAGTTAGTGGCTAGCTCCTTCCAGCCACTAACTCCAACTGATTTCCTTGCTGATAATTCTTCCATATTTGATACAATGCTAGCACTAACTTTCTATTGTATTTTTATCCCAACACTCTCCTTAAAATCAGGAGCTAACAAACTCCTTGTAGTTTCTAGAATCTTCCTTTGTAATTATTTATACCACATTGATAATGAATGAATGAAGTTGAGCTAAATTATCATTTCCTTTCTTGCGTTTCAACTTTGTATCAGAGCCGTCAATAGCAAACGCCAGTAATGCTCCACAAAACACAGAAGGAAACTCAGCTCATACATCCCTATCCAGCAAAAACTCTGCTTCAATGTAAGGAAGCCCAAACCTCTCGCCATTTGGTGTTAATCTAACTCAAGTTGTATCAGTCAAGCTTGACAAAAATAATTTCTTACTATGGCAAAACATGATACTGCCTATTATTCGTGGACATAGCCTTGAAGGCTACATCCTGGGGATAAAGCCGTGTCCTTCAGAGTTCATTGGAACCCAAGTTACTGGTGAAAGTGGAACCAACATCGAAATGACAAGAAATTCAGAATATAACCAGTGGATGTCTACAGACCAATTGCTCATGGGATGGCTCTACTCTTCTATGACTCAAGATATTGCTATGAGAGTTATGGGTGCAAAAACCTCAAATGGACGGAATGACGTTTTGTGCAATCAAATGTGTAATTATGTGTGAAAATGCCAAAAATGGATTGTAAAAATATTTTGAATAAATTCTCTCTTCTTTAATTGTTAGGATTTATATTGTATTGAAAATTTTTTAGACAAAATGATTATTATAAAAGAATAGGATTGTTATAAAAGAGTTGTAAAAGTCAACGAGTCTTTTGAAATGTTGTATAGATGAATTAAGAGACTTTGAGTTTAAGTATGGAACAAGAAGAAAGAGTCGCTAAATTTACGCTAACCATCACCTAGCTGATGTTCGAGAGTTCAAAGTAGAATCATTGTCATACGCCTGTCTCTTGCCTCTCGCTCACCTGTCACTCGAGCGATAGTGTTTTCCGAGAAACCATAGTTTGCGTTTTTCAAGAGTTCTATTTATCCTATACCTAAGCACCTCCTATTATAAAATACACAATGACCAGTACGTTTTTGTAGGTTGTTGATTGTTGTGTTTTTTATATCGCAAGTATACGATATTGTAACAAGCACTATAGTGGACCTTTAAGTCTGAATATCGTTTGCACGAAGACTATACTTCAGGACCTAATCGATTTTTTTTTTAACTCCTATTTGATAAAAACAAGTAAATAATTATGATAGTTGTAATAATTTTTTATAACTATTTTTAACTAATTGAAAATATAAAAAGAATGCAAAAACAGTTGATTGAAGATTCAACTATGCAATGAATATTAGAGCATAACAATTTCATCTATTGATCACCTTAATTCTTAATTCAAGATTCATGACCTAATATAGTGTTCGATCGAATTCTTCTATTGTATTCAAATTATACCGCTCGAGTTCTCATTTAGTTTATTTAACTAATTAAATTTCATACATGTATGCGAATCAATTTTAGTTAAACGAAACACTCGTTTTAAGAATTCATATTATGACCGCAATAATTATTATAGGTATCTCTACACGTTATACTAATTTACCGAATTTTATTATATGGTCTAAACCTCAAACTCACCTCTTGATTCGTAAGAGACTCACATAATTATCAAATTATTGATCAAGTAATTTAATGTATTAAACTCATAATAAAATCAACATATATGAAAATAAATCACATAAATCTTAAATAAAAAAATAAAGGATCACAAGTCGACTACATTGTTTTCCCTAGGGATGGTAGAAAAGCTCGTCAACTCGGGCGGCTCGAGCTCGGCTTGAAAAAAGCCCGATCCGAGCCCAAAATGAGGCTTCGGCCCAAGCTCAGGCTAGCCTGTGTGGCTTGTGTCACGGGCTGTTTTGGTCCGTACGAGCTGCCCCTTTAAAAAAAATTAAATTAAATAAACTAATACCTGCCTGCTTTGTGCAATAGCTGGCTGCTATTTTAGCTTCAGTTTTGATGGAAATTTTGGTAGTTGAATAATTTAAAGTTGAAAGGGTCAAAGAGGGCAGCTTTTTCTATAACTTGCCTATTTTTTTATTATAATATCCCATCATATTAATTGATTTTTGATTCTCTCGGTTGACCTCTTTATATAAAAAAAGGATGAACCACATTTTTGACGGCTCCCACCTGTCATGTCCTATCCTGAATCTTGGTGAAGGAGGTAAATCGTAGATTATGCCTCCAAGAGTACATGGTGGAATGTTACTTGTACACTTGCACTTACCCAATGACCAAATCCATATTTCAGGATACGAACCCTTGACGCAGCAGCCTCAAGCAAAGCTGGAGTTTTTTCACATTTCCCTTTTACCACTTGGAGATGTGCCCTGGGGGCGGTTGACCTCTTTATATAGCGTATATATGTGGGGGTGATGACCACGTTAAATTTGCAGTTGAACAATTTATTTGCTGACTTAGAGCTTAATACATATTTGACAAGTGGTTACAATATTTGTATTTACTTTAAAATCCTACTAAGGGTGTGTTTGGTAGAGATTTTTGGGGGAAGAATTGATTTTTGAATAGGATATGATGGGAAATGTGTGGTTGAAAAAGAAGAAAAAAGTATTGATGTGATAGAAAATATTATTTTATTGAAAAATGTGTGGTTGAAAATGAGAATTGATTTACTGTAGAAAATGAAAATTTGTACCAAACAAGCCCTAAATATGTGAATTAAAAATAATTTGACTTTTAAGTAATGTTTGTAAATAATTGCTAATTCTTTAATCATCCGTCGTTTGTTGAATTAAATACGATTAGTTACGTTGAACTAGGTCTCTATTTCGCCCATATTTCTCAAAACTCATTTTTTTACGAAATTCATTTTTAATCACACATTTAATGAAATTTGCAATTTCTATCAATTTTTTTACCACACTTTTCATTAACTTTTTATCAAAATCTAATAAAAATCTATTTCTTATCCAAACCAAACAAGGGCTAAATATGATAAGTTTTAACTTTTATTTAATTTATAATACGTATAAGTTGTACAAATTTTAAATTTTTTAAGAAAAAAATTTAGATTTGACACGAAAAAAAAAATCTGAGTCAGCTTGACCCAAAAGCTCGAGCCAACCCTCATTTTTTTGGCCGAGCTTTTGCTTGACTCAGCTCGAATCAAAAAAAGCTCGGCACTTTTAGGTTCGAGCCGAGCCCGAGTTTCGGCTCGTGACTCTGCTCGACTTAGTTCGTTGTCATGACTAGTTTTTCCTAATATAAAAATTAATTATTCATATTGTAAAAATAAAAACAAGAAAAAGTGGAATGACATCACGAAAAATTGACGAAACGTGAAATTTCTGGTGTCTGCGTGTATAATTATTTTCGCCGTCAGCTTCCTTTCTCCCTTTCTTTCTCTTTTTCTTCTCTGACTTTTCTGTGTGTAGGTATGTACGTATAATATATATATATATATATATATATATATATATATATATATATATATATATATACGATTTTGCTACATGTACACTTAGTTTGACATCCTGGATGACATTCTCTGATAAAAAGACATAAATGCCCTACTTCTATTATCTACTCAAATCAATGTTCTCTATTCCTATTATAGGATAAGTTTGGTTTATTTCACCTAATAAATAAAAAAGCCAATTATACTCGTATTTATCAATATATTTTTTATCAAAACAATTGTTTAATATTCTAATTTTATTTTCTACTTTATTAATTTCTTTATTAATTCTAAATATATTTTCTGTAAAATATAAAGGCACAGGTAGATTTCTACTATTTTTCAGAAAATAATCAAGCACAGTATAAAATGATTTAATTTCTTCTCTTTTCCTTTCGCAATCAATTTCTAAACATTGAATGATAGTAACTAAGACTTCATAAATATCATAAGTACAAATATTAATGCAAGTATTCAACATAAATAAGAAAGATCTTACAGTATTGAAGCGGAAGGTAAATGCAGAATAATATCAACGAGATTTCCCTCGAGCTTGCTCCCATATATTTGTATACTCAGATATAAGTGATCGATGTTATTTGAGTTTAAGAAAGTGGGTTATGGTCCAACACGACTTCCGCACTCTTATTATTTTTCTCTCGACTCTTTTGCATATCTCACAATGGATCGCACGGAATCACAGTTTTCCTTTCAACTCCTTGTTAAAACATCACCTTTGAAAGATAACAGGGTTCTAATGGCTTTCTCTAACAACGCCTCAAATGCCAACACACGGCTAAACGGCAACAAGATACTAGCACAACCCTCAAGGTTCTCACCGTTGGAGTATAAGTAAGATAAGAGTTTTTGGGAAAATAACAAAAATAGAAAGACAGTATTTTCAAACAACTTTGATTTCATAAACTCATCACACTAATATCTCTTGCATAAGAGTATACATACATATTTCGGCTACACTCTTGGTACTTTCTCTAAAAAGATTAGAACTCCATAGAGATTACCTTATTACAAGCTTCAAATGAAAGAGATAAACTGAAATGGTTACAAGACTTTTAAAAACTAGAGAGAATGATAGTTTTTGCTTAAGAATGGGATGCCTTCTTCTGAGAATTAGTCTTCCTTTTATAGACTCGAAAAAGCTCTCCAGCTGGTCTTTAGTATTGTTGTGTTACTGTGTAAGATAATGGGAATCTTACTGTGGCCTAAAGTTCTTTGTCTTAACATGGAAAATAATGTAGGTGAAACCCCACAATTTTTCTTTATCAAAGTAACTTTGACAAAGTAGTGATAAATGGGGTCCATTACTTTTCCATATGAGATTCAAACCACTCATCCGGAAATTCCTCTGGATCTAGTGAGATTGGTGAACCATCTTCTTCATTGCTACAGTACTCGCACTTATGGTTTGGATAACGACAAAACTGTTTACACAGTTCATTTTTTGTCTTCTGTGTTCCATTAGCGTTTCCTCCAAAAATATGATCACACCAAATATCGAGATAGTGCCAATCTTCTTGTTTAGTGGGTGCCACAGCTTTACTGTAAATCAAGTGATCTTGTGATTCATACACCCAAATATTTTGATTTTCTTCAATAACTTTCCGGATATGCTCAAATTGTTCCTTATATCCCTTAGCTCTACGGAAAGTTGTCATCTTGATAACATCTTCTGGTGTAGTTCCATGGACTTCACTCTTCTCAGGCTGAAGATGCTTGGAAGTAGTGGCAATCCTTATAACATGGCTAACTGGCAGTAGCCTATCTTCTTCATTATCCCATTCGGGACAGGCAGAGAAAAACCTGATATATATGTTCTTATGTTTAAGAACTTGGCAATACCTTTCAATAGCTCGGACTACTTCTTTTGGTAACAAAGAAATTTCTTTTAAAGATTCTGATGGGTAAATACAAATTATATTTCCCATTTCATAAAGAGTACGAACCCAATAAGCTGGGGCTCCTGGATAGAGGTTAACTTTGTTATAGGTTCCATATGTTAAGGTTTTCATCCAACCTCCAATACTGGTAAACCAAAGAACAAAGTAGATTAAACAATACATATGCCAAAACAAAATCGTTTTTACTTTTGATTTCCATAACACCATGAGTGTTGCAGGCTTTGATGATATTTGAGCTATTAAGCTCTGGTATGGAGATACTATCCTTTGTAAATATTTTCTCCTGTGAGAGAGACAAAGTAGTATTCTCTCTAACTGAAAGTTTATGAAGCTTCAATGCTTCTGGTTCAATATTGGCACCGAGGCCTTCAGATTTATTGGCACTAGGGCCTTCAGATAATATAGTCATGTTGGCCTTCTCAGATGCTGTCTTGACAGCAGCCATCTCCATTAGAGTTATCTTGGATTCTATTGCAGCAATCTTCATGTTCATTTCGAACTTCAATATTTCTAGCTCCTTCCTGATTGGCTCCATTCCTGGTTAAGAAATCTGGAATAAAATTGTCTTTCCCTTTAATATGGACAATATCAAATTTAAATGGTGCAAACCACATTTGCATTCTAATAAGTGGTCTTTCAGCTGCACTTGTTCCAAGTTTATTTGTTAATAATGGTTTTACCTGAGTATTATCTGTCCTAATAAGAAATTTTCTAGGTAGCAAGTATGGTTCAAATTTTGCTACTCATTTCTTAACTGCTAAACATTCTTTACGATTAATATCATACCTGATTTCGGCATCTTTGAATGTGCCTGAAGTATAAGCAACAAGCTCTTCTGGGCATTTACACAATGTATTACAAAGAAACTCTTTATGGTTTTCTTTTCTTTTAAGTATTGCTCCCCAGTGTAATAAGGAGGCATCAGTTTCTAAAATAAAGAAATCCTTTTCATTTGGAATATTTAATTCAGGTAGATTTTCACATATTTTCTTAATTTTCTTTACCATTTCTATATCTTCTTGTGTCCATTCCCATTCAGTTCCTTTCTTCAGTTTTTTGGTAAAGTGGACTTCATATTTAGCACAATTTTTTATAAATTTTTCGGAATAATTTAATAATCCAATAAAGCTTTGTAATTCTTTCTTATCTCTAATTTCTTCTGGAAATTCTATAATTTTCTTTCCAATATGAGGTTGTTGAAGTATTTTTTCTTCGGTAAAAATATATCCCAAGAATTCAATTTCAGTTTTAGCTATTTCTGCTTTTCTTTCTGATAAGGCTAATCCATACTTATTAGCAATATAGTTAAACTTCTTAAAATGCTCAATATGTTCTTTTAAGTTTTTACTATGAATAAGAATATCATCTACATAAACAATGCAGAAATTCTTTATTGGTCTAATAATTTTATCCATTCTTTGTTGAAATATAGCAGGTGCATTCATTAATCCAAATGGCATAACATTCCATTCGAATTGTCCTAATGGATTAGGGGTAGTAAAACTAGTTAAAGGTTTTGAGGCTTCATCTAGTTTTATTTGCCAATATCCTGATTTACAGTCAAATTTAGAATATATTTTACTTCCTTGTATTTGTTTTATTAACAAATCTTTTATTGGTAGTTTATAGCTATTTGGTATTGTTTTAGAATTTAGGTCTCTATAATCAATTACCATTCTAGCTTTTCCTCTTTTAATTTCACTATGATTTCTAACCATAAATGCTGGACTATTATATGGACTAGTTGATTCTCTTATTACTCCTAATTGTAAGAGTTCTTTAATTTGTATTTCAAATTCTTTCTTATCTTCTTCGCTATAAGAAAATTGTTTTCCTGATATTTTTGCATCTGAGTCTTTTAGTTCAATGGTTGCCATAGGTTTATCTTTATCCCATTTAGCTAAAGGATGCTCATGATAACATTCTTTTAGTTCTAATTTAACATTTTCTAGTTCTTCTTCTAAATTTTCAATTCTTAATACTGGAATTTTTTGTTTTTGATTAATTTCTGTATAACATCCACCACGATTACCTGCAGAACTCTGATGTCTAGGTCTATGGTGAATTGGTTGATGTGCAATTCCAATAGCTTTGTAGATTTTTGGTGTTTTAATTTTGTGATTACAAGGTGTAGTAAATTCAAAACTATCTTTATATTGTGTAAAATGGCTATATGTATAGATAAAATTTTCTCCTAAAAGGATATCACACCCAATTTAATCTGTTGCATATATTCGTGGAATAAAACATTCTCTATTACCTATAATTATAGGAACATTTTCTACAAAATCTCTATAGATTTCTACAATATCGCTTGCTGTTTGATTATAAGTTGTTTTCTTATAATCTCTTTTATAATAATGTTCTGGGAATACATTTCTTTTACATAGGCAAATACCTGATCTAGTATCAATTATGGCATGAAATTTTATCCTACAATAGTCTGGTAAATTGAGAGTTATCTCAATATATGGACTGAGTATACTAGTTTTGATTGATCTAATTCCTTGTATCATATAAATTGGTTCTTTTGTTTTAGTAATTCTAGGAATCATTTTTTGTTTACCTTCTATAGTTATTTGTAGAGTATTCTTTTGTATATGAAATGGTGAGACTTTCTCAAGAAAGTTTATTCCAAGTAATATTGAACTAGAATCCTTTCATTTTCTATAGTCTTTATGAATTTTAAGATTTAATTTAAACTGTTCTCCTTCAATATCTGTAAAACTTAGTTCTAGATTAACAAATGTTTTAATTTCATATTTAATTCCATGATAGTCTGTAAGAGTTATTCCTTGTGTTAGGTTTTCTTCTAATAAATGATCAACTAAGTCTGCTCTTATATGACTAGTACTAGCTCCTGTATTAACAAGGGTTATAATTTCTTCGTAGTTATTTTGATTATTGATATATTCTGTTAAGATAAGGAAATTATCTTCCTCACACTTTCTAAGATCAATATCAATGCTATTTTTAGGCATTATTGGGTAATTTCTACTTGTAGATGTTCTACTAGAGCTTGCGAGTTCTCTAGTACTGATATTTCTTTCTATTCTTCTACTAGGCATTCTGGCTATAAGTTGTCCAGAGGTATTTAAGGTAACTAATCCTTGATTTCTTACATTATTATCTATTCTTCTAGATTGTTGATGATAATCAAGCAATATATCTTGTGGTAAGGAAACGTACTCAACATTCTTGGTGGAGTAAATTGTGCTAAGTCTTTAAAATCTTCATGGATTTGTATGAAGTCTCCTGAGACTTTATTGATTTCTTTTTGGTGTGTAGTAGTAAATGCATAAAGAGCTTTACAATGTAAGGTTTCAGCTTTACTTCTTGGTGGCATAATTAATCTATCAATTCTATGATATAGATTTAATCCCATACTTAAATTTTCATCTAGTAAGGACATGGCAAATCCAGGTCTTATAGTGAATATAATTTTCTTATATACAAGATTTCCAGAGACTACTCCTAATAGAGCATCCATAGGATCATGAAGTATTCTGTTATCCATCAAATACATTTGTATAGGAATATCCATTCCTTCTCTAAAATATCCTTTCACCATAATTTGGATTCCTCCTATCACAATATTTTTTAGTCTTTCTCTAGTGGATCTATTTATTTTTGCTAATTCTTGATTAACCCATTCTCTAGTGATTACAGGTATAGTAGTATTGCCTTTAACATTTTCGATGTTAATAGGTACTTCATCATACTTTGCAATGTAAATTGTTTTGTTAAACCAAGATATTATTGGTCTTACAAAAATGTCTCTATCTCTTAAAAATATTTGTTTTTCTTTTATTACTCCATATCTTTCTTCATCAAATACTACTGTTTGTGAAGTCCCTTCTTCATTATCTAAGGTAGTTTCTATAGTATCAATGATTTCTTGATTCATATAAATTTGTTCAAATTTTGGTTCTTCAATTTCTTCTATATCTAGCTCATAGATTGAGTCTGTTTCAGATAATTCATCTAAATCTTCGATTATCTCATAATCTGAGTCAGATTCTATTTCTTCTATTATTCTAATGGTTTTAACATTTTCTCTTTTATTTCTATTAGGACAGTTGGGAGATATGTGTCCTATTTCATTACATGTAAAACATTTGCATTTTTTATAAAATTCTTCCTTAGATTTCTTCTAAGGTTTTTTATGCTGGTTATATTCCCTTTTCCAAGGTTTTTTCTTCTTAAAATACTTCTTATGACTCTTAAATCCTTTGTTTCTCTTCCAGGGTTTAAGATATTTCTTAAATTTCTTTTTATAGTATGGTTTCCTAGGTGGTTGGTGACAACCAAATTGTGGTACTGCTGCTATTTCTCCATAGCAACATAAACTTGCTTTCTTACCATGTTTCCTAAATAGGTGTTGATACATAGATTTTCTGCACCATTCTGATATTTTCCTTTTAGCGAATGAAGTTCTCATTCCCAAGGTATCAGCTTTATGATTAGGATCTTCCCATTCTATTTTATTCCAATAAGTTTGGTAATCTTCAAATAATTTCTGACCCCATGGCCAAGGTAGTTTAAGAAAATATCTATTAAGTAGTTTTTTATCTTCTTCTGATAGATTCCATTCTTTTATGGATTTAGATGCTTTGATATATATCTTTTCGAATTTCTTAGTATATTCGTTTAATTCACACATATCACAGATTTTTAATAATTCCATTTCTCTTTCTGCTTGTAAGGCTTCTTGAGTGATCATATCTATTTTAGTTTCTGATATAACTTCTCCTAAGAGTAAGTGTCTAAAGAAATTTTCCATTCGTTTTAAAATTTCCTTAAAGTTTTCAGCATCTAAGCTTTCATTGCTATCAATAGTAGTTGTAGATTTTTCTCCATATTTAATTTGATTTTTAGTTTCTTCAGAAGTTCTTCTCCAGATATCTGAAGTGATTCCTCTAAAGGTGTGGATTATAAAGTTATATGCTTGAGTGGTATTCCATTTATGAAAAGCAATAGCTAAATCGGTAGCTTTTGCCCATGAGTCAATAATTTCGCTTTTATTATTGCTATCATCAACATCTAGCCATATTCCTGTTGTAGGAATTTGTTCAGTAAATAATTTAACTGGATTATTATCCCTAAGGTGTATAGGCTTGGTTGATGTAGTTTTGACTCCTTTTCTATAATTATAATTTTCTCGTTCTTCTGTTATTTCATGTTCTTTCATCCATTCAAAATTCCAGTCATCAGACTTGACTTGAATCCAATCATTAGTTCTACTTGTTTCTCCAACTAATGTTTGTGATTCAACTTGTTGATTTAAAGGTGGAGTATTAATTTCAGTGGTCTCTTCTTTGGGCGGATCATTCATATAGATATTCTCGGTTTGAATGGCTAATTGTTCTAAACTCTGTTTATAAGCTTCTAATTCTTCACCCGTGACTTCATAGAATTTAGTCTCTAATTCTTCTATAACATATGCCGGTAAAGGTGGTTCAATTGATATATAAGAATCTTTAAATTTTGATTTTTTAAGTTTAGATTCAATTTGTTTATATAGGATTTTTGGTCCTATTTTAATATTGTCATTAACAATTTCCAAATTAGACTCGATATTTTTTATATGAGTTAAAACATCTTGGTTTAAAATATCCGTTTTTCCTAAAGGTTGAGCAATATTATCATACTGCTCTAAAAATTGATTTATAATAATATCTTCTTCTTTATTTTCAGAAAATTCATCTACTAAAATTTGTAATCCTTTATTTTTTATTTCTGCTAAATGTTGAGAGCTATTTACTTGTTTTATCTCTTCACTTAGAGATTTATATTTAATACTTAAATTTGTTGCTAATTCTTGTAATTTAATTCGATTAGTATTAGTTAAAATATTAATATTTTGTAATTCTTCTAAAATCATTTTATCTTTTCTATTCATTTTTAAAAATTTTCTTTAGGTTCGTTACTAGACTCTGATACCAATTATAGGGTCAAATTGCGGAAAATAAATAAAACTTAGATATAAGGGTAAACTAGACAATACATCAATAAAAAGACAAAATTATGTCAAAAGTAATGTAATGGGGAATGTACAAATAGCTTATTCCATATATATATTTCTCAACCAAGGCAGCCGGCCAATATATGTGTGTATGTGTATATTGTTTTCATCCACAGCCTCTCACCTCCCTCCTTTTCTGTCTGCGTGGATATATATATATATATAGGTATGTACTATGTACGTATATATATATATTTCTCAACCAAGGCAGCCGGCCAATATATGTGTGTATATGTATATTGTTTTCATCCACAGCCTCTCCCCTGCCTCCTTTTCTGTCTGCGTGGATATATATATATATATATATATTATCTTCCAACAGCTGCCAATTTGTTGTTGTTCCTCTCTCCGTGCATGAATGTGAATATATATTATAATTCACAACTCTTTTTATTCTTTTTAAGGAGTCCAAGCTCATTGACAATTCCAAATTGAGGCACAATTAATTTCAATGCCTAATTAAATTAATCATTGCTTTCAAGTCTCCAATTCTTTTGTGTATTGCAAGTTAGTCATTGAAACAAATTTATTTGTACAATACATGTCACCTAGTCCTTATCATTGATAATTGTTTAGGATCTCAAACAAGTGTAGAAACTATACTTATCATTGATAATTGTTTTACATCTTCATAACATCCTTCAAAGATCCAATAATACATTCAAATATTGAGATTAACCTTTTGATTCTTGAAATCAATCAACCACAAGTTTTGAAAAAACATCTAGAACAACTAAAAAGTCATTTGTTGCTTTTAATTGGTAAGTTTAATTCCGCATTATTCAGCTATTATGTGATTTTAGGGTCGAACTAATAACTTTCATTAACAATCGATAATTATTCATAATTTGAAGTAATATTATTAATATAAATTATACTATTAATATTAAAATTTTGAATTATAACCTGATTTATGAATAAATAAATTTTAAACCTCTCTTCCTTCTCACAAACCTCTTAATCTACCACAAGCTTCGTAATTTCTCTATTAATGATCAACAATCATAGCATAGTCGATGATTGTTGACAATTTTTGTCAATAGTCACAACGGGGTGCGCCGATGATGACCAATGATATTAGTGTCAAAAATATTGTTAATGCTCTATTGTCGACAACATTATTGATGAAATTGTTGTTTATAATCCCTGACAGCAAGCATCGGTAATTCCACCCGAAATCATTGACAGTTGTTAATTTCCTTTATATTATCTACAATAATACTATCGACGATAGCCATTTGCTCCATTTAATTTTTTATTATTATTTTAAAGCTCGCCCAGCTCATAAATTGTTTGAACCTTTGTTAGCAAACATATACACATTTCAACAAAATTAGGAATCAATATAACAATAGACGACACTGTATAGTGTATATCCTTATATTTACCCTAATAAAACAAGTAAAATTATCTTGTAGAGGATGGAGAAGGTCATCCTTGGCTCTGTATCTCTGTCAAAAAATGAACGTTCGATTAGCTTCAATGTCCATGGAGACCTCTTGAGTTAACAGCGGCGATGGCATTCCTGTAGACAATAAATGTACAAGGACTCAGTTGCAATAATAGCAAAACTCGCTTGCGTACCCAAACCTCACCAAAACATCCAAATATGGTTTCGACTTGTACTTGGAGCCTTGAGACATTTACATTGTCTCATGTTTGTCGGATTGAAAAACCGTTAATGGCAAGTTCAAAATAATGAGTCAAAAATGGTTGTTAAAAATAGATTTAGAAATCCTATTTTATCTTTTAATTCGTATTTTGACCTCACCAATTTCGATTTATTTTCAAGCTATGTTTTTCACTCATCAAGATAGATTGCCGATACCTTCTCGAAGTATTCGTGACAAACTTTTAATGCATTCTCGAAGTATTCATGACAAACTTTTAATGTATCTTTCAGACTGAAAAGCCATTAAGCAGGGAGTTTAAAACAATGAATGCTTGAAATTAATCCAACTATTTAGAGTAATATTATTCATTGGGGATGAAAACACAGTCTATATGGTTTTAAATGATAGATTAAATGAAAAGTGAAACTAAATGGGGGTGAAAACACAGTCTATATGATTTTAAATGATAGGTTAAATGAAAGGTAAAATTAAATGAATTATTTAATTTCACCTATCATTTAATGCCATATTGACGTCATGTAGACTGTATTTTCATCCTCAATGAGAATGAATAGCATTACTCAACTATTTATCATACAATTACCAATGCAACGTAAACTTTTTTTTCAGCTTTGTTTCAGGTTAGATTCTTCCTATAATATGACAAACTTCACAACGCACATTGTTATACGATGAGTTTAGAATAACAAGCCAAAAAGACTATAAGAATTGAATTTAATATTTCGATTTCATTTCTATTTTTAGACGCCAATTTAACTAAAGTTCTATTTGACCATTATTTCACTTGTCACGCTCATAAATAACTATAAAAATATGACAAAATTTTGAAACGTTCCAAGTCTCTTAAATAATTTTGTTATAAAATAAATAAATAAATAATAAAATCAGAAAACCTTGCCCCTCTTTCTCCCAAAGTAGACTGGGGTACTGTTAAGAGGTACAGTGTATTTTAACCCCTGTTTCACGTTCATTAAAATGAGTTTTTTGTAAATAATAATGTTTAGAATAGTAATTTTGTTGGAGAGTGTAGTTACAAATTGAGAAAAAATTGAATTTACGTGCAAAATATTCTATTATCTGAATGTGTAATTGAAAATGAATTTGAGAAAGGAAAAAAAAGGTTTTCATTTCATGTATGTGCAACAGGGGCTTAATATCGTTGACAGTCTACAGAGGTCCAAACAAGTGGATTTAAAACATGCCAAAATGTTCAATCTTAATCCAAAATAAAATAATTAATTTCACAGACTTGAGACAAATTCCAAACAACTTCCTAACCCACAAAAGAGAAATGACAGAAACAGCTAATCAAGGATGCTGAGAGCAAGCCACATACATCACTGTACATAAATTACAATATCAAATCTCTTCATCCACTTTGAAACTCAATCCTTTATCAAGTAAACCCCTTCCAATGCCTTTCAAAGTATTCCCAAGATTGTGCTATTGAAAAAGGCTAGTCACTGTCCACCACCAACTTTTGTTGCAAAAAGAATCCTTCACTTCAACAAAACAAAACAATTACGCATCATTCCGAGGACAATAGAATGTTTATACACTGCTCCTTGTAGAGTTTAAGAGTCATTAATCAACCAAGAAGCTTGTGCTTTATGGCTGTATCCAGGAGTAGTCGAAAGCAGTTCTTTAATATATCAAGAAGCTGCATTCCTCTTTTCTTCAAGTATCGCACCCTCTCTAAGTGCAATTTGCGCCTCATTCTCCTTCCCTAAAGCAAAAAGAGCAGCAGCTTGCAAGTAAGACGCTATATGCCAAACAGGAGAAATGACTTGTGCTTGTACTGCATCATTGAGGGCCTCCTGCGCATTATCGCTCATGAGGTATGACAAACTACGGCGAGCAAAAACAGTTGGGGAGACCATTGTACCAACATCAATAAACTGCAGCAACATAGTTGTAGGAGAATGTTAATTATTAGACTGCTGAAAATTATCGAGTGTACAAGAGTTGATAGGACAATAGCCGAAGAAATAAAAAATGTCAATGAGATCAACAATGATTTTCATTATTTTATTGGGTTCACTCTTCAAAAGTGAGTACGGATTAATTTGTGTGCAGGTAATTTTTTTCCTTGCCTGCGTGTAACAATCAATCGCAGCCCCAGATTCTTTATGCCGGAAAGCTACATCACCCTTTTTCTTGGAGTTCAAAGTTTCCTGCATTTGATTTGTCCACATCTGGAATGAAAGCTGCGAATAGTAAAACACAACGTTGAGGAAGACCATATAGCACATTCTTGTTGACACACACCAGTATTAGTCCTAAAATATTAAGTGCATCTTAGCAACTGTCATCTACAAATGACCATGTGATGGGGGTATAGTGCGAGTCTCTGTGTGTGTGTGTGTGTGTGTGTGAGTGAGAGAGAGAGAGAGAGAGAGAGAGAGAGAGAGAGAGAGAGAGAGAGAGAGAGAGAGAGAGAGAGAGAGAGAGAGAGAGAGAGAGAGAGTGGTTGTTTTGGAAGTGGAAAAATGGCTTTTAAGCAGAAATAAACCTCTGTTGCAGCTCCCTCGTCATCTTTGTACCCAAGTTTTTCTAAAATCTCATGCATGGCAGTCAGATCCATCCTTAAGCATGCTTCACCAAGTGCAGATAGTGACATAACCTCCCTACCATGAGGAATGCCCATCAATACATTGGAAGGAACCTGCAAGATGAAATGTGGCCAATACAACTTAATATACTACACCAGTCTACATACAATTAACCAAAATGAAAGTGACCCTCGTTCAATCATAGAGAATGTATTTTACTTTCCAATTTTCATTTCATGGAACTATGACATTCATATGAATAATGCTACTTATCATCACGATGATAAATCATCGGTGATGTGACAACCCATTATCTCTCTCTCTCTCTCCCCTCCCCCTCTTCTCATATAAATTGAAATGTCAAATCCAATTATTCTACATAGACTCTCACATCATCGATGATTTATCATCATGATGATAAATAACATTATTCCATTCATATGAATATAGAAGAATACACGTGCACGCAGAAATAGTGACCGAAAAAAAGGATATTTACAATATTCAACTATCATCTTTTTTGTTAAACACTCCAATAACTGATGTCTTGTATCTCGAGAAGCATGTCTAAGACGACACTGACTACTAAAACTTTATAAATAATTGCAAACAATTGGCAAAGATTACATCAGTCGAACAAGCTTTCGGTACTGAAACTAAAATTAGGATATTCCAAAGTTTCAGATACGCAAACAATTGACAGTTCAATTGTTCTTGAATTGGGGGATTCAAAGTCAAAAGATTACCTCTCAAGAATTGTTCTCCCATCTATTCTATCCAAGCAAAAAATACTAAATACTGTTTGAATTATATAATCTTGCTTATACTAATTTGCTATGTTGCTCGAACTCGGGTACGGGTATCGGGTACGGGTATGTATCTAAGTGTCGGATCCATTATTTTCTAAAATATAGGATACGAGGATATGGCTAAAAAGGAGTCCAAATTTTGGACACAGGTACGTAGGTACGTCTTTCAAATTTCAATTTTTTTTAATTAACCCCATATATCATTTTAAATAGACCAAAATCAATACTTCACAAAGAAGGAAATGAGTATTGAATAAACAGTTAAAACGAATAAAATGAAATTTTGGGGTTTAGTTTTCAATTATGGAAAGTCAATTACTAAATGTTATATAAAATAGAAAATAAGAGATTGCATTATAATTTAAACTTAATGGAATACTAAGTTGCACTATATGGAACTCATTTTCATTTCATAAAAAGAAAACCCTAAACCGTCGATATAAAGAGGAAAGAAGGAAAAAAAGAAGAAAAGTCAAAGAGAAAAGATAGAAGAAAAAAGAAGGGAAAATCTTATGTCGTTGCCGAAGAAGAAAAGGGGAAGGAAAAAAAAAAAAGAATAAAAAGAAAGAAGCAAAAATGGCGAAGTGTCCAGTTGAAATTTGGAGAATGCGACACATATTCCATGCCCATATCGTGTCGTGTCCGACATGCGTACTTCGTCCATTTCGAAGAGTCCGAGCATCAGAGCTAATCTGAATAGATATGGTTGTAAGTGAATCACCCTTTATGACCAACAGCCTAAAAGAAAAATTTATTGACATTGCTTTGAGAGAAACTAATTCGTAGTTATCTCCATAACAAATGTGACGCAACTGGGAATACAATGAAACAAAAACTAGACGAGGCATGTTGCTTTTTGGTGTGATAGCCACTTACAACACAGTCCTAGCAAGTAGAATCCAATGAAATAGTCAACATTTTTAGAATGTAAACTCTGCAGACAAGAATAAAAATAATGTACAAAAGCAAATGAATAAATGTTACATAACAATTCAATTCTGAGAGCCTATTTGATGCAGTTTTTTGAGAATATATTTTGCCAAAAGTGATTTTGGAGAATGTGTGGTTAAAAAGTAGATGGGTCCTCGTGCAAAAATTATTTTATTGGAAGAATGTGTGGTTGAATATCAAACAGGGGCTTAAAAGCTACATATTCAGATAAAAAACCAACCTCAGTTTCCTTCTGAAGAGGAATTAAAGCAGCAACTAATGATTTAGGATTTGGTCTCTCACGGGGTTCATATTGCAAACACCTAGACGCTAGACGTACTAACTCAGTTCCATCATCATTCGAAAATTGACCTTCCAAGCAAGAATCAGTTAGCTTCTGAAGGTTCCGATCCTTTATCAAATCAAGGGCCTGAAACAAATTAAATAGAATATTAGACGCCAAGTGCATGTTATTACATAATTAACATTCAACTACACCGCAAAGCTGCTAAGAAATTAAAAGAAAGAAATGCTAAAACACAAACACGGAAAAAAGAGCTAAAAGAAACTGGTAAATCAAATTCATGAGAAACCATCATTTTCAATCCAACAGATCTGTCATGATTCAATGCAAAGACAGAAAATCAGACTTTGAAAAGAGAACATATACTGTGGTAAAGTACATATTCAAGGTGCCTACATTCGAAGATGGGATCTTCACATAGAAGATACTTTATTTAACCCTTTCATAATCGTTAGTTCAAATTATTTAATTCGGGTTTCCCCATATATCTCTGAATCACTGAATGCAACTTGACATGCCTTCATATCTTATTACGAGAAAAAAGGGAGAAAGGATGCTCGGTGTATGACAAATCAATGAAGAGCAAAGTTATCTCCCTCAAGTTCTAATCAACTTACTTCATTCAAAAAGTAAATAATAACACACTTGGAATCTACCATTGGCATCTTAAAACGACTCTTAGTCATTTGTAGAAAGGGTACATGAGTTGCATTTTAAACAAACCAATATCTAATTCAATTGTTTTATGTATAAACTATAGTTTCTTCTGCCACATAGGAGGAAAATAGTAGGAACTCTAGATAGGAAGGGAAGCAGATAGAGGACGTTATTTCCATGTTTAATAGCACAGATTAGCCGGTACTTGATGATACTGAATAAGAAAAATAAGTTAAAATTTTGTTTAAAGAACTGTACGATTTTATAGTGTTTGCTAAATATGCACCAGGTGCACAAGGGTGCACTACTAGATTCGAACTCTATCAAGTACATCGATATGTGGCATCGACCGGCCAGGGTACAAATTTTTTCTTGATATTGAATAGGAATCTGCAATGTGGGAACAATGAGTTCAAGCAGAAGGTTAGTTGTAAAAAGTGTAACAGATAATTGGGGGTTACCCTGCTTAAACTGACGAAAGCACCTTAAAGCTAAAGTCAGGTGATAATTATCTCAAGTATGAAAAATAAAGTTCTCAAGAATTACTCTGTGTCTCAGTGCATTGCAACTAATATCTTTGGGAACTATATCTAAAATAGGTTTTTCGAGTCAGTTATCAGAAAGATAACAATGTAATTAGCCGGCACATTGTCTACATCAAAATCATCTTGCATTGTCAAACTTAGCACCAACAGACTTACGTGGCTTGGGGGAATGTGTTTTCCACTGAGAAGGTCAAGCAAAAGAGTGCCAAAGCTGTACGTTACGCTTTCTGGACTAACTCTTCCTACAAAATTAAATTAAACACAACATTGAACAATCTCAGAACGTAAGTGTTAAATGTGGGTTTTACATAGAATATAGAAAAGAAACATATTAAGAAATAGACATCAAGCCAACGCCTAACAGGCTAATACATAAAATGCAGTGAATCGAAAAATTCAAAGCAATAATAATCTGAAAATACATTAAAGGTCCGAAGTGCCTCATAGTCAAATTGTCTATCTTTACTATTTTTTGAAATTAAACACAGATCAGTTGACAGTCTCAGAACATGTGTCAAATGTGGGTCTACACAGAATATAGAAAAGAGTTCAAAACATATTAAGATGAATTGATATCAAGCCAATGCCTAATAGGCATTAACATAGAATGCATGAATTGAAAATTTTGTAACAATCATAATCTGAAAATTCATTAAAGGTCTGCATTGCCTCATAGTCAAATCGCCTATCTCAACCATGCATGGATTTAAGAAAACGTGTAACTCAGCAGGTAGTATCCTTTAAAGCATCTAATTCCGACCCCAAGAGAGTTTACTCAACCCATTCCCCAGTTTTCCGCACTGCTCAAGTTAGTGTGAGACTCCATATGAGGACCTTCTCTTGTGCCCACTCTCTGTCCACACGGTTCTCATCTAGAAGTTCATAGTTTACACATCAAAAAAAAAAAATCTAAATGGAACCCAAAAAGAATATACACGAAGAAGTATTTGAAATACATTATGAAACACCAAGGGAAACTTGGATCATGCTCCAAAAGAACACAAGACAAGACTCTAAGCTTCTCCAAAAAATTCAAGAAAACTGAGGATCTCAGAAGGCTTCACCTGCTTTAGAACTCTGTGCTTGAAAACTTTCAGATTTCATCCAAATCCCAGAGAAGATCAATTATTTTAATTTTCATTCGCCTTTACCAATATAAGAATGTCATACTACCATTAAGTAATAACTACCATGTAAATATAATGATTGAAAGAGTTCCTCAGAAAAAATTAATAACATTTTGCTCCCACAAATTATTGGCGCACCAACACTCGAACTTTCAATTACACCATTATCCAACTCACACTTCTCATTACTTCCCAACCAACCCTCCATTAGCTAGTTATATAAAGTCAACACCAGTACAACAAAAGATGCAAACTTAGGTCAAAATAAGAGGTATAACACATTGATGCCATGTAATTATCATCCCTCTTAGTTTGTGAAGCCTCCCCCTGCCCCAACTATGTACTGAGAAAAGTGACTTGCCTTAATGCCAGGACTCAAATTGATCCTTCAACCATATAACACATTGACTCTTTATGCGGGTGAAAGGTGCAGAATTTCGACTTCCACTACATGATGGATCAGCATACAGCAAAATAGTATATAATAAAACTCAAGTCCAAACTTACTTATTGGTCAAAATCAAATGCATGTTATTCTTGGAATTTTTCTTTTTCTAGGAGTACTATAATATGGTACTCAAGAAACCGTGGAAGTGGGTTAGTTTGGGATATTAAGTTACATTAACTAAGCTTCTTCCGGGCTAAAAAGATTATTATCATTTTATTTTCAGCTATTGCACTTATGGCTATCAACAACAGTCCCATGATTTGCAGACAAAACTCAAACTGAGAGAGAGCTAATAAACTGAGAATAAATATTAGTGTTAAAATAATATATGAAGATATTCTGATACATGATCTCCAATGATTTGTGGTAGTCTCCAAACATGAACCATGGCTTCTACATTAAATTGCATTGAGATCATACTTTCATTAGGTGAGCATTGAGCAAGAATTCCTGATGTATTATGACTGGTTTTAACACATGATAAGTGTGAGTGAAGAACTCATCATAAAATATTTCGAAAGCTGAGTACGGCATGTACAAAGCTGCCAGAATTTATTCTTTGACTCCAAGTAATAAGTGATTATCATCTTCTAAAGATGATGGCAGGGAAATTTTCATAATAGGACCCATTGATCTCAAAACACGACATTCCAAGAAATAAATAGAAATGACTGCCATTTAAAACTAATTTGGCTTAGGGGACTTATTTCTAGATTGAGAGATAGTACCAGTCCTTAGGTACTCCGGTGGAGTAAATGCCAAGTTAGTGCTGTAGCTTTTGCCATCTCTACTGTTCTTCATCAAACCAAAGCATGACAATCTGGGATTCCCATCCTGTGACAAAAAGGGAAGAAAAACAAAAGTGTAAATCTTGCACATATTTTGTCAATAAACACTTTGAACAATGCAGACTCAAGAAGAAAAGAGAAAATTAGGATCAAAATAATTTTATACTTACATCATCAAAGACTATTCTGTAAGCATTAAGATCATGATAAAGTGCACGTCCTTTGCTAGTACAATATTCCAGGGCCTGTGCAATATATAAAGGCACCCTCAACCGCATTGCCCACTTCATAGGTTGTGTCTCCCCTGAACAACATGCAAATGAAACTTAATAATAGCAAATAGATTAATGGTCCAAATACAATTAGGTTACAATGAAAGAGCATACAACACGTCAGCAAACTTAATCCCAAGTGCTAACTGTCAAAGAAATTAAAGAATCCAAAAGTTTAAGATTAAAACTCTTTTAACTGTGGGAAACAAAACCCCAAATATGCACTCAATATTTACACCAGCATCTATGCCTACACAGCTTTCTTCATTTTGATCACTCTATTGGGTTAACAGGGAGAGAGGAATTTTTGGAAATTAGGCATTTATATGATCAGTTTCAATGATCACTGTTCACCTAAATTGGCTTAAATATTAAACAACTTGGCATACTAGCACATGTCCATACAGTTAAAAAAATTGAATAGAAATATGAAAGGCACAAAGGTTTTTTCCATTTAGAATGTAGAAGAGCAAATGATGTAGGAGAGCTTTAGATGCAGATCATGTCTCTTGTCATATGTTACCGTCCCAGATTAGTGAGATACGCTTACAATTTTAGACATGACTTACCTTAATGGTTTAGACTGGAAATTAACTTAGAGCCTTTGGCGAAAACTAAAGACTATAAGTTCGATCCCTCTTTATAATTATACTGATTAAGAAAGGCTGTTACATTACATCTGTAGACAGCAAAGGCTGGCCATACCAGCATCAAACAGATAATAGCATTTTTCAACCTCCTTGACACTTCCCGCCATGTAGTTGATGAAAAGAGAATTCACTTATATTTCAAACAAAATATAGAAAAGAGCCTATGCAACAACAACAGAGGACAAATAAGTTAAAAAGTAGAAATTAAGCAACCTTCATAATTACTTTACATATAAAAGAACACCTATGCAATATTAGAAATAAATTGGAATGACTATAAATAGATTGCATGTAATGTACTCACAGTGAAATAGATGTTTTGCAAGTGTCTCGTTGGGCATAAATTCAGCAATAAGCAACCTCTCGTCTCCTTCACAGCAGCAGCCAATCAAATTGGCCAATCTGTAGCTCCGAAGTTGGCCAACAGCTCTTGCTTCATCCTAAAGTTTCAGCAAGGAAAAATTTCAATTTTATTATGAGCAATTGAGTAAATAGGTAATTTAAAAAGCTACTAGAGCGCCATAAGACCATATAATATTAAGCTGTAAGTAGTTGTCGCTATCCCGAACATCTGATATGGAGAAGATAAAATCACAAACACTGAGCTAATAAATAAAGCTGACAGTTATCCACAAAATAATAACTTCTGAAATTGAGGTGGACTGAAACTAGAGATAAAGGGTGAACAAGAGACTCCATCGATTATATACCCAGTAGTTAATAAACAAAGACCTTCCTGAAAATGGCATCCAATGCAAGAATACAACATTCAAAGAGCCACTTACCAAGAACTGCCGGGAATCAGGCCAAGCCGACCTGTTAAATCGTTTGACAGCAACCCGCCTCTGATTCTCCAGCTTTCCTTTATAGACGACATTAGGGGCTTTCTCCCCATGCTCCGAAACAATGTTCTCTACCGCAAAGCCAGATGTAGCTGCCCTCAGTTGTTCAATGGAATATTCACGAAATGTAGGCAAATCGCTAACTTCACCTTTTTCCTCATTTTCTGCCAAATAAATGTAGATACTATTAAAACAGACTTTTTGATCGCACGAAAGGGGATAGGGAACTGTACCCATAAAAGGGGAAGCGGGAAAAGTTTTGACACACCAGCTTTTTGCGCCTCATGAACTGGTCCATTTTGCTCCGACATAAAACAACACGAGGTGAATTTTGAAAACTTGCAGCCCATCCTACGACCACCAATCAGAAGCAAACACAATTGAGCATTCAAAATTCCAAAATGCAACAAAAATGACAAATTCTTTAGCTCACATCTTACGTCAAATGTTCAATAAAATTTTGTACAAGATTAAAATCCATAAATAGGCACAAATAAAAGCTGATTGTATTGCAGTAAAGGGATAGCTCGAGTGACCGCTCGCTCCAGCACATGTGTGCTACATATGTATGTCCGTAACATTAATGTGTGCGCTTATCCAGTGCGTAATTGTAATGGGTACAAGCTTTAATAAAGCAGAAGTTCCAATTATTTCGTCATATCTGTCAGCCACTTGTCATAAAACATTCCACAAATTGGCATCTTTTTATTAATTCGTGAACACAATACAAACTTTCCGCACCAAACATGAATTACTCCCAGTTAATACCCTAAGAAGCTAGACTGGAAACTGGCAAACTAGTTTTGACAAACATTTAATTGTAAGAAAAAGGTACAAGCAACATAAACATTCTCGTGTTCTATTTGCAGTCTGGGTGATGTACAGAAATAAAGCTCAAATTTTCAGTTCAATCTCAATAGACTGGTCAGCTTAAAAAGGTACTAACAATTTAAATTACGAGAAAATTACTTTAGATTCAAATCTGGGTCAATTCTTTAACACAAAATTCTCACTTTCTGAATCCTATGTATTCCAACTTTCTGCAACGCTTCCCAGAAAAGGAACCTTTTTGCCTGAGACAACACAGTAAAATTCACCTGACCAGGATAGCATATTCAGTCAATCAAAGTCATCAATCAAAATCCACAATTCAACACCAACATCATTTATACAAAATTCAACTCCAACCCATTACTCAAAAAATAAAATAAAATAAGAATCAATTAAACTCATATTACAACATATAAGGTAAAAAGGAAACAAAACCCATATGCCTGAAATGAAAAATAAAAAAGAACCCATATAAATGCTAAAGAAACAGTCAATGAACCTTAAAAGATCTTCATGATTACCGATTTGGTCAAAGCACAAGTGAAATACTTCGACGATACGTTTGTTTGGGTAATAATTTGTATGGAAAGTTATCTGGATAGGTTGTAGCTGAATATAGAGTCTAAAAAGATCGATCAGAAAGATAGAGCAAAATGATTCAGGCGTATATATGTATAGACAGATGCGTATAAATATGGATATATAGATACAGATGTCTTTTATTGTGTGCGTCTGCGCGTAGATCTCTTCAGTTGGTGGTGCAGTGTTGGGAGTATACTTTTCCTTTTTTTCTGTCTTTCCACCGACCTAATAATATCCGTTTTTTTGTTTTTCTTCTTTTATTTTCATATTTTGTTTAAGACTAAGAGCATAAAAATAAGTTAAAATTTACTTTTAAATTGTTATTTTATCGAAAAGAATTAATTTTTTTACCAACCAAAAATGAATTTTGAAAAGGATGTATGAAATTATTCAGTAGACAGTGTAAAAACAACTTTTTATTTTCTATATTCTGTTTTGGATACGATACTTCGTACCCTTAAAACTTGTTTAAGGCCCTGTTTGAGCCAAATTATCGTAGAATGAGAATGAAAAATATAGCAGTTATTGGAGCCCACATAAGAGATAGAAAAATTGAATTTAAATATTGATGTGATATATAACGGTCATATTTTTCATTTTAATGAGATAATAATGTTGATCAAACTTGTTTAAATGTATTTTTTAAAAAAAGTTTAAATTTACTTTTAAGTTGCTTATTTTATCAAACCTAAATTTTGAAATTGCCATTTTTACTAACAAAAATTATATTTTTTACTTACAATTTTTTATAACATTCTAGTTAAAATAGTCTTAACTCTTGATTTTTCTACAAATTTCTATATAATTATTTAGTTTATCAGGCATTGACTTTTCTATTTTATCACATTATTTGGTATTCATTTGGGATTCACATCTCGCACTTGCCCACCCTAACATGCATATCGATAATACATTTGGAAAATTCTCAAGTGTTACAATACCCCTTTTTGTATAAATTTGAATATTCAATATATTTATGTTGATACATAGCATAAAAACTAATATATTATTTACATAGTTGAATGTTTAACATTGAGATATCGGTACATTTGAACAGTTGAATATTTTTGAGTTTGGTTCATTTGAAACTTGTTGTAACAACCTCAAATCATTTATTACTTGAAAAAATGAAATAAAGTTGAAGGGTTCGACGATCTAAATTCAAGTCTCTACAACTCAAATTTAGTGCCTGTTTGGTAGCAATTTTTTGCTCAATTTTAATTAAAACTGTGACCGTTAAATGTTGTCAGTGGGACTCGCATGTGAGAGGGTCAGTCAAACTTTGCGGCTGACTTTGATGTTAACGGTCAAAAATTTCATTTTTTTTTTTGTTAGAAAAATTGCTACCAAACACAGTCTTAATGATATTTGGGTATTTCGCCCACAATGAAGAATTGGAGTTTCAACTCGAAATATCAAGTGATTAGACAGTCTCTTAATAAAAAAATCAAATTCGCTCTTGTTTCTAATTAATGCAAAACTTTGAATGTCTTCCACTTTTCTACGTTAAATGTATGTGTTCGTGAAATTACATTGGCAAATATTAAATTTACAATAAAACTTAAAAGAAGACTTGTAAAAAAAAATAGATTGAAGGACGGATATCACTCTCTTTATGGAGATTTCAGCCATTTCCCTTGTTGGAATTGCAACAACTACCAGTTAACTTGCCCTTTCCATAATACGATAACCAAAGTAAAATGACACATATTTTAAATTTTCTTGCACTACAACACGAATTCAAAGTTCTACCAAAAGAAAACACCCTTCTATTGCCCAATGATTCTAAGTTTGTAGAGAGAATATGTAGTTGTAGCCAGGGGCGGGGGCCCCCGAACTTTTTTTTTGAAACATTATATGTCAAAACGAGGAAAGTTGGTACTTATGACGGAGAAAGGAAACAAAGGAACATAAATTAATGTACGAAGACTTCATAGAAAAATCAAGAAACGTATAAAAGAAACTACTAATTTTTTGAAATACTTCTCCATCACTGAGCCTGAGAATTGAAGAAACTCTTTCACTCATAATTGATAACAATACACCTTCACAAACAACTGAATGGACTGAATGAGCTGAATTAGGAGATTAAAAAAAAAAATTGAACCCAAAAAATAAAAAAATTTGTCAAAAATTGGGGGGTCCTGCCCCCCCCCCCCCCCCCCTCCGCCCCTGGTTGTAGCCCCAAAGTGTAAGACATCAGTCGAAAGGTTATGATATATATATTTGTTTGATTATAATATTATTTAAAAACAAATTAAATCTCATAACACTATGTTCTTTATTTTTATAATCCATTTTAACAGTAGGAATACATAATTAATGATTATAAAAAAGCACCATTTCCAAAAACATTTTCAAAATTGTCATCTCCTAAAAAAATGATTTCGAGAATCACCGACTGAAAATTACAAGATAAAAAAGGCGAACAGGTAAAATAAAGTACAATAATAAATTAACAATAGTCCATGAGTATTACAAAAGGATATTAGGACAACTAGAGGTGTCAATCCGGGTGGTCCGGGCCGGGTCGGCCCGCCACCATGTGAGCCCGGTAACGGCCCGCGTGAAAAAAAGCCCGCCCGCTGCGGGTTCCGGGCCGGTTACGGGTCGGCCCACAATTTTGGACTACAACCCATGCCCGTCCGCTAACCCATCCGGGTCGAGCCCATGCGGGTCACGGGTTGCGCGGGTCGCGGTTCGTTCCGATTTTGGCCCGTATGATTATATAAATAAAATTATAAAAATATAGAATTTTTCATATTTATAGCAAAAAATATATTTTTTTATTAAATGTAAACTAAGAATTGAACAAAATGATAAATTCATAATTATATCAAGAAATTTTTACATAGAATTCAAATTTAATGTTACATGAATTATTTATAACTTTGCAAACTTTTACAAAATTATCATCTTCTAAATTTATTAGAGAGCAACTATTATTGAAAATAGGATTTTGAGAAAAAGAATCGCGAGAATCCATAATATAGTAGGATTAAAAAATTTAGTAGTGACTAGTGAGAACCGAGAAGAAAGAAATATAATCAAGAAGATGATGATATTTGCAATTGAATAATTGTAATTGTAGTAAGGTAGTAACAAGTATAAATATATAATAACTAATGAGAGAGTATTGTAAAAATAATTGTAAAAATAATCTCCCCCCCCCCCCCATTTTTTTAATTTTTGTTTTATTTTTTTTATTTTTCAATTTTTTTTTTACGGGTCGCGGGTTAACCGCGGCCCGTGGGGGTGCAACCCGCGAAGCCCGCGGGTTACACCTCCTTGGCCCGTGAACAGCCCGCACGGGTCACGGGTCGGCCCGCGGTCCCGGTTTTCACGGGCCGGTTTTTACGGGTCATGGCCGGCCCGTCCGTCTTGACACCTCTAAGGACAACCAAACAAGAATATGTTGCAAAATTAAATAAAAGCAATGAGTAATGAACGTTATAAAAAGCAAAAAAAAATAATGTTCACTGAAGTCCTTCTGCAATGGTTTTTGAACGTTGTCGTATTCTTCTACTCTATGATAACATTAAAGTCCTCAACATACATTCAAACGTTGCAAAAGATCTTTCAAAATATTTTTTGCCTACTGCAGGAAACAATTTTTGTTGTACCGGATGAAAACTCATTTTACAAATAATATCTTTGCAAAACATGTAGAATATTCGAGATGAAGATTGTTTCCTTTTCTACAAACGTCTAATCTTTCTATTCTAGATCTTCCATATTGTTGTATGCTTTCAGTGATGGGAAGCTCAATTCAAAGAAGGTCATGTTTGACTCAATTGCGAGCTTACGAGAAAAATAACTTTATATTGAATGATTGCGCTCATTATGTAGCTTTTGGACCTTTCCCTATCTACATCAATATTTTTTAGATTTGCAAACCCACATACGAATAAAATTAAAATATCACTTTCATAATTCATCATGCTACTCGTCTTCAAAATCGCATAAGCTATTGTGACAAAATGATTTTTGAAGGTCTTTAATTTGGAGGGCTTGTAGCTTTTTATTTATTATTCAATAATTTGAAATAGATTTTACTTTTCTTTCAATATGGGGTTAATTTATATCAATAGTGCTGAAGTTTTGAGTAATTATGTCAATGGTCATTGAAGTTACTTTTTTTTATAGTAATAGTCACTAAGTTTCTAATTGTTATATTCATAGTTATTCGGTCAAAAAAATTAACTTTGAATTTTACGTGGGACTAAATGTCAATGTATCTCCAAATGACTTTATTCATTACTTCAAATACATAGCAAAATTCGAGAGTTAGAAATGGGCGATTAAACATTGTTCAGATAAGAGAGATTTTAGTTTTTTTGGATTTATTTGGCATAAATCATATAGTAAATTTACATTTTTTGAACAACGATTTTTATTGACTTGACCTAATAAATAATAATGTTTGGTGGCATGTTGACACTTAATGGTGTCATGTAAGATTTAATATTAAATTTTTTATCGAGTGACTATAAATGCAATTGTTTAAAACTTGAGTGACCATTATTGTAAGAAAATAAATTCAGTAATTATTTGTCTGCTAAAATAATTACTCTAAATTTCAGTGATCATTGACGCAATTAATACTCTAATTTGCATTCTTATGATATAAAAGAAATTAATTACAATTACAAAAACTGAAATTTGGGACGGGGGAGGAGGGGGGGGGGGGGGGGTTCCGCTTGTATTTTTCTATTTCCAACAATAGAGGAAGTCTTCAATTTTCACATAGAAAGCCCATATACTTATCAAAGATCGAATAGAATTCCATTTCCGACTGTTTTGTCGATGTATCTATAATACAAATAAAGAAGAGAGAGAGTTTTTATGCTGAAACAAGTAAAAGAGGACAGACTTAATAAAAACTAAATGACAAAAGTAGATAGGAGAAAGTAATTGTCTATTTCTATTTATGCATCAAAAAGAGCTGCCTTTATATAGGCTCATACATAACGATAAAAGCAAGAAAACAGGCACTACACAACGTGCCAAGACTAACACCTATTGAATATGTAAATAAAAAACTAACTTGGTGAACACAACAAATTCCCAGAAGACTAGGACAACAACTAGCTAACAAAACTTGGTCTCAAAACTAACTTTTTCCAACAATCCCTCCTTTAAACTGATGTTCAAACATTCAGTTTAATACACAATTCAAAAACAAAAAACTCTGTAGTCCCTCAAATATCCAACATACAAACACCCAACAATTCTCTTAACTTTAGAAACGAAAGAAATTTGAGAGGCTTTATGAATATATCTGCAAGATCTCTCAGGAAATGAAACTTCACATCTATGTGCTTACTTCTTCCCTGTAGAACGGGATTTTTGGAGAGTTTGATTGCTGAATTGTTGTCACAAAAAATTGCAGTAGGCTCTTGTCTCTTGAAATGAAGCTCTTCAAGAATTCTCTTCAACCATATGGCTTGACATGGGCATGAAGTTGAAGCAACGAACTCAACTTCAACAGTTGATAGAGTGACAATTGATTGTTTCTTTGACAACCATGAAACAGCCCCTGAACCAAAGATAAAAACATAGCTTGAAGTACTTTTTCTATCATCTTGATCCACTACATAATCGAGGTCGGTAAAACCAATCAAGTCCGACTTCTCTCCCTTCTTGTAGAACAGCCCAAATTCCTTAGTACCTTGCAAGTACCGTAGTATCCTTTTGGCAGCTAGCATATGCATCTCTGTCGAATCTTCCATGTATCTGCTGATGAGACTCACTAAATACATTATATCTGGCATTGTTGCTGTTTGATACATTAAACTTCCCACAATCTGCTTGTAAAGAGTTCCATCAACCTTCTTTCCTTCATGATCTTTATTTAGCTTCAAACCAAACTCAGTTGGTGAATTCACCGAATTGCAATTTTTCATCTGAAACCTATCTAAAATTTCTTTCACATACTTCTTTTGATAAATAAAAATTCTAGTAGCTGATTGAACAACTTCAATGCCAAGAAAATAATGTAGCATTCCAAGATCAGACATTTCAAATTCACTCATCATGGACTTTTAAAAATTTTCAAACATGGCCCTATCATTTCCAGTGTAAATTAAATCATCAGCATATAAACATACAAAAAAACATATTTCCTCCATCTTCAATTTTAATAAAAAGATTATGCTCATATGGACGTCTTCTAAAACCTTCTTTCAAAAAATAGGCTTCTTTACGGCTGTAACAAGCTCTTGGAGCTTTTTTCAGCCCATATAGAGCCTTTTTCAACTTATACACCTTATGCTCATTACCTAGCTTCACATAACCAGGAGATTATTCAACAAATACCTTTTCTTGTAAGTCTCCTTGTAGAAATGCTGATTTCACATCCAACTAGAAAATAGGCCATGAGTTTTGAGATGCCAATGCAATCACCAATCTGATTGTGTCACGCTTTGCAATCGGAGCAAATACTTCTTTGTAATCAACACCAAATTTTTGCTTATAGCCCTTGGCCACCAAGCGCGCCTTGTACTTATCAATTTCTCCATTCTCCTTCAGCTTTGTTTTGTAAACACACTTGACACCTATAATCTTGTACCCTTTAGGAAGACCAGTTAGCTCCCATGTGTTGTTCCTTTCAATAGCAATAATTTCATCATCCACCGCCTTCCTCCATTTCGCTTCTTTGACACCATCTTCAAAAACTGTAGGATCACAATCTGAAAATAGAACAAAATGGGTAAGTGGATCCTCAGATTGATCAATCCCAGTTACCTCATAATCTTGCATCCACATTGGCCTCTTTCTAACACGTTGGGAACATGAAATTGCTACTGCATCAACATGTTCATCAGATTCTACTGCTGTTGGTGAAGTTTCAGCAGAAATCAAAGCTGAATTTGGTGGATTTTCGAGTACAGAAACTGCTAGAGTTTGATGTTGTAGGGATGCTGCCTTTCTTCTTGATTTTCATCATCAAAATCAGCATGTATATGTTGTTTGGAAGTGTTTTCATCCCATTTCGACAACCATCCTTCATCAAAAAAATTATGTCACGACTAATGACAATTTTCTTGGTGATAGGATTGTACAATTTGTACGCTCTTTATATCTCACTAATACCAAGAAAAATGCATTTTTCTCATTTGTCGTCAAGTTTTCTCCTTTTCTGATCTGGAATATGAGCATATGATATGCAACCAAAGATTCTAGAGTAGATGACACTTGGTTTAGGAACATTCCATGCTTCTTGAGGCCTCACAATTTGGACAGCAAGAATAGGACATGAATGCTCCAGATGACTGCTTCAAGCCAAAAACTTCTTAGGATATGACCTTTTGATAGAATAGTCCGCACCATGTTCAGAGAATTGTGCGATTCGTCCTATCTGAAACGCCATTTTGCTGTGGAGAATATGCTACTGTAAGTTGCTTTTGAATACCATGGTCCTCACAAAAACTTACAAATTCTTGTGAGGTGTATTCTCCACCTCGATCACTGTGAAAAATCTTAATAGGTTTGCCTGCTTCTTTTTCGACCAGTGTCTTGAAGCTTTTGAAAGCTGAAAAAGCTTCAGACTTCTCCTGCAAAAAATAAACCCAAGTTTTCCGACTATTATCATCAATGAACATTATAAAGTAACATTTACCACCATTGAATGTTGGATTAATGGGTCTGCATTTATCAAAATGGACTAGCTCCAGCACTTTCTTCGCTCTCCATGATTTTCTTTGAGGAAATTGATTTCGATGTTGTTTTCCAACAGCGCATTCTTCACAAGTTTGGGAAGGAGTCTGAATTAGTGGAAGTCATGTCACCATGTTCTTCTGCTATAGTGTGTTTAGACCTCCAAAATTCAGATGTCCATAGCGAAAATGCCACAACCAGCCCTTTTCCATCAATTTCGCAGAGAAACATGACTGAGTAGTGTTGTCTAGATACAAAGGAAACATTCGATTTGTCGTCATGTTGACTTGAGCAATTACGCCCAGTTTTTCATTTTGGATGCTTTGATAGAAATCTCGTATCCCTTCTCTGGAAGCTGGCCGACACTAAGCAAGTTAGTTTTTAAATCTGGAACAAAAAACACATTAGAAATAATTTGATCATATTTTTGTTTGGGGTGAATTCGTACACTTCCTGTCACGACCCGTCCCAAGTCACCCTAGTAGACCTGACACGTGTCGTGCGCCGATGGTAAATACCAACTACCAGACCTACCACCAAGGCGACTATAACTTGTTCTAATTATGACACTTTTATAAAAATTTTGATAGAATTTCCCTGTAATATGGACCAAAACCACCTGAACAATAATCAAAATCCTCCAATCAAAACATATATTTTTAAACAGGGTACATCAACCCCTCAAAAATCAAACTATTCAAAAATAACACAAGAAAGTCGACAATTACAACCATTTTATATCAAAAGTCTCAAAATACTCAATATGCAATGAGCTCATGACACGGATACATGAATTACAACTTTAACTTTCTGACAATAAAAGCATGTATCCCAAAAAAAATATGTTCAATGCAAATTGACAAAAGGAGTCATACAAATATAAACAAAATGTGGCTCTACACAGTAGATCACTAGGCTCCAATACTGCTCAACTCAACTACTATCTGATAAGAGAGAAAAATTAACAAAATATATGAGTTTGTAACTCAGTGAGTGGATATATAGCCTGTTTGGTACAGATTCTCATTTTTTACAGTAAATCAATTCTCATTTTCAACCATACATTTTTCAATAAAATAATATTTTCCATCACATCAATACTTTTTTCTTTTTTTTCAACCACACATTTCCCATCATATCACTATTCAAAAATCAATTATTCCCCCAAAAATCCCTACCAAACACACTTATAATATAAATAAGAATGTTTTTCTTCCATTTATGCATATTTTCTGAAAATTTTTGATCTTACGAAACTTTAAGAAATTCTAAAATCTGATAGTACTCTTAAAAACTTAAACATGATTAAATCATGAAATCATTTGTTCTTCATTCTAAACAATTAACTATAAAGTATAATGAATATAATTAATCTGATATCTACGAAATCTCTGAAATAATTTTGTAGTTCAATAGTATAAGCTAAAATCTGAAAACTGAATAATTTGAATTCTATAATTGGAAATCAAATAAGCTGTAGAAATACTGAAATATCACACCAAAAAGGTACATTGAATAACCTTACTCATGTATCGATAAGTACCGATATACATGGCAAAGCTATTAAATTCTGAAATTCTGTAACTCTGAGATTCTGTAATTCTGGTCATACGCGCGCAAAGCTATAATCTGGTCATACACAATGGAAACACATTCACAATAGTGCAGAACGGGTAAAATCACCATAATTGATCATACACTGAAAACACATTCACATCAGTGCAGATCGAGTAAAATAACCATCTGAAGTCATATACTGTGGAAACACATTCACATCAGTGCAGACAGAGTAAAATCACTTGGGTACTTTCTAGTGGTTTTAAAATAAATCTAAATATACTGAAATATATAATATGAATATAACATACTAGAAAATGATTTCAATGAATTGAATTTAACTTTAAAAGAATTAAGTATAAAATCAACTTGATTCTGAAAATCATGCTGTTAAACCAGTTATATGAAATAATTAACTTTCTAATATGATATGAATTTAATAATTATTTATTTATGAAAAATAAGCTTTTCCACTCACTCAAAACAATCTATCAGCTAGATTGGCTAATAAATGTTTCCAATCTTCTCGTTACCACCTGAAATACGATATGAATAATCAAATAAGGGTTTTGCTATGGGTACATAAGGGGTGCCATAAGAGTTGACATAATAGTCTATTTCTATAATTCTTAAACTACATTTATCGATAACTGAATAACTTTCCAAAATTATTCCTTTAAGTACATGGGACCAATTACACTTTCTAGTCCATTTATTAATAACCTCATGCATCAACATAACCTTCCATCCAAGAATAAATGCAATTATCCACTTCAATCTAGTGAACTAGCAAACAACACCATAACGAATATAATATACCTATTTTCCATAAAATCATGCTTTCTAGTAAGTATATCATCAACACCATAATTTTCACTAAAAATACTAGTTCAAGCATCCAATCAAACAATCTAGAATTTGTCCAAAAAAAAAAATGAATTTCTTACTTTGATATAAATGGAAACTAGAGGATTAATAAACTTGAGCTCCACTATATCTTATATCCCAAAAATCTGAAAATTTACCACACCTTAAGCCTTAGAAATTTAACATACTAATCTTCTATTTCTACAGAAAATCACAAGAATAACAATGAAAATTCAAGTTCAAAACACCCACTTTACCTTCTTCTCCTTCCTTTCTCTTTTTCCTTCCTCTTTTCTTCTTCTTTTTCTTTCCCTTCTTTCCTTTCTTCTTTTTTCTTCTCCGCCCGGTTTCCTCTCTGCGTGAATGAGTGTGGAAAGAATGGAAAATGGTTTTGAATTGGTAAAGTAGTGGGCTAATTGCATAGGAAGTCCCTCACCTATCATATGATATATAAGTAAGTCCTCCACTTCAATTTTAATCTATCTTAACCCTCAATTTTCTTAAATTTAACATAAGCCCCAAAAAAATAAATTATTCCAATTAAGTCCATATTTGACCTTGACCTTGACAATTCTACCTTGACTTTGACTAAAAAAAAATTGGTTTGTAACACTTCCTTTGCCCATGAATGAAACTTTGGAGTTGTCACCAAAAGTTATAGAGTTGCGAAATATTTCATCCAAGTCCGAGAATGATGACTTGTCCCCACACATATGATTGTAGCAGCCAGTATCTATATACCATAAGATTTGGTGAGTGCCTTGATTCACATGACACGCCATCAAGAAGGAAACTTTTTCTTCTTTCTCTGCAAAATTAGATCTTTCTCCATGTTTCTTATTCAAATTAGTTCGACACTCAGAATTATAATGCCCATACCTGTGACATCAAAAGCATTCAACTTTCGACTTGTTTGCAAACTTCGATTTATATCCATTTGAGTGGTTGTTGTCACGAATTTTCCATTTCCCTCTTGAATCAATAGCATGATCGTTTTTGTCCTTCCATTTACCTTTGCCAGGACTTGAACCTTTAGGATGTGTTGCAGCTTGTAAGGCTTGTTCTTCATTATCCCTCTGGACAATTTTCTGTTCATGGACAAGTAGGGATCTTTGTAGCTCATTAATGGAGAGTGTGTCTATGTCTTTTGATTCTTCAATCACACAAACAACATAGTTAAATTTTGCTGTCAGGGATCGAAGAATCTTTTCAACTATGGTGACATCCTCGAGCTTTTCTCCATTAATCTGCCTCTTGTTTGCGATTGCCATCGTCCTCAAAATGTATTCTGAAACTGATTCACATGTCTTCATGCGAAAACCTTCAAATTCAGCATGAAGTGCTTGAAGGTGAACCCGCTTTGCTCTTTCTATCCCTGAAATTTCTTCTTTATGGAGTCCCAAATCTGCTTGGAGGTGTCCTTGCAAAGAATTGTTTTCAAGATTGAACGATCAATCGCTTGGAAGAGATAGTTCTTTGCCTTAAGATCAACTTTTGCCCTTCAACATCAGTTCTCTACTGGTCTTTAGTGTGGTGCCTACTGCTAGTTCTGCTACTCCAACTTCAACAATATGCCATACTCCTATGATCTCAAAAAATTCTCCATTAGCATGCTCCAATGGTCATAGTGACCATCAAACGTGGAATGGTTGGCTGCACAAAAGTTTCAGAGGTCATTTTCCACCTCTACTGCTGCTGCAAAACAAAAACAGGTGAAATAGAAATAAAAATAAAGCTGCTGCCTATACAACTCTCTATCTCACAAACTGTCTTTTGTTCTATTTGGCATTCTGAACTTCTTTCTTTTCTTACTCTCTCTACCAGGCTCCAATACCACTGATACAAATAAATAAGAGAAATAATTTTTCTACTGAAACAAGTAAAAGAGGACAGACTTCCACTTAATAAAAACTAAAGGGCAAAAGTAGATAGGAGAGTAATTGTCTATTTCTATTTATTCATCAAAAAGAGTTGCCTTTATATAGGCTTTTGCATAACGAATAAAAGCAAGAAAATAGGCACTACACAACGTGCCAAAACTAACACCTACTGAATAGGTAAATAAAAAAATAAGTATTTCGCATTCAAGTCAATATGGATCATCTTCCTCTTTCTTCTCGTAAGTTACTCCATTTTGCATTTCATATGTAATTGTTGACTCCCTACGGTCATCCCAATTTCATATCCAACTATAGCAGCTTATCAACACCATACATCACTCAAAGATTATTATTCCAAAGGAATTTAACAAAGCCTCAATAAATTTTTATCTTCTACACATGATTGTCATCAATCACTCTTCATATCTCAGCTTGATAAACATTCACAAAACTGAAGGGGGTAAATATATCAGACCCTTATACAAGGGTAAAACTCAAGCAAAAGAGATCAAACTAAAATAGATTTTGACGATAGACCCTTGTACAATGCCAGATTTTCCCAAATTCTTAATAATTCTTCACGGTAATTCAGTCACGACCATGCAAAAATCAACTGACCTCATATAAAATACACTGTGATTTCACCCAAATAAAAAGCCAAAGAAATATAATTTCATACCATAACCAAACAACAAAAAATTGTATTTAAGTAGGAAAGTAAGTTTATTTCTTCATCTAAACCATCTTGATTGAAGATAAAAACGAAATTCCAAAACCTATCTCTAAAATCCAAAAAATATTCAATAACCCCCAAAATTTTCATAGAAAGTCAATGACTTTATACAGTTATAAGCAAAATTCGAGCAAGAATACTGTTTATTAATGTTTAGGTGTGGTTTTAGAATTATATGATTTATGTGGAAACTGAAACTGGAAAAAATAAAAATAAAATAGAAAAAACCAAGATTTTCACAATCCATGCATCAAAAAATTAATTAAATACTATACGGATGAATTGTAACTAGTACTACTCTATTATCTAATTAGCAAACGGAGTAAGTTCCGAGCATTATTGCAAAATCCCATGATAGCACTACTGACAAAAATCAAGCGACGCTAACACTACAATGAACCTCGCCGTGACCCTGAATGCCATAAATGAAAAACATGGGGAAATAATGAAATATTGGTCTTTGGACTCTGATCGTATGAAGACTCTTTATCTGGAATTCGTTTTCCAGCCATTACACACGGCTCTTTTCCTTGCAATCAATGAATTTGTTTTCGTTGCAATCAATGAATTTGTTTTTCTTTTGTTTTCATGATTTTTGATTTTCCATTTTTATGTGGCAATTGGAAAAGATTCTAGACACAGTGATAAAGAAAATTATCACTTTTATTGATAATTTTCATGCAAAATAAAGTCAAACGAATGGTATTTGGTATGGTAATTTTTTTTTGACAATTGGAACAAATTTTAAACCCAATGGTAAAAAAAATTATCACTTTAATAGACAATTTCATAAAAACAAAGTCAAACGGACACCAAACTTTCAACATTTTCCAAGTGGAAAATTATACCAATCAAACACAATTAATTACAATTCTCAATAAAACAAATTCTATGCAATTCAATTCCCTATAATTCATTTTCTTTCCATCCAAATTTCACATTCGCAATCAAACATACCCTTAAAGATATTCATACAATATATTTTTCTATAATAAAATAATAATTTATAATAAATAAATTGTAATGTTATTTATTTGTTGCATTTATTTATTATTGAACATGTGAATTAAAGTGTCTTATGATTACTTGTCATAATATAAGTTGGGTTCTTGGGTTGAGAAGCAAAATATGACACAACTTATATGTTGATCTTATATAATTTTTTCACTATCAATATATAAGGATTGACACATTGTATTGGAAGGTTGCAGTGTTGACTGGTTCGCTATTCGAGTTTGTGATTTATCTTTGTCATAAAAATAGTTAAAGGTGACACTAATACACTTGGAGTGTATTGAACGAATCACGTGTCGAGTTTAATTCTATAATATAATCGTTCGGAGAATTAAATTCCATTTGATAGCTGTATATTTCATCTAAATTTATTAATAGGATTATGTATATCTTTTCGTAATTTTAATAGTTCTTTGATTCACCAATGGGTAAGATCAATTTGATCGATCAAATATCTCGGTGAGTTGAAATCCTTGTGCGTGTATGGAGATGTTTGCATGGGACTTATATATACACTTTTGGTGCTATCAGCTTGTGACCTTGATAGAGAGCTTCATTTTTTGTGTTTCTCTTAGTTACTGTCTCTTTAAATTAAAATTACCTATCATTCTTGTTGATAATGATAAAAAAAAATATAATAGGATTATCGATCAAAACAATAATCAAATCTTTAATTCTCAATAATAACCATAGATCTTACTCCATGTTGAAATTCGGAAAAATAACCAAATATAAAAAAACATACCTTAATCCATGATAATCTGATTCTTTTCCTTGATTGGTTAGGCTCTTCCAAATGATTGATAATCTTCCCTTAACTTTTTGCTCTCTATTGATGGGGATATAGAGAAACTTGAAAACCATCAACAAATGGGGACCATAACCATATAAAATAATAGTAGTAACTCAATAGTCACTATCTTTTAATTGCTTCAAATTGTCCCCTCATCAATTTAAAACAACACTTTGGTCTCTACACTATAATTCCATGAATTCTAATGCCCATTAGTCACAATACATTTTTATCGGATCACTTTAATTGACTAATATCCTTTAAACAATAGCACCACACATTTCAATATGCAACGTGTGGCCCCATATATGTTGAAATCCAACAATCTCCTGCTAGGCCATACTTGTAACCTTACAAATGTGCACAACCTTATGAGCTCAAAATTTTGCTATTATTATTATAGATATTACCAAACAATCTCGTCCATTAATCATATTCATATAGGATCAAAGCGATTTTCATCACATTCAACGTGATTAAATCCATCAATGGTCACATACACCAATATAACCAAATGACATAGATCAATCATGGGAGTGTAGCATGAAAATTACATGTTATGTGATCCAAACATGTCTATTTCCAACTGGTCCAACCTTATTTCTTAAGTGAGATCAATACTGAACATAATAACAGAGTAAAATGAATTGAATACTTTATTTCTGTACAGAATAATATCCAAATACACAAATTTGTCCAAAACATAAAGCAATGAAAATACAAACTCCCACTAAAACTTGATATCCTCATGATATACAACACCCATATGAGCAGTGTGCTCATGAAAGACCTTGGGTGTTAATACCTTAGTAAGCGGATCCGCAATCATGGAGTTTGTCCCAATATACTCTATGGAAATTTGTCCACTTTATACTCTTTCCTTCACAACCAGGAACTTGATGTCAATGTATTTTGACTTAAATGAGCTCATGTTGTTATTGGAATATAGAACTGCTAAGTTATCGTCACAATATATCTTTAGTGGTCTCTCTACACCATTCAGAATGTGCAGCCAATGACAAAATTTCGCAACCATATTCCATAATTAGATGCCTCATAGCATGCTACAAATTCTTCTACCATGGTAGAAAAAGCTATGAATGTCTACTGGCACTCTTCTAAGAAATAGCTCCTCCAGCTAACAGATAAATATAGCCTAATGTGGATCTCCTGCTATCTTGGCATCCAGTAAAATCAGAATCGAAATACCCTATGATCTCCAACTGATCCGATCTGATATAGGTTAGCATGTAATCATTTGTTCTCTTCAAATACCTTATAACCCTTTTGGCTATTTTTCAATGATCCATTCCAGGGTTGCTTAAATATCTGCCTAGCATTCCAATAATGAGTGTTATGTCTGGACGTGTACAAACTTGAGCATACATAAAACTCCCAATAGCTGATGCATTGGGAATTTTCTGCATTTCCTTAACTTCAAGGTTATTTTGCGGGCATTGTTCGAGACTAAATTTGTTTCCCATAGCGACATGGGTGTCACTTGATTTACAGTCTTGCATGCCAAACCTCTTAAGTATTTTATCGATATAGCTCTGTTGTGAAAATCCAAGAATACCTCGAGAGCGATCTCGATATATCTGAATCTCTAATACAAAAGAGGTGTCACCAAGATCTTTTATCTCAAAATTCCTTGATAAAAATCTCTTGGTTTCGTGCAACATGCCTATATCATTAATGGCAAGTAATATATCATCAACATACAAAACCTAAAAAATATGTTTACTCTCACTGAACTTGTGATACACACAATCATCAACAACATTTGTCTTAAAACCAAACGAGATAATTACTTGATGAAATTTGTAGTACCATTGACGGGAAGTTTGTGTGAGCCCATAAATGTATTTCTTTAATTTGCAAACCATATTCTTCAGGTCTCCTAACACAAAGTTTTCTGGTTGCACCATATAGATTGTCTCATCAATGTCGCCATTGAGAAACGTCGTCTTAACATCCATCTGATGTAACTCAAAGTTAAAGTGCGCAACAAGCGCCATAATTATTTTGAAAGAATCTTTCGTTGAAATTGAAGATAAAGTCTTTTTGAAGTCAATACCTTCCTTTTGGGTAAAGCCTTTAGCTACAAGACGAGTCTTATATATTTCCGCATTACCTTTTGAACCCCTCTTAGTTTGAAAAATCCATATGCAACCAATGGGCTTCGCACCTTCTGGTAACGTGACAAGATCCCAAACCTTATTATCTTTCATAGACTTATACTCTTTATTCATGGTATCAATTCACTTTTGAGAGTTAGAACCCAGCATGGCCTGACGGAAGTTGATTGGATCATCTTCCATCAATCCATTATTTTCCTCATATTCTTGGAGAAATACTATGAAATCATCTTAAATATCATTTTTCCTTTCTCTTGTAGATCTCCTTAAAGGTATTGGTTCTTGAGGTTGTTGAGTTTGTAAATCAAGAATAATTACTTCATTTTGGATGGGAGGTTCAACATTGTCTGTTGAGGTTCTGGATATGCTTCTTTGATCAATAACAGGTATAGAAACCTGTATATTGTCAAAAGCAATAGTAGGAATCGAAATCGATCATTCCTCAACTTCTCAAAAGCAATAGTAGGAATCGGAATTGATCCTTCCTCAACTTCTTCCTTAAAGTCAATGTCTCTAATCTTATTTCTCCCCCCAAACTTAATATCCTCAAAAAATGTTGCAGTTCCCGTTTAAAAAATTGACTTAAGTGTGGAATCATAGAATTTATAGCTCCTTGATCGCTCAGAATAACCAATAAAGTAGCTGCTTACTATTTTGGAGTCCAGTTTCTTTTCATGTGGCCTATAAGGCTTAGCCTCAGCTGGACATCCCCAAATGTGAAAATGCTTTAGACTAGGTTTTTACCTGTCCAAAGCTCATAAGGTGTTTTGGCAGCAGCCTTAGTTGGTATTCTGTTTAGAATATAAGCTGCAGTCTTTAATACTTCTCCTCAGAGTGATTTTGGTAAGGTGGAATGACAGATCATACTCTTTACCATATCCTTAAGAGTCCTATTTCGTCTCTCAGCTACACCATCTTTTGGCTTTCGATAGCTCAGACAGCCCTTTATTTACACGCCATGCTTGGTATTTGGTATAGTTCTTCTTCAAATGTTCAGTTTTGTTGCAAAAGAAACAAGTCCTTTTGTCCTCTTGTCTTTTCTGTTGTAGTGGACCCTTAGGAGCAACTTCATATTCTTTCTTTCTTTTCTTGCCCTTATCTTTAGAAGTGCTTGTTTAGAAGTGCTTGTCGAATGAACATTTTCAGTTCTACTTTGCTTCAACCTTTCTTTCTCTTGTACACAATATGAAATGAGTTCATTTAGAGACCATTTCTCCTTCTGACAGTTATAACTGACCTTAAATTGGCTGAATTGTGCAGGAAGTGAGATCAATACCAAATGTATGAGCAAATCATCAGACAGCTCGAGCTTTAGTGCCTTAAGTTTGGAAGCAATATGAGACATCTCCATGATGTACTCCCTTATATTTCTTTTACCTTTATACCTTATTGAAATCAAGCGTTGCAGAAGCGTGCTTGTTTCAGCCTTATCGTTTTTCGCAAAACGTTTCTCAATTTTGGCAAAGAAATTCTTGGCATTAGTCACTTCTTCGGATACAGCGCCTCTAAAGGCTTCCAGAATGCAGCGCTTAATGATTATTAGACTCATGCGATTTGAGCGATCCCACTTCTCATAGTTCTTCTTTTCATCAGATGAACTTTCGTCCGTAAGAGGAGTGAGTTGCTCAATCCGAAGTGCAAGATCTAGATCCATGCAGCCAAGAACACGCAAGATCTAGATCCGTGCAGTCAAGAACAATCAAACTTCTCTTTCCAATCCTTGAAGTTTGTCCCATTGAGCATGGGAATAGAATTCACATTTGCAGATATGGTAGTAGCAGATGAATTAGCTGTAGAGAGAAGATGATGAATTATGCTCATATTAATATTAAGATTCAATAATCAATAAATTCAAATAATGGTAAGTCCCATCTCAAGATACCTAGCATATCATTAATATCAAGTCTTTGGACAGTAATATTAATTGTAAGTGGTACTCTTGGTGTAGTAATCAAACATTGACAATAACCCCTGTCAAATAATAAACTCATATTTGGATTGATTTATTATTCACACGGAAACCTTATAATTGTCACACGTTTACCACCAAAAGTGTGCATACAATTTGGCCAAATATCAACCTTCCTTTTGGCCGGTTAATATCTGCATGAATTAGCATACACACGAAATCTTTCTAATATTCTAAATTAATTAATTTCTACAAGAGAGGTTGCTTTGACAACATATTGCTTCAATCAATTCACTTTTGAATATTATATAAACTCAAATGAGTCCTTAATATCAAAATTTGAAAAGTAGAATACTTGATTTTACTTATCTTGAAACTTTAAGGGCCTAAGGGTTAATAATTCAAAACTTTAGGGGTCAAAATTAATTAATTCCAAACTTTTAGGGGTTAATGGTTAATAATTGGAAAGTTTAGATGTCAAAAATAAATTATGCGGAATTTTTGGGACCAAACTAAACCAATTATGAACATTTGGGGCTAAATTATTAAATTCAGAACTTCAATGGCCCAAATTAATTAATTTCAGAACTTTAAGGGCTGAATCCATTACCTTAAGGCCTAATTAGGATTAATTTTAAACTTTAGGGACTGAATAATAAATAACCCAACCATAATCCTAATTTTTAATTGTAAGCAAGGGCTCCAAAATTTCAAATTTTCAACCTAAGCCCCCAATAATTCTAAAAAAAAAAATTGGAAACTTTAGTTGCCATAATTGTAGACTTTAATAGGGAAACCCCCCCTCTCTCTCCCCTTCCAAAAATGGGGCAATCGGACGACAGCCCCCCGCTGACCACTGCGATGCAAGCAGCCCGCCATGGCTGCTGTAACAGCATCCCAATCTGATTGCTATTACAACAGTCGGACCAGCAGATGCGAAATTTGTTATAGAAATGATTCGATCATTCTTTATTAAGCAGACCAACAACGATTCGGGGTTGTTGTCATTATCCGATCATTCTTATTACAATGATCGGTCGCACCACAATAATTTTTTAAAAAATTTTAAATCAAATCTGAAAATACCTTTAATCCCAAAAAATCTGAATTAGGAAGAAAATCTTAAACATTTTCATAAAATCATACTAAAATTCATAATAATAACATGTCAATTTCATGAAATAAAATACCAAAACTCTAGCTATAATTTCATAACTTAGCATGAAAATTCAAATAATCCATAAAAATCAGTATTAAAAACTTCAATTTCTCACGAATTTCAACCATGGATTGGCTTTGATACCACTTGATAGAAAAATATAATAGGATTATCGATCAAAACAATAATCAAATCCTTAATTTTCAATAATAACCATAGATCTTACTCCATGTTGAAATCCAGAAAAATAACAAAATATAAAAACATACATTGATCCATGATAATCTGATTCTTTTCCTTAATAGGTTAAGCTCTTTCAAATGATTGGTAATCTAACCTTAATTTTTTGCTATCTATTGATGGGGATGTAGAGAAACTTGAAGACCACCAACAAATGGGGACTATAACCATATAAAATAATAGTAGTAACTTAATAGTCTCTATCTTTTAGTTGATTCAAATTGGCCCCTCATCAATTTAAAACAATACTCCGGTCTCTACACTATAATTCCATGATTTCTAATACCCATTAGTCGCAATACATTTTTATCGGATCACTTTAATTGACTAATATCCTTTAAACAATAGCACTGCACATTTCAATATACAACGTGTGACCCCATATATGTTGAAATTATCCAACAGATAATTCTAATGTTAATGATATATATCCATTGTATAATCGTATGATTGACAAATCTTTGGTAGGAGAACTTTTATATCGCACTAATTTACTTAGTAAAAGATCATGGTTGGATAATGGGAAGGGAAAGTTACAGTTCGGAATCCATCCAATGTGAAATGTAGCAAGCAGGTCTCCAAGTGATGATTTTTGGTCCATCCAATGTGTTTTTATCTACGCATATCTAGTTGTACGCATGGTTTTGTTGTCAAGTTCACTTATATGTGCAACGCGTGTTATATACGATGTTTGGGTTCAATTCTTACGATACCTATCAGTATGCAAACACCTGGTTTTGTCAATCCAAGGAATTGTGTTTCCTAGTGTCATTTTCAAATTTCAACCATTGTTGCTGAGGATGTTTGGCGGTGCTTAAAATCTTTTTTTGCTGCATGTCTCTACTGCTCTGCATGCTGCTGAGAAAAGGCGGCTTTTGATAAACGTTCAATACTCAATTTGATTTCGATTTATGATCTAGTTCCATATAATACTTGAAATCAAGTACATTATGCGACTTTGCTAATTTTGTCTATAATTGGCAACGATAGTCTCTGAAGTGGAACCCGTTTTCATTATTTAAGGAGCATAGTGTAGTCTTGTTGTACAAAGTTTTTCGCCATCTATATCGTTAATGTATACTATATGATAGAGAGACTGTAGCATCTCGAATTTTCTTATTATTTTCATAATATTTCATTCATAAAGGCAAAAAGCCTTAAGAAATGGTACAATAGTGTCTATCAATGAAAATTATATTTTCAATGAAAAAATGAACACTGTGCCACCAAAGTATCATATCTTCAAGAGTCCGTGCATGTCGCGCCAGATAATGAGCTGCTTGATTGCTCAGCCTATTGTAGTGTTGGAGCCTACATTGAGGGAATCTCTGTATTAAATAGGGGTGTCCAAAAGTCCCGAACCGAACCGGACCGAACCGAATCGAACCGAACCGAGCGGTTCTTCATAAATTAAATACCCGAACGGGTACCCGAATCGAGAACCGATGGGTTTGGGTCGGGTCTCGGGTCTAGACCAAGAACCGAAGAACCGAATAAGAACCGAAATTAAATAATTTTTTTATTTTTTATATTGAATTAATTAAATTATTTTATTTTTTTATACACAAATTAGCAAATTAATTAAATAAATCAGATTATTTCATAATTTTAATTTTAAAGCCCAAATCATTTTTAAAACTCATTAGCCCATTTTAATTTGAAGTAAATGAATATACTTTATGTAGTTTTGTTGTAATATTAATATCTACTTTTTGGTATTTGTATGCATTGAATTAATCTTATTAAACGGCTAGTTGTTTATATGTTTTTGAATTGGGCTACGTTAATTTGTAAAAGTTACGAATGAAATGTCATTAGTTGTATTTATGTAGTGTCGTTGTAAATATTAAAAAATTTGATTATGGTACGGAACCGAACGGAACCGAACCGACCCGAACCGAACCGAACCGAACCGAACGGAACCGAACCCGAACGGTTCCATAATTATATTTGGACCCGACGGGTCCATTTATTAAATACCCGAAAGTTTTGGGTCGGTTCGGGTATCTTCAGAACCGAACCGAACCGACCCACGGACAGCCCTAGTATTAAACCCCTGATTTCAGCAGCCATATATCGGATTGGTGCAGATGTTAATCCTAAATTTTAAAAGTTAAAGTAATAAGCTTAACCCACTTATTTACATAAAAGATTTATTTTCTCATATGTATTTTTATTGAATTTATCGTAATTTTTAGTTGTGGTCAAATATTTAAATATTATAGAAGTTGATAAAATATATATCAATATTGTACTAATTCTATAGTTCGTATTAAATAATATCAATTGAGCTCAAGAAAAAGTAATTTTTAACTAGTTATATTCAATTTATTCTAATAGAAAGAAACATCTGGGTCAATTTCTACGTTGAATCATTTGGGATAGACCGTTAGGTCAAATATGTGAATACTTCGGGATATAGGAATTCTTAAGAAAATCCTTGAATTATTGGATATTACAATCAGTTTGTTCTAAATTTAAGAATGTCGGTATGTTATGTCATTTTATATTCATATCATGTTAAATAAAAATATGCACATATTTTTACTGAGTGTTTTCAAAATACTAAAATTTTACAAATTAGAACGGGTCGTGTGGACACGTGGAAGATTGATCAAGTGGTGCTTATGGGGTCGCTAAGTAAAATTCTAAAAATGATAATTGCCAAAAAAATTATTTGAAAAACATCTTTATATTAAATTTCGTGCACATTTTTTTTTTTTTTTTAGTGTTCTAGCATTTGACATTTTATGTTAAATTCAAATTGATGGTTTGAAACTGTAGTATTTCAAGATTTTTTTTTTTTTTTTAGTGTTCTAGCATTTGACATTTTATGTTAAATTCAAATTGATGGTTTGAAACCGTAGTATTTCAAGATTTTATTTAATACGAAAATTTTCTTTTAAATTGTTGGTTTAGTATTATCGATTTATCGATCAAATCTCAAATTTTGAATAAAAGTGAATTTTCGCTTAAATTAGATAACTAAGATTTTTTTGTAACACTTCAAATCTATTTTCTTATTAAAAATAAAGAACAAACTGTTGAAATATTTAATTTCTTAACAATGTTTTAATTGATATTTTAAAAGAGGCTTAATTGCATGATTAATCAACATAATTGTATCTGCAGTCCAATTGTAAATTTTAGTTGTCGTTTGTTTACTGCATCGTAAAATTTACTATGAAGTGATTCAGAATATCTGCCAAGAGAAAATAATGCAACCCCATTATAATATAATTTCGATACAAGGAAAAGAAAAAAAAAAAAAACTAAGAATCTGAGGAAAACTTTTTGTTTTTTATGCATACTAGTTTAACACCCGTGCAATGCACGGATTGTGTAATTTTTAAGGTAATATTAACGGTTTGAACGTTAAGAGTAGATGGAAAATTGTATTATAAAATTTCATCACACATTTGTATAAAAGAAATAATGTTTTATAGAAATATAAGGGCAATCAAAAATTTGAACAAAGGAATAGCAATAAATACTGTATAGGAATTGCCTCCAATTGGGAAATTCAAATTTACAAGAGGGGAAAAATGCATGTTTCAACGTGGAATACAACAATTTATTTGAAAATGAGACTTTCGTTGGGTTTCTCGTTTATTAAACTAACATAAAAATAAAGCAAATGCTCCCAATAGAAAAGGAAGTTGCCATAATAGGAAGAGAAAAAATTTCAGCACACAGGGCATCATCTTTACAAACATGTAAGTGTGTATGTAGATACAATATTTGGTCCAAGGGAAAAGAAAAGAAAAGCAAAAAGAAGTTCCAAGATTCTGAGTTTATCTTACATATTTTGAACTATTTCTATCCATGTTATGTCTATTAACATTGTAATCATTCCCTCAGCCTATCACTGTCGAATCTTATAAATTAAGTCATCTAATACATGTTTATTATACTATGAAGATTGGTCCGGTACAAATGCAATGGGCCTGATAGCTTGCACCATTTTCTTGTGGAGGCGCCATACTTCATTTTCTTTCCGTTTCTAGAGTTCTACCACGTGAACTCCACCATGAGTAAATCCTAATGCAAACTAATTAAGCTTGGAGGGATGATCAGCAATGACAATTGGATAAACCTTTGAGCTGCAATGAATAAATAAGGCACCATTAGATTGGAAAGGAATAACATAAATAAAGTAATTTGAACACAATATTGAATAGTACTCATAGTATAGTGAAAATGTGTCTAACTTCTTTTTCTTCATTAACTCTATCCACTACCATCTAGTTGAGCATCTGAAACATGTTAAAAGTAGTTACAATAATATGACAGAGATGTGGAAAAGTAGCAAATTATAGAGTTTGCAGTTTGTAGTCGAAGGAAACCACAGACATGACATTACCTTTTGTTTTAAAAGTTTACAGTTCAGTTCCAAAAAATGTTCTTAACAATTACATTGACCCGAGTAATAAAAACATCTCTTTGAAAAATTTCCCATTCTCTCTGTAAGCCATCAACAAAATAAATAAATAAAAAATGATAGAACTATCTAATAATTCAAATTCTGTAACAGAAATTCATACCTTTCATTAGTTCTACAAGTTAAGGTTTTGCTTATCATGTTTTTCAGTTCCTTGTCAGGTATCTTAGTCCGAGCATAATCATAAATGACAAAATTCTGCATTAACATAGATGGAAGAAAAATCAGAAAAGAGAAATGTAATGTCTGAATCAGTATTAGCGGACTCCGAATTTAAGACATGATATATTTTATAATAATTGAGAAATTTATTTGAACAATATTTAATATGCGTTTATCTAGCTAAAGTTAAAAATGATGAATGAAAGTATATCTAAATTGATCAAGAAAGAGTAAAACCTTTGTCGAGTATATAGCACCGAAGAAGCAGATTCAATTTAATCTCAGAAGATGTCAAATGTCAAAAATAGTCATGAAGATTGTAGTTCTACGGATGTATGAATGAAAGAATTTCCTTGTACACAATATTCTTAGTACATGTGTTGTGTAAAGTGTCATTGTTTGATGGTTTAAGTAAAACTTTTATAGATGTGCTTGTTTTTGCTCTTGATAATGCTACATATGAGTTGACCATGATGAAAACCGATTACGGAAGATATAAACCAACGAAATCAAGTGTTTGACCATCTGCTTTGTTTATTGTCATTGCAAAACATGGTCTAATTGGAAATTGAGTTCTTTTAAATGGAATTGAGTTTCGATCACTTTTTAGAGGTATAAAAGGGATCCTCGGTAAGAAAACATGCTTTCCACAATATTCGCCAGTAGTGATTTCAGCAAGAATTACGTTCTTTTCAAATTTTCGACAAGTAAGACGTGTCCCATTGCATAACCCTTCAGAAGGATTGATATTTCGTAATAACATTACAGGACAATTTACTTTGAGCTTTAATTCATGTGATGGAATACCATTTGAGGTCAAACTATTCAAGAAATCTTCCTGTAGGATTTGTTCTGATTTGTCAATTGATTCATCAAAACTATAATATGTGTAAAATTCACCAGGAATATCTTCAAGCAAAATTTTGTTAATATGATCAACACATTCGTTTGTAGGCGTAAGAATAACTCAATTTGCCATAAGATGTAAATTATCAGCATATGATTCTATGTTTGGAAAAACATGATGTATTAGATTTTTTAAAGATGTAATTTCATCCTCAAATGGTAAAATTATATTGTTTGGAAGCTTAATGCATTTACAAGTATGTTCTTGCTCTGTTCCATTTCCAATTTCAAGCAAGTATTCGCAAAATTTGGGATCTAACTTTGCCCTCATATTCTCAACTAATGGTAGATGTAAATATAAAGGCCAAAGATCAGAGAATACTAAGGTAGCTCTCATTATGTCTTCTTTTTTTCCTTTTTGTACGACTGGAAGAACTTGTCGAAAATCGCCTCCGAAAACCACCACTTTACCGCCAAAAGGCAAATTACAATTTGTAATATCTCTTAACATCTTATCTACAGCTTCAATGGTACAACGATTTACCATAGTTGCTTCATCCCAAATTATTAATCTAGACATTTTAAATAAAGTCCCTAAAGGCGATTGCTTGCTAACATTACAACTAATTTCACCAATTGTTTCCAAAGGAATTTTAAATCTTGAATGAGCTGTTCTACCTCCAGGTAATAGAGATGCAGATACTCCAGAAGACGCAGTTGCCAAAGCAATTAAATTTTGAGATCTCACACCAGCTAAGAGTGCTTTATATAAAAAAGTTTTACCTGTCCCACCTGGACCGTCGATAAAAAAAGCACCACTTGATTCTGACTTTACTCTTTCCATAATTGTATCATACGCGAACTGTTGTTTGTCATTTAAGGTTGCTGTATCATCATGGGCACAATGAACATTCAAATTAGTTGTCTCTTCTACAATCATTCTTCTTAACCTTTCATTCTCATCTATATTTATATTGAATGATACTATTTCATAGTCGTTTATGTTTTTACCCGATGATTCTAAAACAGAGTTGAGATCCTCTAAAGCACGTACTTCAGCAACTTCCACGGGTATATTTTCATGTACATAATCATCAATCATATAAGCCTTGAATTTATCCCACAACAACTTTGGATGATTAGGGTTGCAAAGCATAAGGAGTGTAGCAAAAAGACGTCTTAAAGAATATGGCATTTCGTAAACAATAGCTTCTGACAAACATTCTTCACAATGGTTATCTCCACTTAATAGACCATGTAGCAATGCAGCTTCTCGATAAGTTGTAGTCGTCACCCCATTTGAAGTTCTTAAAGATTGAAATGATGTTGGTCCTCGAATATGATTAAGAAGAACGCGAAGAAAATAACGTTCTCCTTCAGAAGGATTTGCTGTGACAATTCGTCCTATAACAACTTGTTTCTTTCTTGGAGTCCAAATCTTTGTATTTGTATTCCAAACAAAATGTGTAGGGAAATCCCGATATAACAATGTTCGAGCAAACTCATTTACTTCATTGATTCGAAAAATTTCATCAACATTGTTCTCCGCATATTTTCATTGTCAACAACGGTAGATAAATCATCATTCCCATTGTATGTTACTTGTTGATGGTCTTCAATATGAAGTCAGTAAAGAATAAACAAGAGGACAAATTTACGCCAAATGGAAAGAAAAAATCCTCCACATAGTTTCGGGTGGAGATATCCATCTAGCAGATTGGTAAGCTGAGATTTCGTCAATTTCTTTCTTTGTTTCATTTGTGTCAATTAAGAAATTAATACGATCATGTCCTTTGTATACATATTTGTATAAATATTTTACAGCTTTGACAGAAGAACATACTTCAACATTAATGTGACAGTCAAATTTTGCACTTAAATAAGGATTATATGGTATGACCCATTGATTGTTTAAGATTTGACCTCTAACTTTAACGAGAAATGCCATTATTACGACGTTTATACAACGGGTATGAGTCATGACCAAATATAGTAGTGTTACAATAATCTCGAGGATATTTATTTTTACAACCTCCATTTGCCTCCATACATACATTCTTTGGATTTAGATTTCCACAAGGACCATGCATATTGTGTTTAACAATAACAGAATGAAGATGAGAGCATTTATTTTTGTCAGGAATTTCACAGGACACTATCTTATCAACGTCCGCAGCACAAGAAATTTTGTGGCCACAGTTGAAAATTAACAATAGATGTGCATGAGGAAGTCCTCTTTTTTGAAATTCAATCACATATATATGTGCAATAACAAAGCCTAAGACATTTTTTTTGTATAAATCATTTTTTAACTCTTCTAATTTTGCTATGAATACTCGTACAATTAGATCGGGTCGATTTTGAACTTCGTCATTATGTCTTAGTTGTTGTCTAATCTCTGGCCAATTTGGATTACATGTTATAGTTAAAAATATATCTGGTTTTTCATAACGTTGTACAATAGCCATTGCATCCATATATCTCCTTAACATATCTCTAGGCCCACATGTAAAGGATTGTGGTAAAACGAATTTTCTTCCAATTTTGTACCCTCTTGTTTCTCCATTTTCAACACTGTCTACAATGCCTTGATAAAGTTCAAAGACGAATTTGTTTTTGATTATTACGAAAATAGTCTAATCTAGTAGTTTCAATTTTAACATACATATCTACAACATATTGTTGAAATAGTTACCACTATGAAGCAATATAGACTTACCTGGAGGCCTGATTTGTAACTTGTACGAATAGTATTCTCGGCAAGAAACCTGAGACCGTTTCTTAGTTCCATTAAGTACTGTATGATAGAAAACCAATTTTAGTATTCATTTATAACATTTACATTGAAAATGGTAGGAAATATACTAAAAGGAATATTCGCAAACCTTGATTTTCTTTTTCGATAATTTGAGATGCAGAATTAATTGTGGTAGGAAAAGCATCAAAATTGGGCAAATCTCGAGACTGACTTTTGCGTCTATCAATACCTTCATGCCACCCAGATTCCCCATATGGAAAAAGTAAAGGATATTGCAAAAGATCATAACAACCATAATAATAATGAACCTTATGTGAATCACCAGAATGCCCGTATATAGTAATATCACGAATGTGAGCATTTGCATTTCCATCATCTTCAATCCATACAACAGCTACTTGAGACGACGTGGGAGTATTAAAAACTCTTTGATCAAGTCCTGGGTCACATCTTATATGTATTTGGTAGTTATGTAAGTTAGTTATATCACTTAAAGATCTAAAAAATCTACTATATGGATTTATTTCAAGAATTTCAATTAAAGTCATTAAAGTAGATTCAATAAAGTTTTCAGAAATTTTCATACGATTTTCAAGTTCATTTTCTGTATCATAAAAATATAATTGCATATAATAAGGCGTATTATTCTTTGGTATAAGTTGATTTACGTAATGATATACTTGCTCCTGAACTCTAAATGTGTATATACCTCTATATGTTTTAAACAGTTCTTTATCATATTTGACACCAAATGAAGTGAATGCAAAATGGTTATTATATCCCCTTACAATTTTTTTAAATTCCATACATTTAGGTTCTGTAGAAGTAAACAAATTGAATAGTTCAGTTGGTGAATCACACATATAAAGCTTAACTTTTCCGTCCGAGCAACAAAAACTTTTACTTTCTTTATAAAATTTTTGTGCACCACAATGTTCACAATAAGTACACATTGGTAATACATATGAAGTAATTGGTACATTCAATAAGGTAGAACTTTCTTGTAATTCCAAATTGGAAATATTGGCAGTTGCTTCATTTGAAGTAGAAGTTTCAAAATGATGATGTATTGTAGATGTATACACATTGGCGACATCTAAATTAGCATTCTCAGTTAACATAGGGTTAACTATCCTTTTGCGTTGATCAATGCACCCAGTTCTAACTCGATTTCGCCGATCCTTATGTCTTTGATTTTGTTGTTGGCGAACGAAGGTATTGTAGGATTCATTTGTACTTTGGAAAATAGTTTCAGGGTTATGAAGATTAGGCTCTCCATCAGCAGACATTTTTGAATTATCTATAAAAGAAAATAAGATAAATTATCAAATAGCTGGAGTATAAATTAAACAATATATGAACTAAATGAGAGGAAAAAGTTTAAAGGAGTGAGAAAAACTAATGAATTAACATGTTATTTAACATAAAAGGGAAATAAAGGCGCGTAGGCGTTTTAAGGAAGTGGAAAAAGTTAATAAATTAAATATGTTATTTAACAGAAAAGGAAAAAAAAGGCGCACAGACACAATGCGGAAAACGTGTATACGGGCTGGGGAAAAAACGGTGCGGAGCAACATTAAAGTCGTGGAATAAAATTGATGGATAAAAGACCTAAAACTATAGTATAACATTAATAAAATGCATACATTTAAAGTTATAAAGTAATGAAATTGTAAAATTTAATGCAATAGTAATAAACATCGAAGTCGCTGCCTCAAATATTTGATGAAATGAAATGCTAGAAAATTATAAATATTTTTTTTATGCTATTATATCTACAAGTAGACTAATTGAACATTATTAAATGAAGCTAAATTTCTAGAAGAGAAGAAATTCTTACATTTTCACTTAAGCAAAACGAAGAGGGAAAAATTCGAGAGATGAATAGCAGTCAGACCCTGCACAATATTAACAAATGGAAATTAGATTATTAAAGTAAAAATATGTAAAAAGATTTGGACACAATATTATAAAGTGTACTACTGTAGTTAATCACAAACACCAGAAAATACAATTAGAAATAAACTTGTTATATGTAATGCGAAATAACACAAATGAAAAGTCAAAAGCAGAGCCCCTCGTGGGGGTTCGGGGGCAACGCCCCGACGGGATCGACTGCCGGTCGGGTCGCGGGGTCGAGGGACGAGGCGCCCCTCGTGGGGGTTTGGGGGCAACGCCCCCAACGGGGATCGACCTGACCGGTTGGGTTGAATGTATGAGTGAAAGTGTTGGTAACTTGGGGTAATGGAATGGAATAAGTAAAAGTAGTATAATTGTTCAAAAAAAAATAAAAAATTTAATAGCCTCCCGTGCGCGGACAGGGAAAATTGAATATCCCCGTGCGCGCACGGGGAGTTGTGCTTCACCCCGTGCGCGCACGGGGACTTCCCATCTCCCCGTGCGCGCACGGGGACTTCCAATCTCCCCGTGCGCGCACGGGGAGATAGACTCTCCCCGTGCGTGCACGGGGACTTCCAATCGCACGGGGAGTAATTTTTTTTTTTAATATTTCCTATTTTTTATTGTCTTTCCTACTCAATTTTTCAACAATTTTAAGTATTGAAATAATTTTATTCATTTAAAATTCTAAATGAAAGTGAATTTTTTTTTTTGAAAAAACAAATAAACACAGAGAAGCAATTCCATGCATTTAACCTTGTTTTTAGCAATTGGATAAACCCTAAAGTTATACATCAAAACAGAACACTAAACAAATTCTAACAAGGTTAAACAATTAAATCCCAACTAAATTTTAATGCTCCCGACAGAAAATTATTGAAACATGTGTTGTGAATTAGATTTACTGAAACATGCAATTTAACGTAACATACAAAAATAGTAAAAGCAAAATATACTTACAGAAAGACGATGAACATAAACCTAAACAAAAACGAAAAAACATAAAGTTGCAAAAAAAAAATAAAAAAATATTGGAATGAAAAAGCAAAAATATAACAAATAGAGATCTACCTTCAAAGAGAATATTTTGCCACCTCACAGCGTAATCGAGAATTTTTTTTTTTTTTTTGTTAAGTCTTTGAGAAATGGGAAACTGTGTAGAAAATTCATTTGCATGCATGTATATATAGGGTAGATAATGTAAGGCGGCAAATTTTTTTTTTTTTTTTGATTTTGTGTGTTTTTTATTGACTAATAATATAGTAGTCGGTTATAAAATATCAACAGAAAATGCGGCAGCAAAGTCGGCAAATTTTTTTTTTTTTTGGATTTTGTGTGTTTTTTATTGACTAATAATATAGTAGTCGGTTATAAAATATCAACAGAAAATACGGCGGCAAATTTTTTTTTTTTTTTATATGTCAGGTGAAGTCGGCTATTTGGATGAACAGGACAAAACCGGTTTCAATGAAAAAGTAATGTGACGGGAATGAAAAAGGGAAAAAAGTTACTGTAGCAAATCCAGTTCAAAGGAGGACAGGTGTGAAAAGGAGTGTTTAAGTGTGAAAACAAGGGTGCAAAAATGAACAGTAACTTTGCTATCCCCTCTTTTAATAGAGTAGTGATATTGTCTCACAACCAAATCCTTAACATAAAAAAAAAAAGCTGCCCATGTCCAGTGGCGAATTTAGGATCAGAGTCCAGGACGGATCCTTGGCCGTTAATATATATATATATATATATATATATATGAATACAATCCAAAAATAATATTAAAAATTCTATTTGCTTTTCTCACAGACAAATCACATGCCATAGTCTCACTTAGTCACTTAATACCTTTCTTCTAAGTTCTACACATTATTAAAAAATTATTCTTCTACTTTCTTCCGTCACATAGTCACAGTCATAATAACTAATAAGTTAATAACTCAAGCTAGCATACCAAAATAATAAAAAAAAAATAGGTTGTTGGACTTACCAGTTACCATTATAGTTAGAGATGGAGACAGTGGCGATCTGGCGAAGACAGAGAGGCCAACGTCAGGGCTCGTTGGTGGCAGCAATAGTCACAGCGTCAGTGTTCGGTTGTTTGCTAGGTTCGCAATCGCAACCTCGCTCGCGGGGAAGAACATGGGTTTGCAAATTGCAAATGAAATCGGTTTTTTCAATTGGATTCTCAACTAATTGTGGGTTCATAATTGAGATTTGGACCTCATTTTATTTAAAAAATAAGAGGCCCAAAATATCAAAGCAATTTTTCATCTTCCTCCCACTTTTCCATCGGCTACCACTGCAAATTCCACCTAGCGGGACGACAACCACTAGAAGCTCCCGGTGGATCCAGCACAGGAGGCCGCGAGGGCTGACCAGGTGTTGGGTCCGTCCTTACCCATGTCCAAAGTCTATGGAGGTGTTCTTAAATGTGAATTTGAGAAATGTCTCGTCATGGTTATGCAGTGTGCGATTTTTCAGATGATAGTGTTAGAAAATTTAAATTTGATTGGTAAGTTATTGTAATCTCTATAATAATAATAATAATAATAATTTTTTTTGTATATGCCAATTAATGTCTACTTAATTTTTATTTATTTATTTCTACTCATTATGATATTTTATTAAACAAGTATTAAAATAAGACACTTGGCACTTAGCGCTCATTAATCTACCAAGTTCAGGACGAATTGTTATGTTTCAGCTTACTTTCAAGCATGATTTATGCATAATTTAAGTTTGAATTCATGGAATGCTTATGATGTTTAAAATGAAATATGTCATGCATATTAACTTTTTTTTTTTTTAAATATACAAGAAGGTATAATGATTAACCATTATATTAAAACCCTAAGAGCATAATGTGTAATTTGATATCACTAACAAAGATAAAACATAATTGGACACTTATGTGACAGACATTACTAGAATTTATCAGACTGCAACTTGTAGAGAAGCGCAGAACCGTAGGTCCATCATTCAGTCCTATGAAAATTACTCGACTGGCCCGACTCTTTCTCTTGTCGACCACGTGCAAAACATCTATGAGAGATGTATAACAACTATGGATACAAGACTGGAAATCACGCATGTTAAGGCTGTGAATAACCTCATACACTCATTTCACCTCAATGGGAGACATTGGAGTTGTGTTTAGGGAAAAGATGCTAGAAGGTAACCCTCCAGAGCACCCAAACGCAATTGGGTTCAACATATATTGTCGACCCTTTTAGATAGGTGGAATGAGAGTCTAATACCACAACTGGAGCCAGAGGATGAGTTTGTAGACGAGATGGGGTTGAACCCGAGCTCGATCCTAAGCATGAGTCGGACCCAGAGGAAGATCCCGAATGGGAGCATGATGATGACTTTGGGTTGGAGTTAAGAGGATAATCATGAGCCACAACTTGCACCATGGGTCAAAATGCAAATAGAGTCTGAACCCAATGCAGAAGACTCATCTGAGGATGAGGCCCCACCAAAGAAGATTCGTAGGATTTATAGGGATTATAAATTTAGATTTTATTTCCTTTGTTTTGTGATATATTTTTTATTTTCCTTTATGTTACTGGAAATTAAAATTTGTCAAACTATGGTATATTCTTATTTCAATGAGTATTATTAATTAAAAAAAACTTTAATTTCCTTTAAACATATTAAGCTACCTTGTTTTCCAACATTTTTAAGACAAAATTTATTTTTTTGTTGATTTAAGAGAAATATCAGGACAACAAGACCAATCAACTATGTTTAGGGATCTGATGAGAGCGATGTTACCCGCACCAACACTATCACCTCCTCAGAATGGACCGACAATTGCTAACAACACGGGTTCAATTGTAGAGTAGTTCCGCCATTTCAAGCCTCTTTTTTTTTTAACGGAAAAACATACCCTTTAGCAGTCGAAGAGTGGTTAAGAGGGTTGGAATGAATCTACAAACACATGGTATGCACTGACACACAGAAAGTGTCATGTACCGAATTTATGCTAGTCGGAGTTGCAGGGCACTGGTGGGAGTCTGCTTCGCGCACTGGAATGGAAGCACAACAACGTGCTAGACGTGGACGCAGTTTAAAGAAGATGTGATGACAAAGTACTTTCTCCAATCCTTGAGGGATCGAATGGATGCAAAGTTCCTATAGCTAAAATAGGGAAAGATGTCACTTGATGATTATGAAAGATAGTTTGAACAACTTTCTAGATATGCCATTCACCTTTTGGACACCGAGCCAAATAAGGTTGAAAGGTTCAAACTAGGGTTGCTTCCAAAGATTGGAGGAATCATGGCATCTTACAATACAACTACATACAGTGAAGTGCTTTAGTGGGCTCAATCGATTTCTGATTGTTTAGAAATAGATCAGATGACTGAGTAAGGTAATGAATCTTATAGAAAACGAAAGTGGAATGGGTCAAATAAAAGGAAATGATTTGGATAATTTAAGAAAAATAATACACGGTCGGGGTCTGGATCAAAACTTAGCAAACTAAATAAAGTTACTCCACCGCACCCTAAATGTAACAAGGCCCATGGAGGGGAGTGCTTGTTTGGAAAAAAAAATGTGTGCTATCGATGTGGCCAGAAAAACCATTTTGCAAGAAATTATGAACAATGAAAGAAAGTGAAAGCCAGTTTTTGCTTTAACCCAGGAAGAGGCAAATGAGGATTTGAACGTAATAGCAGGTATTTTATCAATATCTGAACTGCCAGCATATGTTCTTATAGATTCATGAGCTACTCATTCATTTATCTCTGCCGAATTTATTGTTAATTCATGTACTGCATGTGAGAAATCCGATACTGTTCTAGAAATTACCATCCCATTAAGTAGAATTTTGAACACCAATCAGATTGCTAGGGAAGTTAAGTTAGAAATGGATGAAAAAATATTAAAAGCTGATCTATACCTCATAGACATGAAGGACTTCAATGTTATTCTAGGAATGGACAAGTTGGGAAGCACCTATGCAACCATTCAATGTTTTAAAAAATAAGTTGTTTTCAAAAGCTTAGGGAGGAAGAGTTTCAATTTTGCGTTGTACGAGTTAAGTCTTTATATCGTCTCCTATCAGCCATGAAAGTATAAAAGATGCTAAAGAAGAGATCTTGCCAGGGATTTCTAGTGAGTATTCTGGAACTCAACCATCGGAGCTCACTATTAGTAATGTGTTGATTGTATGAGATTTCATTAATGTATTCCTTGATGATTTATCTAGCACACCACCTGATAGGCAATTGGAGTTTACAATTGACCTCATGCCTGGAGCGGCGCCAGTTTCTAATGCTCCATATAGGATGGCGCCAAAAGAACTACAAAAATTAAAGATATAGTTGCAGGAATTGTAGAATAAAGGTTTCATCCGACCAAGTATATCTTCTTGGGGTGCACCGATCTTGTTTGTGAAGAAAAATGATGGTTCAATGAGAATGTGCATTGATTATAGAGAACTAAATGGGTTGACTATAAAAAACAAGTATCCCCTTCCTTGGATAGAGAACCTCTTTAATCAATTGAAGTGTGCAACAATATTTTCCAAGATTGATTTGAGGTATGGTTATCATCAGTTGAAAGTCAAGGCAACTGATATTTCAAAGATGACATTTAGAACTCGTTATGGTCATATCATTATAAGTTTACTGTAATGCCATTTGGATTAACAAATCTCCCGTAGTATTTATGGATTTGATGAATAGAGTAGAGTTAATACCCTAAATAGTCAGTGAACTTTGCTAGGTCACCAAACTTCAAAACTTCTCTAAGTAGTCACTAACTTTGCAAATAGTTCCTAGGGGGTCATTGAACTTCAAAACTTCCCTAAATAGTCACTGAACTTTGCCAAAACTTCCCAGAAAGTCACCGAACTTTACAAATTAGGACCCCATGCATCAATGGTTCAGTGTCTATCTAAGGAAGTTTTGGCAAAGTTTAGTGACTATTTAGGAAAGTTTGGAAGTTCAGTAACCCCCTAGGAACTATTTGCAAAGTTCAGTGACTACTTAGGGAAGTTTTGAAATTCGGTGACCTCTTAGAAATTTTTGGCAAAGCTCAGTGACTTTAGGGTATTAACCCCGAATAGAGTATTTCATCAGTATTTAGATCAATATGACATTGTCTTCATCGATGACATTTTGATGTATTCAAAAAATAAGGATCAACATAAAGAATGACTCAAGATAGTATTGGAAATACTACAAAGGGAGAAATTGTATGCCAAATTCAAGAAATGTGATTTTTGGCTTGATCATTTAGTTTTTCTTGGTCATGTAGTTACGACACAAGTGATTGAAGTAGACCCTACTCAAATTGAGGCAGTAACCAACTAGTCTAGACCGATGAATATAAGTAAAGTTCATAGTTTCTTAGGACTAGCCGGTTATTAATGGAGATTCATTGAGAGATTCTCTAAACTAGCTGGGCCGATGACCTAACTAATCAGGAAGGGTGTAAAATTTCAATGGATTACGAAGTGTGAGGTGAGTTATTGAGAACAGAAACAGAAATCGGTTACAACTCCAGTTTTAGCTATATCAAAGGGTTCAGATGGATTCGTTATATACAAGGATGCATGTGAACAGAGTTTGGGATGTGTATTGATGCAATTTGGAAAGATGATCGCATACGCTTCAAGAAAACTAAAATAACATGAGCAAAACTATCCTACACATGATCTAGAGAACTGAACCAAACCAAAATTTTCGGGTATTTAATAAATGGAACCGTCGGGTCTAAATATAATTTTGGAACCGTTCGGGTTCGGTTTGATTCGGTTCGGTTTCATACCATAATTAGAATTTTTGACAGATTTTTAATACTCAACGATCAGTGGTCGTGATTGGAGGTCGCGCTTCGATGGGGCATTGGAGAGGGGAAGTCGGACTTGACAGTAGGCGATTTCGATTTGGGCATGTAGATGTAGGTTTTCAATTTATGAAATGATTTGGGGTCATTGACTCAGTGGTTACCGAATAAAAGTGTGAAATTGGAAAGAGAATGATAAAAACTTAAAAAGACCTAAATCTTGGGTTAAGAATGAAATTAATAATAGGACCAAAAAATTAAATCAAAAAATTGAATTTAGAAATTGGGTTGGGTTGGACTGGGCTAGCTGGGCATGGACTTGGCTTGGGAGTTAGAACATTAATCACTAAGGGTGTGTTCGATAGAGATTAAAATCGGATTAAAATTGAAAAATTAGTATTATTGTTGACTTTTATTAGACGAATGAGACCCAATAACGGCCATATTTTCAATTTTAAGATTAGCCAAACATGCTCTAAATCAGTTAATTTGTTTAGAAAAATTTTTAAAAAAATAATTAATTCAATATAAAAAATTAAAATAATTATTTAAATTCGGTTCTTCGGTTCTGGGTTTAGAACCGAGAACCGAACTAAACCCTTCAGTTTTTGATTCATATAATCGTTCGGGTATTTAACTTATGAAGAACCGCTCGATTCGATTCAATTCGACTCAGGAGTTTTGTCCATCCCTGGTTGGCTGCGATAGTACATACTCTAAAGATATGACATTACTACCTTTACACGGGAAAGTGTTATATTTATACGGATCACAAGAGCTTGAAATACTTTTTTCACTCAAAAGGATTTGCATATGAGGCAGAGAAGGTGATTGGAGCTAGTTAAATATTATGACCGCACTATCTATTACCATCCCAGTAAGGCTAATGTAGTCGCAAATTCTCTTAGTAGGAAGACAGTGGGACAACTAGCAGTTTTACCCACAACTCAAATGCAGTTGATAAAGGAGTTCGAGAAATTGAAATTGAAATTAGAAGTTGTCATTCCACCTACTCGTGTTACTGCAAGGATTGTGGCATTAAATATTCAACCTACTCTTAGGGGGTCAAATCAAGAATGCCCAAGGCAATGACCCATACGCTGTTCATCCCAAGGAAATGTATAAGTAAAAGAAAGGGTTTTGGAATAGCAGATGATAATGTTTTGATGTTCGAGGGAAGGTTATGTGTACCGAAGGATGACGGGATAAGAAAAGAGATATTAGAAAAAGCTCATTCTGTCCCATACGCTGTTCATCCCGGTGGTACAAAAATGTATATAGACCTTTGCGATATATTTCAGTGGATAAATATGAAAATGGGGATTGATCTTTTTATTGAGAAGTGTATAGTATGTCGCGAGTTAAAGTAGAACATCAGAGGTCATCAGGGCCATTAAACCCATTGGAAATTCCAGAGTGGAAATGTGAGCAAATAGCCATGGACTTTGTTGTAGGTTTTCTGAAGTCAACGAAAGGACACGATGACATCTGGGTAATTGTGGACCGATTGACAAAATTAGCTCATTTTCTTCCGGTAAGAATGAACTACAGTATGGAGCAGTCTGCTCAATTGTATGTTAAGGAAATTGTTAGGTTGCACGGAGTTCCAGCCTCCATCGTCTTAGATCGAGATTCAATGTTTACCTCCAAAATCTGGAAGAGCATGCAAGGAGCTATGATGATAAAGTTGAATTTTAGCACTGCCTATCATACTCAATCTGTTGGACAGTTTGAAAGGATTATTCAGATCTTAGAGACATGCTTCGGGCATGTGTATTGGATTTGGAAGGTAGTTGGGAGTCACACCTGTCGTTATTAGAGTTTGCATAAAATAATAGTTTTTTGGATACTATTGGCATGGCTCCTTTGGAAGCTCTCTATGATAGAAAGTGTAGATCCTCGATTCACTTGGACGAAATTGGAGAAAATAAATTTTAGTTCCATCAATTATTGTAAGGATAATACTCTCAACTGATAAAATTAAAGACAAAATTAAAGTAAGCTCGAGATAAATAGAAAAGCTATGCAGACCAATGAATAAAGTCGATAGAATTTGAAGTTGGCAAGAAAGTGTTTCTAAAAGTTGCACCAATAGAAGTGATTTTTAGATTTGGCAAGAAGGGAAAGTTGAGAACTCGATTTATAGGTCGTTTCGAAATTCTAGATAGAATTGAAAATGTAGCGTATCACAGTACATAATGTATTCCATGTGTCAATGCTTAGAAAGCATGTGCATGTTCACGAGCATATTATAAGCTACGACTCATTGAAAGTGTAGAAGGATCTGACGTATGAAGAGAACCCTTTGAAGATTATTGAAAACAAAGTACATGTGCTAAGGAATAAATAAGTTGCCTTGGTTAAGGTTTGATAGAAAAATCATGGAGTCGAAAAAGCTACTTGGGATAAAGAAGATGAAATAAAAGCCAAGTATTTCGACTAAACAAGGTAATTTCAAGGACGATATTATTTTGAAGGAGAAGCGATGTAACATCGCGAATTTTCTTACTATTTTCATATGAGTCTAAACCTAATATGGTCATTTAGGAAATGAAATAGTCCGCATCTAGCCTTGCAATCACACTAAACTCCAAAAATTAAAGTAATAAACTTAACCCACTTATTTACATGAAGGATTTATTTTCTCGTGTGTATTTTTATAGAATTTATCGTAAATTTTAGTTGTGGTCAAATATTTAAATATTATAGAAGTTGATAAAATATATATCAATATTATACTAATTCTATAGTTCGTGTTAAATAATATAAATTGGGCTTAAGAAAAAGTAATTTTGAACTAATTATGTTCGAATTATTTTAATAGAAAGAAAAAAAAGTTACCTATAATACTTTATTAATATTTATATATAATATCCTTACTAATATAAAATAGGCAATCCGCATGTTACTATTCATTCAGGACGTATTTTACTTTTCCCATTTTATCCCTCTCTTTCCTCTTTCCGGAGTAAAGAATGTATGCGGTGAAATGTCCAAAAAATTTGCCTACTGAACTTCTACAAACCGACTTCCTCTTTCTCATAAAAAAAGTAGGCAGTTTAAAAAAAAAAAAGGGTAACATAGACTTTTTCTTTGCCACATTTGTTGACTTCCGTATGAAATTAATATTATGAAACAAAAAAATGATAATATTCATAATCCACCTACCAAATTTACAACTACAAATACATTAAATTTCTTAAATTGTCATCAAAATTTTAATCACAATACAAATTTTAATTATTCCTATTGAAAATGCTAAAATTTAATTTTTGTTTTCCCTACTATATTAAAATAGCGAAACGGTGGGAGATGAATAAACGTGAAATTCAGCAAACCACAAAAGCATACCGCGTGTAGAGGAATGAATTAGAGAGTGGATGAAGAAGAATAAGAAGTGGAAGGCTGCTATTGGTAGAAACCGCACCCACCTTCTTGAAATACCCTCAGTAGTCAAAAATTTGTATTCATTTTTCATGATATTATGCATGGATCAGGTATATCATGGTGAAACTACAACTTGCTTTTAACGTAGATATTTTACCTCGTGTGTAGCTGGAATCCGCGTTGTGAACAGTAGAGAAACAGTTGAAGACGGTAGCTGCATTTTTCTTATTCTTCCCTTTGCATTAAAGGCGGTTGAAGGCGAAATTAATATTATGAAACAGAAAAAGGATAGTATTCATAATCCACTTATCAAATTTACAACTACAAATACATTAAATTTCTTAAATTGTCATCAAAATTTTAATTACAAAAAAAATTTTAATTATTCCTATTGAAAATGCTAAAATTTAATTTTTTTTTTCCCTACTATATTAAAATAGCGAAACGGTGGGAGATGAATAAACGTGAAATTCAGCAAACAAAAAAAGCATACCACGTGTAGAGGAATGAATTGGAGAATGGATGAAGAAGAATAGGAAGTGGAAGGCTGCTATTGGTAGAAATCGTGCCCACCTTCTTGAAATACCCGCTGCGCCACTTTATCTTCCATTAATTTGCTTTGAACTAAACTGAAACTACAACTTGCTTTTAATGTAGATATTTTACCTCGTGTGTAGCTGAAATCCGCGTTGTGAATAGTAGAGAAACAGTTGAAGGCGGTGGCTGCATTTTTCTTATTCTTTCCTTTGCATTAAAGGCGGTTGAAGGCGACAGTGGAATGCGGTAGTTGGAGAAGTATATATATAGAAAGAAAAAATTATTATAGGAAGAAAAATTTATCATCGCCTTCTCTAACTTCTACAAATATAAGAAATTCTGAAATTATTTATTGTACTCCATTATCGTCCTTTTAAGCTTGTAGGAATAAGAAAACTGGTCTTTCAGCACACAAACCTGATATTTTCTTACGCTTAATTGTTTTTCACTGTAAGTATTTACGTAAAAGTTATGTATCGTTCTCTTAGGTTTACATATTTAGTATTTATATACAATTGTTTTGTTAAAAATTATGCTTATAGATCTTTCCATCGGGCTTTCTTCATATTAATATTGTCTGCAGCACTTGTTTCTTTTATTGTTGGTCACCTAATCTTTGATTGCTTGGCTTACTTGTATCTACCTTCGTCATTTCTGTTCAGCCATATTTTTGTATGTTCATATTTCTATTAGGTTAAATGCATGCTGGTTATCTTCTTAAATAGATGTTCTATTAGTGTTAGTTCATTTTGTCTATGGAAACCAGAAAATTAGCACAGAGAAAAATGCAGTACTTGCATTACAGTTGAAGAGTTTTGCGGAAACAAATTCCCCGAAAAATATACCTGGATTTATATTAAAGTAGAGGGAAAAAAATCGTTGTAACATAAGAACAAATAAAAGTGAAAAATGGACGAAACGTATGGGGGAGAACCGTGCGCGCACTGAGAGAAACGAAACTCCAACTATGTGGAGTTTACAGTTTGTTTTAACCTTACTCAATTTCCAACTATTCATACAAAATCTCTTTTCGTAATTTTTACCTTTTCTTATTTATATATTTATATTTGAATTGAAGTCCTCCAAACGAAGGTGGTGATTAATTCGATATTGCATGTTCATTCAGGACTTTTTTTTTTTTTTGAAAGATTTTTTTTGTATCGAGAACTTTTACACGAAAGTTTCAATTTATGGACCCATAGAAATAGTAAAAAAAACCATCATTTTCAAATGCAATCCCTTTTTGCACGAGCTGCATCCCTATTGTTTTCTTTTCTTGGCTAATATTTTAGATATTTCTTTTTTCAATGTAACTTTGGGGGTCGGGATCAAAATTTACTTTCACTTTGATTTCTATCAAATTCGCGATTGTCGCTACCTTTTTTCATCTTTTGCAAGGTCTTTCCTTATTTCAGTCCATTTTCGAATTCAAAACTTGAGTTCAAGAAAAAAGAGTGAAAAACTTTATGACCAGTAAGAATTTGGAGAAATTGGTATCAATTGATATTCAATTGAGGCTTATGTCCCGCGTCTTCAATCGCTATCGTTGGCTCTCCTCTTGACAAGAAATGTCAAGGTCGGGGTTTGATTGTTTTTACATATGTTTTATTTTTATAATAAAGTGCATGCATATGTGCTTTGGTTATTTGACCTCTGAATTAAGTGGAGTTTGGTCAAGAACCTGATTTAATGTATAAGTCTTTATGTACTTCTAAGATAGTGAAAACTAGGGTTTTTATGAAACATTATTTCTTTTATACAAATGTACGTAATGAAAGTTTATAATACAATTTTCCATCTAATCTTAACATTCAAGACGCTAGTATTACCTTAAAAATACTACAATGGAGTTACGTGTATGTGGTATGATAGAATATATATATGTACACACGTTGAGGAGAGAATGTTTTTTTTTTTTTTTTAATTTCAAAAGTTGATATTTGTGCACAGTTCACACGTGTACCTGTTAAAAAAAAATACCATTAAATAGTATTTCACAAGCAATAATTTTAAAGTTTTGGTATCAAATTGAGATAAGAATACATAGTGCAAAGTGATAAATTCTTATTTTTCTTGATATTTATATAAATTTTGGCATGAAATAGTATAATGTATTCGGGTCGATTTCTATGTAAAATCCTTCAAAATAGATCGTTAGGTCAAATATATAAATATCACGGGATATATAAATTCTTAAGAATTTCTTGAGTTATTGGATATAGTGATCAATTTGCTCTAAATTTAAGAATGTCGGTATGTTATGTTATTCTATATTCATATCATGTTAAATAAGTATATGCACATATTTTTATTGAGTGTTTTCAAAATACTGACTTTTACAATAACTTTTCATATTAGAATGGATCATGTGAATGTGTGAAAGATTGATTGAGTGATGTTTATGGGATCGCCAAGTAAAATTCTAGAAATGATAATTGCCAAAAAATTTATTTGAAAAACATCTTTATGTTAAATTTTGTGCACGTTATTTTAGTAGGTTTTTTTTTAGTGTTCGAGTATTTGACATTTTATATTGAATTTAAATTGATGGTTTGAAATTGTAGTATTTCAAGATGTTATTTAATATGAAATTTCTTATTTAAATTGTTGTTTTAATATTATCTATTTATCGATCAAACTTCAAAATTTGAATAAAAATGAATTTCTGCTTAAATTAAATAAAGAAAATTTTTCGTAAGACTTCAATTTATTTTCTTATTAAAAAGGACAGATTCTGGGGGCGTTAGAGAGGCAATTCAAAATATGGCGGTTGGCCTCATTTTCAGGATGTAATTAGGAGCCCGTTTGGTACTGATTAAAATCCAATTAAAATTGAAAATATAGCCGTTATTGGACCCCACTCCTCTAATAAAAGTCAACAATAACGGCTAGTTTTTCAATTTTAATCTGATTTTAATTTCTACCAAACGGGCTCTAGGTATATGATGAAGGACACGAATGCCGCCCCCTCTCGTCTTTCTAAAGTGTTATGGAAGAGATTTTGGATGGATTCATTCTAGGATTCTAAATCGAAGTGTGCCTTACCTTGAAATTGGTATAGCCAATTAGATTATTATTATTATGATTTTGGGGGTTTTTCTTATTAAAATTTGTGTGAATTTGTTGTCTTTTGGCTGTCCCTAAAACATATTTTAGACCTTTCAACACATGACATATTCTTAACTAATAAGAAGACACACCTCAAAATATACTCGTATGTTGTGAAAAGGAGATACGTCTTTGTGTTAAAGATGTATTGAGAGTTGTTAAATCCGAGACAACAAATCTCAATTTTTCGAAGTGACTGATGCTACATTTCTAAAAATTATAGAATCTTGGGTTTTCCAATAGTAGGCGAATACGTCATGATCTTTTTTTTTTCACATCTAAGTGCCAAAACTTTTTTTGTTTTTTTTTATCAATTGAGTTCTAGTTAGTTTTCTATTTGGTTAATCAAAAAATCTAACAAAAAAACATAATACTTGTGGGCTTAAATGGTTCTCCTAACACTTATTGGGCATGTACTATTTGTGACATTTTTAGGGTTACTTATTCTTTACTATTGTTGTTTAAATGGCACTCACTTATTGGTAGCATTAGTAGAGACCCGGATTGTGTGTTACTTTGGAATTGTTCTTGGCCCTTGGATTTAATCCATGGTTGAGACTTATTCTTGGTTTGATATTTTTCTTAGGCTTTGGCTTTCGAGAAAAGCTCTCTAGTTCTCTTCGTGGTTCCTTCTTTCTTTCTTTTGTTAAAGTCGTTCCTTCTTCCTTTCTTACTGTGGCATTTGAAATAGATCCTTCTAGCCTCTTGATTGAAGAAACTCTTGAGTAAACTTAGGCCTGAAATAGTGGCTAAGTGGTGTTGTATTTCTCGAGGGCTTGGTGTTGATTTAGGGTGTGAATCTTGGCCATTTTTGGTAGATCCTTGGATCGATAATCCAAGCCAAGTGATGAGAGGTTCTAAACGGTTCTTGTGCTCTCTTTGGAAGGTGATTTGCAAGGCATGGAGGTTGTTCCTGAGTCTAACATTTCGGCCATTGAAAAGGAAAGCAAAATTGGAAGGGAAGTAGCATTCACTCCATTTTCTAATTCGATTTCTGTTCCTATGGTCCTTTGTATATTATGTTAGTTGGTAATGTACGCTGGTTTCTTAAACTATTGAACTCTGTTAACGTAAGCTAGTTTTGAACTATTGAACTCTGTTATTCCCAACAAACTGCTATCAGAGACTAGCTTTCGGTCTAGGGTTTCGCTTATCCTTCATTGATTGGGGTTTTTTGTTTCGTTTCAGTGGTTTATCTACATACACCTCCTAAGGTTTAAATAGAAACCATCACTGTTTGGCATTCTAGTTCCTTAATTTTAATACTGATTCCTCTGATTTGCTGTGATTTCAGTGACTTTAACTGGCTTGCTCGATTGAGGAGTTGAGGGTATTGGTTGGTAAGATTGTTCCAAACTCTCTTTAGGTTAGGTTTAGTATTCTTACTGGTTTTATGCATGATTGTTTGGTTGCCTATTTGTATCCTTGTGATTAATTTGTAACCTGAAAAGCATGCTTACCTTCATTATATACATGTGCATTGCCTAAGTCTGAATCACACCTACACACATCATACTGGGGTTTTTTGAATGAATTGTTTCATCCCTGTACTTCATTACTGGATATTGGTTTTAACTTTGCATTCATATTTTGTATTGATCATCTGGAAAAGATTTTTTCAAAACCTTTTCTGTTATATCCGCGAGTACAGGCCACTCTTTTACAGAATCTGGAATGGGTTCGAGGGTCGAATTGTCACAATTCGATGGAAAGAGGAATTACTCGATATGGAAACATAAAATGAAGGCCATTTTGGTCCAACAGAGAGTTGCTAAGCTCTCGATGATCCTTTTACTTTTTCCGACAAGTTAAAAGTTAAACCTGTTGAAATTGAAGAAATGAATGAAATTGTTTATAGTTCTATAATCTTGTATTTATCTGATAATCTGGTTAGACAAGTTGATAATGCTAAACATGTTAGAACTTTGTGGACTGCCTTAAATACCTTATTCTTGACTAAAACTTTGTCTAACAAGATATATCTGTTAGAAAAATTGTTTAGTTTTAAGAAGGACCCGAGGTGGATGCAGAAGGGAATTTGACTGATTACAGCATAATTGTTAAGATCCTGGCTCATAATGAAAAAAATTTGAGGGTGAAGATTTAGCCATCATATTGTTAAATTCATTGTCCAAATCTTATAAAGAAATCAGAAATACCATAAAATATGGTAGGGACACTCTTTCGCAAGCTATTGTGGTAGATGCATTGAAATCGAGAGAACTTGAACTAAAAAAAGATAATATAACTAATTTGAGAGAAGAAAGTTTATTTGTTAGAGGACGACATGAAAATAGAGAATTTAACTTCCAGAACAAAAATGGAAGGAGCAAATCTAAAATGAGATCCAAATCTAAAGATAAAAGTGGTAAGAAATGTTTTGCCCTGAAAGGTCTTGGTTTTATAACTGTAGAGAGATTGAAGCTAGGAAGGTCTACTTGGGAAACAATAATTCTCAAAATGTGGTTTGGGTTGGTGACATAGCCATTAGGATGTACGATGGGGCTGTCAGGCAATTCAGGGATGTAAGATATGTCCCTAATTTAAAGAAGAACCTCATTTTTTTAGGTACTCTTGAAGATGAGGCATATACGTTTAAATCTGGTACTAACATTTTGAAAATTTTTAAGAGATCTCTGATGGTTATGAAATGACCTAAAAGGAATGAGCTGTACTATCTTGAGGGTAGAACTGTAACAACACCTGATTCGAGTTTTCTTGCAGTTAGTAAAGATAAAATTGAACCTTGACATAACAGAATGGGTCACATTGGGTTTAAATGGCTAAAATCTTTAAGTAATCAGAATTTACTTGGAAAAGATAACATTGAAATTATGGACTTCTGTGAAACTTGTGTTTTGGGTAAGTCTCATAAGGTGAGTTTTGAAACTAACTCTCATAGGACCAGTAATCCATTGAACTATGTCCATGCTGATCTATGGAGTCTTGAGAAACATTTCATACTTGGGAGAAGTAAGTACTTTTTATCCTTAGTGGATGATTACTCAAAAAAAGTTTGGATATATCATTTGAAGGTAAGTCGGAAACTTTTGGGAAATTTAGAATTTGGCTTAAGTCTGTTGAGAATCAGTTATACAAGAAACTTAAAATATTAAAAACTGATAATGGGCTTGAATTCTGTAATTTCGAATTTGACAATTTCTGTAAACAGAAAGGGATAACAAGATACATAATAGTTAAATACACATCTAAACAGAAATGGGTCGTTGAGAGAATGAACATGACCATAATGAACAAGGTTAGGTGTAAGTTGATTAGCTCTGGCCTTGCCAAAGGTTTTTGGGCTGAAGCTGGAAGTACTGCAGCTTATCTAATTAATAGGTAATCGTTCGACAGTATAGAGTTTAAGACTCCACAGGAGTTGTGGACGGGGGAGTCTCCAAATCTAAGTCACCTGAGGGTGTTTGGTTGTGCTGCATATGTCCATCAATTTGAAGAGAAACTTGAGCATGGGGCTATCAAGTGTGTAATGTTAGGGTATCCCGTGGGTGTGAAGGGTTATAGGTTATGGGTTTTAGGGGTTCAGGTAGTGGTGTCAATGGGCCGAGCCGATTATCGTACGAGCTCTGCTCGTGCTCGCACGAGCGCGTGGCTCGTTGCCATTTGGGTGAGCTGCTCAGCTCGCTGGCTTGCCTCTTTTTTATTTTTTTTTACGCTACTACAATGAAATCTTAAATTTAAAAAATATATATATGCACATTTTCTATTTTTTTTTAAATATACATTTTTCAAAACATTTATCGGGGCTCGTTAAAATATTTATAATTTTTAAAATAGTAAATATATATTTATTTAAAAAAAAAAGATAAACCTCCTCCTTTATCCGGGTTTGGGACCGACTACTTCAATTTCGTGTAGGCGGAGTTAAAATTGTACACGAATAACTTTTTACGTGTACAATTTTTTTAAAAAATTATAAATGTATGAAAATAAAATTTCGTAATGAATGTAGACTTACTTGATTACATGCAATTTCGGCATATTTATGTTGAATTTGATAATCAGCGTCTTCTCAATCCTTCATGCACATTAACGCTTCCAAAATATTTTCTTTTAGTCGACTTTGAATATCAGAGAGAACCCTCTTCCCTGCACTAAAAGAAGACTCCGAAACTACAGTGCTAACCGGAGGTGTTAATAGATCTTTTGCAATTACAGAAACAGTTGGCTATCGACGTTCGTTATTTCGTCAGAATTCAATTACATCTTCTGAACTTTTTTTAACTGATTTGTTACTAGGCATAGTATAACGAAAGTAATCAATTAATTCAGATGACAACGCATTTGGACTACTACTCGAAGTTTGAGTACATGCAGTGGAAGACACACTACTACTAGAGGAACCATATGCATATGCAGTTGAATCATATCTAATTAAGTCTATGTTTTCTAATAAATTAATTACTTCAGTGTCGTCATCGTTTATATTAGTGGGAGGAGTAGTATGTACATAAGTAATTTGTGTACCTATTCTTAAAGCATATAATTCATATATTTCAATTAACTTTTGTTCCAAATTCCTATAAGTAATAGAAATATTAAAAGTTAAAGCATTTGAAATTTGGTCAATTATAAATTTAGTACCCGATAAATTATATCGGGAGTCCATGATGCATGCTAAAGGAAATAACATAGGTAATTCTTCCCAATATTTTCTAAATTTTAATTCCATGGCATATATAACCGAGTGAAAATCAAGGTCATTTTGATATCTTTTAAAAGCCCTAACAGTTATATAAAGACGTTCAAGAATCATGTAACTAGTTGGATAATAAACACCAGATAATATATTCGTAGACGAATAAAAACTTTCCAAAAATTTCTTAATTTTAAAAACTGTATTCCAATCGGATTCATTTAAGATATCATCGTCTTCGTCTCCAATATGCCTACTGTTATAAAATTCAGTGATAAACGGTTCAAAACCTTCACAGGATTTTAATAATAAGTAAGTTGAATTCCACTTATGACCTACGTCAATAATAAAAGTTTTTGTATTAGAGTTCCCAACTTATTCACAAAATTCTTCAAATGCTTGTTTTCTACTATGTATAATCATGATATACGTAAGTGCATTCCTAATTCGACTAATTTCGTCATTCACATGTTTTAAACCGTCTTTTACAATTAAATAAAATATATGGCACACACATCGAATATGGAATAAATGACCATCAAAATCGGGTTGAAGTACTCTATACAATTTATCGATAACTACTTTATTTACAAAAGTATTGTCAAAAGTAAAAGAACGAATTTTACTCTCGCATTTATATTCTTTAATTATTAACATAATTGCATTAAATATAGTGTTAGCATTATGAGGATACTCAACAATTTTAAAAGCAATAATTTTTTTATGCATAACCCAAAGTGGGTCTATATAGTGTGCAGTTGCAGCTATATAACCTCTCTTATTAATCCATTCCCATAAATTCGAAGTTAAAGATATCACACCCCCGTATTTTTCTAAATCCGCAATCAATAATTGCTTTGCATTAAGAAAATATTCAATTGTATTAGAACGAAGAGTATTTCGACTTACCCCAACGTACATTGGTTGAAGATATTGTTTGACGTAGTTTATGAAATGTTCTTTGTCCACTATTGCTAATGGCAGCTCCGTCGCGGCAACGAACTTCACCATTCCCTTTCGAGCTTCTTCCTCCGAATACATCCACGTATAAAGTGGCGTAGTAGTAGCGCTGACGCTACTAGTACCAAACTGTAGTTGCGTTTGACCACGTTCAAGAAGCCCATGTTTGGCCGCACATGCTTTGTAATGACGGTTGATGTGAGTGGTTCTAATGCCTTTTTGTCGTGTCAGTCGTTGATGACAGTATTTACATACTGCTTTGATTTCTGGAAGTCTATCGATCACACGACCAGTGTTAACCAATTTGAAATGTTCCCAACATTTTACCTGCTTCTTCCCCTTTCTCTTCCTTCTTGCATCGGAAATATTTAATGCAGGTTTTTCATCTTATTCCAAATCAATAGGAACACTAGGATCAACATCAACGTCATCCAAATCAATTGGATCGGGATGACTACCTTCATGAACGTCGAAATCTTCAATATTTTCTGGAATTGGTAAGACCGGCAGATTCATTCCCAAATTAATTTTGGGCAGGTGTTTCGCCTTCCATACCGAACAAGTTTTCAACAAATGCTCGTGGATTTATTTGTGAATTGTAGAAATTGAATATTGAAATAGAATGTAGAAATGTAGAATTGAGAAGTGAATGAAGATTATGTACTAGTGTATAAAATGGGTTGTAAAATTAAGATAATAATGTAAAAAATGTAGAAGAGAATTATATAATAAATGAATGATATTGTTGATAATGATTTGTAAATTGTGGAGAATAGAGAATGAAAGTTTGGTGGGAAAAAAATGTTGTACTGGGTTGGGTATTTATAGGAGAAGAAAACTAAAAAAATAGGGAATTTTTTTTTTTTAAAAAAACATCAATCAGTGACCGTTCTGGTCACGTTTTATTATTATTATTTTTCATATATAGACGAGCCTGCGTAGGCTTGTCTAAGACGAGCCCACGAGCCAGGGCTCGTTTAACGAGCGGCTCGACGAGCCGCTCGTCGATCCGAGCGGGCTCGGCTCGTCCAGCCTACCTGCCCGCTCAGCTCGTGCTCGGGCTCGTCTTTTAACCAGCCCAAGCGGCTCGTGGGCATGAACGGTACGAGCCCAGCGGGCGAGCCGACGAGCTGCTCAGCTCGGTTGACACCACTAGGTTTAGGGCATTAAGATTATTAACATGAAGAATGTAGTCTTCAATGAATTTGAAATGCCATGTCTAAAACAGAAAACTGATGAAGCTAACAATTATGAAACTGATGAGTGTTCAGACTAAGGTGAAGCTGACTAAGCTTGATTTACCTACACCTGGGAATGACGATAATGACTCTACACATCATGAAACTGAAACTGAACCTGAAGAGGTGACTGAACTTCAAGATAACATTGAACCAGTTGAAGTTGAACATTTTAATGATTAACCACCTAATCAAGATTATCAGCTTACTAGGGATAGGGCTAGAAGGCAGATTAGGCCTAATTCTAGATATGAATCCCTAAACTTGACTGACTTTGCCTTAGTTTTAGGTGAAGCCCTTGAACAGATAGAACCTGCCACTTATGAAGAAGCTATTAATAGAAAATATTCTGAAAATTGGATAAGCCACGCTGGAAGAAATGAAATCTTTGAGTGATAACAAAACCTGAAAACTTGTTAAGAAACCTAAAGATCGGAAATTTGTTCCATATAAATGGATCTACAAGTTAAAGGAAGGTTTGAGCCCTAATAATCCTGTGAGGTTTAAGGCGAGATTAGTGGCTAAGAGTTATACTCAAAGAGAGGGTGTGGACTATAATGAGATATTTTCACCCGTAATTAAGTACAAGACAATCAAATTGATGTTGGCTCTTGTTGTTCAATTCAATTAGAAAATTGAACAACTCGATGTAAACACTGCATTTTTACGTGGGGAGTTGGAAGAGGACATCTTCATGAGTCAACCACAAGGTTTTGTGGCTAGAGGCAAATCTGATTATGTGTGCAAGTCAGAGAAATATTTTTGTACAGACTGAAACAAAGCCCAAGGCAATGGTATAAGAGGTTTGATGCCTATGTGCTAAAGATTGGGTTTAAAAGAAGTGAATTTGATGTTTGCTTATATTTTAATGACATAAAGAGCTGTTGTGAAGTCTACTTGCTGCTTTATGTTGATGATATGTTGTTAGCTCCACCTAGCAAGTCTTAAATTAAAGAATTGAAAGATCTTTTAAAATCGAAATTTGACATGAAAGATTTAGGAAATGCTAGAAAGATTCTCAAGATGGTGATAACAATGGATATGGCTAAAAATAGGTTAACTATTTTACAAGAAGCTTATTTGAACAAAGTTGTAACAAAATTTGAAATGAAAGACAGTAAAATTGTGAATGTGCCTCTTGCTAGTCATATATCCGTCATGTTTTCTATGATTACTATCAGATCTGATCTTGCATTTTCCATGAATCTCCTAAGTAGATTTATGTCCAATCCTGGAAAGCCACACTAGGCTGGAATAAAATGACTGTTGAGGTATTTGGTTGAGACTTTAAATCTGGGTTTAGTATATGAGAAAAGATCTGAAAAGTTAACTCTTAAAGGCTATGTTGATGCTGACTTTGCTGGTGAAAAATACAGTAGGAGATCAACTACAGCATACTTCTTTACCCTAGGTGATAACTGCATAACATGAAAATCCCAACTACAGCCTTTAGTGACTTTGTCTAGTACTGAGGCAGAATATGTTGCCATAACCGAAGTGATTAGGGAATGTATTTAGTTAAAAGGAATCTTAAAAGAATTGAACTTCATGCATGATACATTTTCTATGTTTACTGATAGTCAATGTGCACTATCACTTAGTAAGAACCATGTTTATCATGAGAGATCTAAACATATGGAGGTGAAGTATTATTTCATTAATGAGAAACTGTCTCAAGATGAAGTCGAACTTGTTAAGATTCACACTGATCGGAATCCTTCTAAATGGGGACAAAAATTCTGCATGTAGGAAAATTTAAATTGTGCTTATCTTTGTTATATATTGAAACTGGTTAACTTTTTTTGCAGGTAGTGGGCGATGATGATGAAGAGTCCTTCCATATGCAAAATCGCAACCGAGAGAGCGTGTCACGAGAACCAATGTGAAGAATGTGGGCTTAAATGGTTCTCCTAACACTTATTGGGCATGTGGTATTAGTGATATTTTTAGTGTTACTTATTCTTTATTATTGTTGTTTAAGTAGCACTCACTTCTTGGTAGTATTAATAGTGACCCGGATTGTGTGTTACTTTGGAATTGTTCCTGGCTCTTGGATTTAATTCACGGTTGAGACTTATTCTTGGTTTTGATATTTCTCTTGGGCTTTGGCTTTCGAGAGAAGCTCTCTGACTCTCTTCGTGGTTCCTTCTTTCTTTCTTCTGTTAAAGTCATTCCTTCTTCCTTTCTTACTGTGGCCTCTGAAATAGATCCTTCTAGCCTCTTGATTGAAGAAACTCTTGAGTAAACTTAGGCCTGAAATAGTGGTTAAGTGGTGTTGTATTTCTCGAGGGCTTGGTGTTTAGGGATGGCAACGGGGCGGGGCGGGGGCGGGGATGCCCTCCCCGTCCCCCGCCCCGTTAAGAAATTCATTCCCCGTCCCCGCCCCATTCCCCATTTAAGGCGGGGCGGGGCGGGGGCGGGGCGGGGCGGGGGTAGGTTATTTCCCCGTTTAAATTTTTTTTTTTTTTTTTATTTAGTTTTTGATAATTTATTTTTATTGCCTATATTCATTATATTTAGACAAATAATTTTAGTTGCTATTTTCTATTAGAACTAACGAAAATGTTCATTTTAAAAAAAAAAAAAAAAAATTTTAACGGGGCGGGGACCCCGTTACCCGTCCCCGCCCCGTCCCCGCCTCGGGGAATAATTCCCCGCCCCATCCCCGCCCCGTTACCCGTTTAAGCGGGTTTTCCCCTCCCCGTTCGGGGCGGGTCCTCGCGGGTATCGGGTTTGTCGGGTTTTTTTGCCATCCCTATTGGTGTTGATTTAGGGTGTGAATCTTGGCCATTTTTGGTAGATCCTTGGATCGATAATCCAAGCCAAGTGATGAGAGGTTCTGAACGGTTCTTGTGCTCTCTTTGGAAGGTGATTTGCAAGGCATGGAGGCTGTTCCTGAGCCTAATATTTCGGCCATTAAAAAGGGAAGCAAAACTAGAAGGGAAGTAGCATTCTGTTTATTTTCTAATTCGATTTCAGTTCCTATGGGCCTTTGTATATTCTGTTAATTGTTAATGTATGCTAGTTTTGAATTATTGAACTCCGTTATTCCCAACAATACTCTTATTTTGAATTAAATAAAAATAAAAACAAAAATAAAATAAAATGAATTAGCTAATTTCTTTCTGTTTTCCATTTTTTTTAATGGAAATTAGCTGTCAACTATCCTACAAAAAATCCAGTTCTGTAAAAACTACATGACCGAATGTCAAATAGTCGAAGGGGATCTAGCATCCATTTATGTTTCATTTCCTTTTTTCCTGAAATTCTATTTTTTAAAGTCAAATATTAATTTTAATTGTACATTTCATAAGATCTACAAATACTATTGACCTATTCACCTTTAATTTCTTAAAAATTATAATTTCATAGATTTTTGGTGGAATTTGATAAAAACTAATGACATGTATAGTCGAAAAGTAGTGAATTTTATGGGATTTTATCAACTTTCGTTTGACAATTTTAATCTACGTCAAACATGGCAAAATAAGTTTTGAGATTCCAATAGCCCCCGTTTGGTGCCCATTATTTGAATTTTTTTTTGCCATAGATATATTTCTAAATACACATTCATACAATAAATGTTCTACACGTAAATTTAAATTTTTTTTTTTTTTACTTTTTAATTATACATTCTCCCCAAAATATCATTAAATTTTTTATTATTTTTTAAATAATGAGCACCAATCAAGCAAGGCATAGTAATTACTTCGGTTGATAAGGACCGGGCATGTTGATACTTGGATGTTTTCAAAGTCCTTGCAAGTTGCAACACCCCTCACCACGTCAAACGCCCGAATAATGACTGTCTTCTATTAAAAAAAAAAACGAAAGGTACCTGCCTCCTAAGTCTTTAACTTTAATTCAAAAGCTCAGTGTTTCCTATTTCATCACACTTTTGTCCTTACTGAATCCCTTCTGTACCCCAATTACTTACTCATAAGTCACTCTTCAAATCTAGGGTTCTACCCTCTCTTTTTCTTGACTTGCTTTCACATGGTTCAAGAAGTGTAGAAGTCTGTGCAACTCTGGATTTTCTGCATTTTCAGAATAAGCTTTAATGCGGGTTCTGTACAATTAATCAGGTTCAAGACTACCTTAATGGGTTTCGCTTTTTCAATTTTCTGTTACTTTAAGGCCTGAAATTTTTCCTTTGTTTCTTTTTCAAGTTATGTACTTTTTCTGTAATTGATGAAAAAACCGTGTTAAACCTTTGTTAAAATATTCAATTTTCTTTGTGGTTTAGTTTATCAATTTATTGTTCCTTGGGATTATTATTCTAATTTCTTTAGCGGGTCGATTTCTTACCTGCAGAGTCTAAACGCGTGAGAAGGCTGTGATTTTGCAGCGATAAAGTTCATAAAAATTGGATCTTTAGTGTGGAATCTTACCAAGTAAATGAATGGATGGAAGGGAAGGGATGGCATTACACGGTTCAGCTTCATATTACCTCAATAGAGGAGGCATTGGTGGGTCTGGTGGTTCAGGGTCTGGTCCTAATGCTCCGGCCGGTGGCGGGTTGGGGCCACAGACTGGTGGGTTCCACACCCCTTCTGGTTTCAAGACGTCTTCAGTTCCCAACTTCTCACTGCAGCCCAATGCAGGGGTCAGTGGTGGTTCTGTGAGTGGCTCAACATTCCATGTTGAGACATCCAGTTTTCCTGTTGCAATAAGCACGGCTGCAGCCTCTAGTGTGACTCCGGGTACTGATTCAGGGAAGAAGAAGAGGGGTAGGCCCAGGAAATATGGTCCTGATGGGGCTAATATGTCTTTAGCATTGTCCCCTTTGTCTAGTTCCTCGCCTTCGTCAGGGGAAAAGCGCAGAGGGAGACCTCCAGGGACTGGATGGAAACAGAAACTTGCCCCTCTTGGTAAATTTTCTATATTATTGAAGTCTTTACGTTGATTTGTTCAGTGATGTATGTGGTAGATTAAGTTATATTGTAGTCTTCGTTATTAATCTAAAACAGTCTTTATATATTATATATGCTTTAAAGCATGTTCTCTTTGCCTGCAAGGTAAGAACACTGTCGTCCAACAATATATATATGAAAAAAATGGATGTGTTTCTTTTAAAGAAGGCAATGCATTTTGATGAATATAACTTCTAACGATTTCTTCATTTTAAATGTGAAATTTTGCTTTGTTGCCTCCAAAGTGCTGTGTGTTTGTGGGACATTGGGAATCCTTTTCTGGGAATTTTGGATTAATTGTTATTATTGTTTTATTAAGCTTCCAGGTTCCCAGTGTTTGTTTTTTTCAGTTACCAAACAGCCATTTGGGTGGAGTTATTAACTTTTTTTCTATCGGAGGAATAAATGAAATATGAACTTAGGAGGGGATATAGAATCAGATCTCCAACCAACGAAAATACAAAATAGTAAAAAATTAATCAGTGTAGTTCGCTAATACCTATCTATTAAGTTTTTATGGTCTAAGAAAATGGTGCTCTTAATCTAGTAATTTTGTTGGCCAGGTGAATGGATGAACAGCTCAGCTGGACTAGCTTTTACACCTCATGTCTTGCACATAGGAAGTGAAGAGGTATGCTACAATCCCTTTTTGGAGCATTAATAAAATAGCTGCTCAAGCCTCAGGACCTTTTATCCGATACCACCAAGGTTTTGGATAAGTCATATGGCACACCTGAAAAAAATATGATTAAGATACCTGCTGTGCACTTTGATCTGATATAGCAGTGGTATTATTATAATGGTGAAAGTATTTTCAGAAGTGCACATTGATATGATATAATGTCGTATTCTTATAATGGTGCAAGTATTTTCTGAAGCATATGTGTAATATGCTCAATGACATGGTTTCTAGAGTTTACATTACATGAGTTAGTCGGATTTATTATTTGTGTATGGTACATCTACCGCATTCAATTTGCAATGTTCAAGTTTTCATGTATAGCGCGTGCTATTATGAGTGCACCAGTGACTTTTTTCATCACTGACATACTATGGTAAGAGAAGTAATTATGGCTTTCATCTGCAGGATATTGCGGCCAAAGTACTGGCATTTGCACAACAGAGACCAAGAGCTTTATGCATCTTATCAGCTAATGGATCGGTTTCCTCAGTAACACTACGCCAACCTACAACTTCTGGCGGTACTATCACATACGAGGTTGAAGCACTCCTGGTCCTTTTATTGTGCACGTGCACTTAAATTCAGAAATTGATTGAAGCATTTTTACCCTTCAGTTTTAAAAGTGGTTAGCATTTCAATTCTAGGACAGAGACTGAACTTGTAGATTATTATATGATGTGATGTAGCCTGATAAGAGGTGTCCATTAATTCGTTTACCGCATTTTTTTTATAATTGTGTGTAGACAGTGAACTCACGTACATAAGGTAATTCATAATTGTTAAAGTATCTTCCGTGCAATGCCTAATTTACTGTGGTTTTAAGAAAATCAATGGAAATTTGGAAGGATTTTGAAAATTATATTTTAACTGGGAAATAACTTTAGTTATGAAATTATAGTGTTAACTTGTGGCCATGGTATGAAAAAACCCTGTTGAGGCCCGCCTTGAGACCCGCCTCACTGTGAGGCGCAGCTTCTGCGCCTCGAGGCTCAATCTGTGAGGCACAAAAAATGAGGCGTACGCTTCTACATCTGAGGCAAAAAAATGAGGCGTGCGCCTCATTTGAAGTATGTTTTTCTTCAGGTTTTTGAAAAGGAATTAAAAAAGACCCTCTTTAAAAAAGAGAAGGGCCCATTTAAAAAGATATTTTGGGCCAAACAAAATATTAAAATATCTAGAATACCAAAAGGCAGTCAGAAATCCTTCTACACGACGGCGGACAGAAATCTTCCTAGATGGCGAGAACTACACAGCAGTCAGAAATCTTCCCCGAACTAAACGACAACCAGAAAACTTATTTCAATCCTTCGCTTAAAAGAGGTCCTCAAGTGTTGCTTCTATGTCTCTTTTCTCCTTTGCTTCTGCCTTCTTCTAGTGACTTACAATTTAAAATTGTTTCACTAGACTTTACTTGATTTTTTTCTTGTTCAGCGCATCGTTACCAGATTGCACCTATTTTGTTCGGCAGATTGCACCTGTTTTGTTTGTGGTGAGGCTTACGCCTTAAAACGTTTTGAGGCTTACGCCTCGCCTCATTACAAAAAAAGCCTCGGTACCCGTTTACGTTTTTTCAAACTATGCTTGTGGCTCGAAGTCATTCTCAATTTTCTCCTTTCTGGTAAGGGAGCATTGGGTGAGGGCAAGTATGGATATCATTAATCATTTATCATTACCTGATTCAGTATAGCTGCTTCAGCTAGGATTTTGAAACTGATAAAGAGATAAAGCTGGTTGGAAAACATGTTTAGTTGAATTGATTATGTCGTAAATTTCTGAATGGTTTAATTATTGTATCTTCCAGGTCTTTTTTTAGTTATTGTTAAATAAATCTTATCATCATTAGATGTCCATTTTACTATGGGATCTGAATTTTTCATTAAGAAAATTGGTAACTGTAGAGAGTATCTTATCACTTGTTTGTTCATTTTATGTCTTCGTGGTCCAGTTACTGTATCATCCATGCAAGCTAGGCTGTGTTTTCAAAGAAAAATAATGATCACACAATAATTGTTATGTCCATCTCATTTGTCTCAGTGGTGAAAAAAAGAGGTAATGAATTAGATTGCATTTAATTACTACCAAAGAATTTATGTTCATTGCAAATTACTGTCTCGGTACTTCTGGCTTTGGCAAATATTTTGACACATGCTTATCAAGACACTGTAATGTAATTATTGTAGGTGCGCAATTTTGTTCTTTCTTTCTGAAAATGATCTATGTAGGAACTTTGATGTTGACACAACTGATATTTGAGTTATTTACATTGGGGAAAGTAATTATAGCCAAGGGAAATAAATGTACTTTGTGTTTCTTTTGATTGAAAATGCATCTCACGTTTGGCCTTCTTTAACTGTCCAACAATCTTGAATCCCTATTCTAGAAGACTGTGGCAGTTTGATCTCCTCATGCTTCGTTTTATGGACTTATTGTACATGAAGGTTCTCATTTATAAAGAGCAAACAGAGCTTGTACAGTGCACATGATTACTTGCATTAAAGTTGGGGATTTTAGAGTAAAAACAAAACTGTTTTTAAGTTTCAATATTACAATGAAAAATTTCTTCTGAACAAGGCCATGACTGTTGGATTAAAGCTTATATTTCAACCACCTTGGATGCTTTAGTTTCCTACTCAACTGCGTTGAGAACTAGTTGTACTCCTGTATGCCTTCTTTTCATCACATGCATATGTAAACTATATGCAGCCTTAAGGCACACTTGTTTTCGCTGTTATTTCTCCAGATTAAAGTTTTGCTTGCCATTCTATTCTACACTAAGATTTTTGATTGTATGTTATTTTTCTTAGTATGGAGTAATGCACATCAATGTTGAAACATTAACATGTTTATCAATGTTGATTTATGCATTTCGACGAGGCTAGGTGTCGAAATTTATCCAACAGTACTAGCAGTTCTGTTACCTGCTTTATTAAAGATTTTATCATGTAAGCTACTTGCTTATATGAATGTACTGACTGGCTGAAAGAAAGGATATCCATGCAAATGGATAAGAATTGTGGCATAATCTTGTTATGGCACGGTTACAAATTGGTTTTTATCACTGTGTTTTCTTTGTGCTTGACACTTGTGGGAAACGATTTATTAACTTGCAATAATCGTCGAACTCTGCAACTAGAATGAGTGATTACTAAAGTGAATTCGTTCTTTATCATCATCATCATCTATACCTTGCACTAAATCATATTTAAGATGGAGTAGATGTAAAGGCCTTTTTAATTGAAGACATCTTGCCTTAAGACTCAGTAAAGTGAACTTACACAATTTTGTCGCATTCTTTCAGGGCCGTTTTGAGATACTATGTTTGTCAGGTTCTTACTTGGTTTCCGAAAGTGGTGGTCGCAATCGGACAGGTGGTATTAGCATTTCAGTTTGTAGTCCTGATGGACATATTTTTGGGGGTGCCATAGGTGGTCAGCTCATAGCAGCAAGCCCCGTGCAGGTATGTATTTGATTGCTTTATATTTCCCTGTCAGGCGGAATTCCCTATTTTTTCTATTCATAGGTTAAATTTCCCTCCTAGTGAGTGAGAGCCCATGAGCAAATTCTGCACCAAAGAAATTTTTATCAAGATTTTATATTCATTTTATCTATTGCTCTGATGTCAGCATCAAGTATATCGAAGCCACCTAACATTCTGAGAGAATTAGTTTCCAAAGAAGCACACTGCACTTTTAAGTATATTCTGCTTTCTTTTTGCAGTATTGACGAGTGCATAATGAATGTTCTGCAGGTAGTTGTATCCAGTTTTGTGTATGGTGGTTCTAAGGCAAAGAGCAATACAGAGTTCGAATCACAAGATGAAAAAAATCCTGCCGACCAGTCTGTTAAGAAATCGTCAACACCAGTTAGTGCTGCTCCTGGTCAAAACTTCGCTCCTAATTCTGCAACCGGCATTTGGCCATCAGGCTCACGGCCTGATGTGAAAAATCCTCAATCTGATATTGACTTGATGCGCGGGTGATAGCTAAACTAGACGCATAGCAGTTATGTAAATATGTGTTGTTGTACATGAAATGCCGCCGGAAGATCAACAAGCATCGAAGCCCTCGAGTAGATGTGAAGGGTCGTCCTAACATATATGTAACAAAACGTTCTCTTCTTGGTTCTTGAGTAGCAGTAGTAGATGACTTCGGTTGTTAATGGACTATATTTGTAGCAAGTCTAGTTTTGTTTTACCTGAAATCAATTGGTGGGGTTTCTTCTCTCTGGGTATCAACTCCTGTTGTGTAACTGCAGACCTTTAATTTAACTTAATTTTTAAGACTTTGGTATCAAAATTAATGCTCATTACTCAAAAGTGGTAAAACTCAACTGCACCTGTGTGGAAACTTAGGATGTGTTTGATGTAGATTTTTTTTAGAATAGATTTTGCGAAAAAATGAGTTTTTTGAAGAAATTTTTATTAAAAAATAGAGAAAATTATGAATCTGTGTGCAGAATTATTTTATTGATAGAATATTATAGTGAACTTAATTTATTATTTTTTCCTAAAAAAAAATTGCCCGACTAAAAAAATTGCATAATACAAATTTACATATACAAATTTCTTTATTTATACCCTTTTACATTTTAAATTTGAAAGTATATTTTCTCTTTCTTTCTTTTTTTAATTTACATAAAATAGGTAATTTTTATTTAAACAAGTTATTTTTTCCTCTTTCCTTATGCACAAAGTGGTTTTATCTAAACAATATTTTTTGTTCAAAAAAGACTTCGAATAAATTTAATCTAAAACTTTGACTAGAAAAGGAGAGAGTAATTTAATTATTTATAAACTAGCAAGTTGTTATTCATTGTATTAGAAAACTTACAGAAAAATTGAAGTAAATAATTACACCAATATAATTTTATTTAAACATTTTTTTTAGAAATATTTATGAAGACAGACGTCCATCTCATTAAAAATAGGGCAAAACGTAATCTAAAACAATTTTGTATAATTCCAGAAAACAAGAACATGGACGGAATGCCATGATTTTAGTATAACCGCGCTTGCTTGTTTATGTTACATAAATACCATGATTCAAGCATGATGAAATTTAAATATGGGAATGTGTACTCCTACAAAGGTTTTGAGTTAAAAAAAATTGCTAATTACACTTTTTAATAATTTTCAAATCTTAGCTGTTTGATCATTTGATCAAATGATCACATAGCAACGCTTAGTTCCAATGTCTAGACTTTCCACTGCATACATGGCCATACGCTCTAGACAATGGACTAAGAGCCCATTTGGCAAGACTTTTAAAAAGTCAAAAGTTGCTTATGAAATTGAGAAATTAATTTTCAATATATTTGAATAATTTTCTTATAGTGTTTTGTCTTGTTAGAAGAATTTTTAAAGGAAGATAGCCTAAGGTAACTTACTCAGACAAGAAGCATAAGTAAAAGTAGAAGTCCTGCCAAACAGATCTTAAAAAAAACACAATTTATTGGACCGCGAGGCATGGATTTAGTCTAAAAGGAATTCTAAGGCTGTCAAAAATGTTTGTTGGTGTGTTGATTAGTCATCAGTCATTATTCATTCATTATTAATAAAATATATAGCCTAGGGATTCCATGCAAAGGACAACTTGCACCGAATTTGGTATTTGTTTGATTGTATTAAATAAAATGTACTGAATATTCAAGGAGGAATTTGTATGTTTATTAAGTAAAGGCCACAACCCACAAGACAGCTGCTTTAAATTCTACTGTATATTTCATTGACATGAATGGATTAAAAACAGTATATATCAATTTATCACTACAGTGAAATAACAAATACTAGACAAGAATTCAGTAAGCTCTTCTGCATCAGTTCCTTGTTCCACGTATTATCCAGCTGTGATGTACATTACAAGAAGAACATCAATTATCTGTTTCGTAAAAAATATGTCTTGTTCGACCCTATTTTTCTATATAAATTCTAGTAGAAGTGCAGCACAGAATCATCCAACATTTGGATAAAAACTTTACTTGAATAAATTAAAGAAATGGGAGAGAAAGTACCTTCCTGCACTTGGAATTTGCTCATGTTCCTTTTCATCCTTTTTTCTGTGGCCTGTTCGTTGGCTAGTGCACAAAAATGCAACCCTAGTGGAAAAATTAGAGGAAAGAAACCCCCGAAAAACCAATGCAACAAAGAGAATGATTCGGAGTGCTGCATAAAAGGCAAGTTTTACGACACTTACGAGTGCTCTCCACCCCTGGTGAAGGGACGGACTAAGGCGACTCTGACCTTAAACAGCTTCGAAAAGGGTGGAGATGGAGGCGGGGCTTCAGAATGCGACGGGAAATTCCACTCTGATAAAACAAAGGTGGTGGCGCTGTCCACCGGATGGCTGAAGAATAACATGAACAGGTGTAATAAAAATATTATTATTCATGCAAATGGGAGGAGTGTGAAAGCGAAGGTGGTGGATGAATGTGACTCTACAAAGGGGTGTGATTCTGAGCATGATTTTCAGCCACCGTGCGCAAATAATATCGTAGATGCTTCTCCTGCAGTTTGGAAAGCATTGGGGGTGCCAAAGAAGGATCGGGGGTTGATGGAGATTTTCTGGGCTGATGCGTGATTTTCAACACCAAGGCCAACACGAATAAGCTACAAATTTAAGAGGAGATTTGAGCCTGACCTTAAAGGTCTAGAGGATTACACTTCGTGCGTCCTAATCAAACTCTTCGTTACCATATGATGACAAGCATAGGCAAACATGCTTTAACTCATGTAGCATTATTTTCATGAATAATCCATCAAAAACATTTTGATAAGTGGAAAATTATGGTGTCTGGTTTTCTCGTTAATGTTGAACAAATCATGCCAAATTTAAGTCAACCTCAAAAGTTTGTGCTTTCATTTTATTTCTTTATTAATCAAACTTTGTTTACAATTTAATGTAAAAATCTCACAGTTCCTTTGATCAGCAGAATGGTGATTAACATTCCTCAAGAAGATAATCCTGTAGGATGAGAAAGTTCAAATTTCATTCGCCTTTAAAAGAGGCTGATACAACAAGGAAACAATTAAAAATCTATTCTAGGCGAAAGACTAATAATTACAAGAATTCGAGTTTATTCAAGGCGAAAGACTAATAATTAGTAGAATTCGAGTTTATCAAGATTATAGTAATTTGATTTTGACAATGCTATCTTTTATTTTCAAGTTTGTCTAGATAGGAAGTTTATTTAATTTCAAAGTCGTTCTCTATACAAAGGGACTTGGGGCCATGTTTATAAAGAAACTTGTACTATACGAATAAAATTATTTCTGTTTCCCTCAATTCTTCCCTTTGATCCCCTTTCTTCTTATTGTTCATTATCAATTTGTATGCTCCTGCATCACAGGCCTTTCAAATGAAGTTACACTCAATTTGAGTGCTTGTCTACAACATTAACACAACACGTATAAGTCCCAGATGCCTCACACGACTAAGTTAATAAAGAGTAGAACCTGTAAAAGGTGGAAAGCTTGATCCTAAATTTATTGAAAAAAAGCTTAGTTTAATGTTGTAAATACCCAGTAAACTTACAATATGACCAGGACCATTATTTAGTAGCTGAATAGAGCTAGGCCACTACATCTCTTAGGCTTGCTCATGCATCTTCTTATTATCCTTTTGCAAAGATATAATTACGTAAGATTTCTGAGACATCCCCTGATCATATTATACTATGGAGAATACCACGAAGTATTAAAGATAGTTACCTCTATGCTAAGAGGAGATGCAGTGGGAGCATAACGATCAACAACACGCCCCTCTTTGTCAATTAAGGAATTTGGCAATGTTCCATTTAATGTTATCTCCAAAGAGTCTACCTAGCTTGACTTAAGAAATTTGTATACTGGAGTAGAGTTTTGATGCAGGAGCATCAGAGTCAGACAAAATCGAGTTGTCCGATAGCTCGTTGATAACGCTGAAATACCATGAGTTGACGGATCAGCATAAAAATGGCAAGTAATCGGCGATCTTTCCTAATTGGGGCCGTTTTGGGACACGTTTTAGTATTTTGGCCATAACTTTGACTACGGTTATCAGAATCGCACTTCAGAAAGCTCTTTTCAGCACGAACGTCATGGTCATCCAGTTTCACTCGGTGCGCATCGATTTCGAGGGCAAAATTCGCTATTTTCCCTTCTAAATTCTCAATTTTAGTTATTTTTTCCTTTTTTGGTAATATTTCGTTTGCCTTTTAAACATAGATTATGAACTTGAATTAAGCCATATTTTTGGGATATTGTTTCTTTTATTACATACTTTCTTTTGGTATGAATATTGAAATTTTGCTATTTTTTAGTAAAATTCCAATAATTATGGTTTTTCAGCTATATAATTCGGCTTGTGGTATATTTTTGTATATTGGATGAATAATAAAGAATTTTCTTTTTTTCTTGGCGTTTTCTCTTGCGTTATTCTCTATTAATTCTCTATTAAATTTTAGCCTGTAGAATAATCGCTATTCTGCCTGGCGACAAGTTGGAACCATTTACAGCAACCTGAATCCATAAAATGGAATGTGCTTCAACTAGTCATGAGAATTCCAGTCACTGGAATTTTCACAAGTACTCTAATCATTGAGATATAAACATTCAAATTTACGTGGACAAATATTGAAATAACGTGGAAAACTTATTCTTCGGAGGGTGCCTATCAAGTATATCTGCAAGCAAATGAAATTTAGTAATTTACGCCGAGCAACAAAACAAGAAAAATAGTTCTTTTCTATGCATGAACAAGTTACTATCAAAAGCAAGAAACATTCTACTAAATCAAACCTTCATCCTTGTACTTCTGATATAGATCTGTCAACACTGTGTAGTTTAAATTGAACAGACCACTGCAGCAGACAAAACTAAGGTAACTAATTCCTTTTGGAAAATGAGTGCCAAGCCGTTCCTCATTGAATTGAACCGTATTTTTTGTGTCTATTTATTAAAATGCACAAAGAAATATACAATTTCACATACAGCTATTTAATGGATATCAAAAACTCAAGAAAAATAATTCATTAAAATTCAAATATTGGAATAAAAATTAAGTATTTAACTTTTTATAAATAATCATGAAAAACAATTAAATTCTCGAACCCCATTTAATTTTTCCTTGGAACCTTGAAACTCAAATCTGCTTTAAACCTCTGTTTGAGCCACGTTCTCATTTTCATTTTCATTCTTCTACTCATTTTCAACCACCCATTTTCAGTAAAATAATATTTTCCATCACGTCAATAGCTTTTCATTCTTTTTCAATCACATATTCGCCATGACATCACCAAAAAAAATACATTATCTCCTAAATAATGTGCATCAAACACACTCTAAGAAACAAATTTAAATTTTTTATTTAATTTAAAATTTTAAAAATATTATATAGACTCACGGTTAACTGCAGGGCTAAATCCAAATATCAGACTTGAGTGTTTATTAAGACATGATAGCCCGGTACCGACTGTTCCATCAACATGCTTGAAATGCCGCACCAACATTCGTTTTTGTTATCATGCAAGACATGTAATCTTGTCCAATGCACACTACATAGGAGTTCAAGTAAAACTTCAAAATCTACGTTACCCAAAATAGTAACCTAGCACAAAAAATAAGAAGGAAAATGACTTTCATGTAAAAGAGTCTTCGTTCTAGCATTAATTGGCGTAAAATATTTCAAGCCAACACGAATAGATCCCTAGTTGATGTTTTTGCCAAATCAGAACAAAGTGTTAAGATAAGTCAGCACATACCACTGTGATGCAACATTGACTATCAGCAAGGCCTTTTCCTTGTAATCGCATAGTTCTAGAATCACATATGATATACATTAACTAGAATGTTGTATTGATCAATTATGAGAAGATAACATCATAGCACGATTTACACACACTTGCAGCCGAGGAAGGCCACCTCGTTCGAACTTCTAAGCGTACATCACAAGCCTCCCTTTGATGAGGCTGAACGTCAAAGGGAGAAGCCTCTACTTGGATGCACCATCCACCAAGCAGGGAAGTACGAACAAATCCATAAAACGCTTGGGAATGCAGAATTGAAAATCGATTTGAGGTAATTTCAGAATAATGTTCTGGGTAAACAGTTGTTAAGAGTTAAGTTCGTTTTAAGGGGCTTCAGTTTGGATACGCCGGATTAGCTAAGTTCGTTTTGCCAAATGGTTTGCTTAGTTTCACCTTTCTGAGTTAATTGTTTGAGTATGACAAGTTCTTGGTGTAGTTGCATTAGATTAAGTTTGAACACTCCAATCTCAAAAGTTACGTTGTAAAACTCAGAACAGTTCATTACGACAAAAAAAAATTGCAGTACAAGAGATGAAGCAAAGTCTGTGTTCCATTAATGTGTTGAAAAAATTACAAAGTATTGAATTACAAAAAGCTATCAAGGAGCAGGGGGTGGGGGAGCTGGAGCATCTTCTGCTGGTTGAGGCGCTTCAATAGGCTGAAGCTCTTCAATAGGTGCATCCTCAGGCTCAAGCTCTACCACTTCGCCTTCTTCAACAGGTGTTTGGGGAACTTCCTCCTCCAAGAATTCCGCCTTCAATTCGGAAACGTCCCGCTCCGGATGCACCTCCTCCAACCTTTCAAAGACCTCTTAGTAGGCCACTCTGCTCCAATAGAGGCCGAAGCGGCGATATTCCTCAGTGTAATGGAAGTTTGCTATGTAATTCCTCACTGCGATATCACCCGCCTCAACCACATCAGCCTCGTATTTCTTCACTTCAGCCTCATGCCACTTCAGCTCCTTCTCCAGGAATTGGTTGGCATCCCTTGCCCCAACTAATTCAAGGTTTGCCTTCTCCAACGCCTCGGCAGTAACCTTTTGGTGGTTATCAGATGTCTCCACCTTTTTAGTGAGGGCAGCCATCTCACATTGGCACTCGTGAACCTCCTTCTTCAAAGTTTTAATTTCTGCCAGGGGAGCATCACGCTTGCAATCATCAACATCTCTCTGGATCCTCAGTTCGATGTTGGCCTCTTTCTTCTCTGCTAGCTCAGCCTTTACTGCCTCTAGCTCGTCACGCGAGGCTTGATTCCTTGATTGGATATCTGCTAAAATAGTTTGGCACTCCAAGGCCACGCCGAAGGCTCTGGCGGTTTGGCTCACCAAGGTGTTGGTAAGGTCCACTGCATCACAGGTGGCTACATAATTTTGCAACCTCTCCGTCCAAAATCTGTTGAAGCCTTCAGTGGCATCCCTCACCTCGGGAGGTAGCATCTCTATCACGGCAGGAGCTATTTTATCCTCCCTGCCTCCCAGGAAGTTCCTAGACTTGCCTGGGTCCTCTCCACAACCTTCTTCTACGTGGCCTCTGCTGCTTTCGCCACATCCTCTATTACGATCTTCCTTGACTGGGCCACCAATGCAGCATCGATTGAAGACTGGAGGAACTTCGGCTGCTTCGAAGCACCCTTCTCTGGGAGAGACACAGTAGTCCCAAGACTTGATGACACCCCACCTGGGCCCAACTTCCACTTTTTCTGTGGCTCTTCAGCCACGCCTTTGCCCTTAGATGCTGGTGGCTTGCCTTCCTTTGAGGCCTCCTTCGGTACCTCCTCCTCGGCCTCCTTATCATTTTTGTTCTTGCTGAGGCGGTCCAATTTGGACTTCACTTGCTTCGTCCCAGAAGATCCAGGTTTCAGTGCTTTCGCCCCAGCAGTCGACGTGGCCCTCATTATGCTGGCCATATCCGGCAAAGCATACTCCTTCTTGGTGAACTTGTCTGTAATTAATGAAAAATGAAGTCAGTTTCAGCTTCAGTTCCAATGCCAATTAATGAAATTCAAACAACTTCTTACCCTTGGGAGCCATAAGTCTGAAATCTATGAAGTATCTGCTCCTTTCGATCAGATGGGAGAAGCTTCGGAGCCTCGGAGATTGCTGATAAATGTCTTCTATAATGGCTCACTCTGCCTCAGAAAGGTCGTACCTTGTGCTACAATCTGTGAGTAAACAGACAAGTATCAGTATCAGAAACAGCCATGAAGAAGCTGCAAGGGCCTAAGATGACACTCACAAGCCTCGTAGTACTGGGTCGGCGCGGTAACAGCTGGGACAGCGTCTCCCTCAACCATCTGTCACCTACCCGTCACCCAGAACCAGGACTCCTTCCACCTCTTTATGGAGGAGGGGAGCCCGACTACGAAGGGGCGTGGGAACCTCAGGGAGTGATGTAATACCACCCCTTTAAGTCATCTTTTTCCACGACCCTGGCATAGAAGAGGGTTTCGAAAACGTGGAGGGACAAGTCTTCGCCCAGGGACATTTCCTTCCACATGAAGTAAGTCCCTACGACTTGGCTCCACCCATTGGGAAGGATTTGAGTGGGGGACAACATGAAGGTCCTCAGCACCGCCCTAAAGAAGGGGTGTAGAAGCAGACGCACACCTGCCTTGAGCAGGTGTTCACTGAAGGCCACACAGTTGGGCCTCGAAAAGCAGGCTCTTTCGTGAGCGTCAGGAACTAACAGCTTCACGTAGTGGGGAATGTTATATGTGTGCCTAAATTCGTCTAATTTGGCAGAAGTGATATTAGGCCGGATTTTTGCTACCCCCATCCCGCCTCGTAATCTATGGGCTCCTTATTCATGCTATACCACTCACCCGAGGCCCCAGACACTGACTCCTCCCCACTTCTAACTGCTGTAATAGCTAGAGACGCCTCGGAAGACATTGGAGTTTGGTGAAGATGGTGAACGGTACGAAAAAGGTTTGAAAGAGGGAAGAAAACTACGCAACGAGAAAGTACCTAGAATGAAGAAAGAACTCAGGGAATCCACCGGAAGTTCGCCGGAAAATGCTTGGCAGCAAGACAGTTTCAGAAATTTCAGAGTATTTTGCGAAAGTAAAGTTTGAAAATGACAAAGTTTTGGCTTTTATACTGGTGAAGGATTCAGCCCCAGCCGTTAGATCAGATCTCAGTTAATCTGAGGCGTTCAAAAGGCACACATCTTGGCCATTGAAATCAAACGTTTTCTCTGCTTCAACGCTCCAGATTTGTGCGTGCACGAACCAACATTGGCTCACGCGTGGACTTGTCCTCGAAACCACGCGTCCTAATAATTAGCCATCATTGTGCATTAAATTACGACAGCTGTACGGCTATTGAAATTCGTCTCGATGCAGCTAACTTACCTTGGAAACATAAGAAACCGTCATATCACAGGCACTCATATCTATGGATGTCACCTCGCCTCGTCAAAAAGAAATCAGCCTCGGCCAGTTCGAATATGAACTCGCCTCGTCAAAAAGAAATCAGCCTCGGCCAGTTTGAATATGAACTCGCCTCGTCAAAAAGAACTCAGCCTCGGCCTGTTCGAATATGAACTCGCCTCGTCAAAAAGAAATCAGCTTCGGCCAGTTTGAATATGAACTCGCCTCGTCAAAAAGAAATCAGCTTCGGCCAGTTTGAATATGAACTCGCCTCGTCAAAAAGAACTCAGCCTCGGCCTGTTTGAATATGAACTCGCCTCATCAAAAAGGATCAGCTTCTGCCAGTTCGAACATGAACTCGCCCCGCCCAAAGGGATCCAACACTAGCAGTTCCAATACAAACTCGCCTTGACTCAACTCCAAAAGAATTTCAGTTTTACAGGAAACTTTCCTAAATTCACACTCCACACCTTCTCGAATTCCGCGCACAGTATGAATATCTCTGCTTGGACTTAGGGGACTGATGTGAGAGACAGAAAATTAAAATTTTTCCTAACTTATTAGAAGTCCACGCCTGGCATAAATAACCACACATGGACTTGGGGGACTATTGTTACGGGTTAGTAGATGTAAGCGACACGTGGCATCACATGTTGACAGTAGGACCAGCTTGATTAAATCAGGACATGTTTTCCTAGCATCAGATGTGGGTTCCGAGGCCATTGCTGCTAACAATGAGCCACGGTTCGGTAGGCATGCATCGTCCGAGGCTCCTCAGCAGCCATTGAAGACCCACTTGCAAAGATTCGCTTATGATGGAGATCTTTTATAAATGATTGACGTGACTTTTATGAAAAGTTTATCTGTGTCTTGTCTTGTCAATGTAAGAGCATTTAATGTTTTGCAAAGTTAGGAAAGTCAACTTGATTGCTAGGATTCGATGTCTTGGCCGAGGAGATGAGGCCACGTGTAAATTGATTCGAAGGTCACCATTCGAATTGTAATACTATAAATACCCCCACCATGTAACACAAAAGGAGGACGAATGCAAAATTGAAGAGCAGACTGAATATTTTAGAGCAACCTCTCTCGTTTCAACTGCATTTTTTACAACATTTCGTTACTACAGATCGTACTTTGTCGATTGGTTTCTCATACAATCGTATCATATTCTTGCCGGTGGCCTGAACGGAAACGTCTCGTGCCTTCTAGCCACTCTCACGCCTATTATTTGGAGCCATCATGACCGTCGATCGGCATTAGCTTGTTGGATCAAGTTTGTGTGTGCACGAGTGGGCCCGGCATCTGTTGGCAACATTTTTTGGGATCAACAGCTCCTATTTGCTGAATGGAATACTAATTTTCTTTTGTATTCTTCCCTAGCCAAAAATGATTTTTAAACGGTTTGCTAGCATTTAATCCAAAACATTTAGGAAACCTTATAAGCTAGTAGCCAAGTAGCTAATTTCCCATGTAGAAGGACTTGTCTTCTTTCTCTAACACCACTCTCCCCTTGCAAGTGCAATTTAGATTTTGGTTAAGAGGTGGACTTGAAGATTAAGAGTAACAATTATATTATTTATAATTATTTTATGCTACGTAATTACACCGATATAATTTTATTTAAACATTTTTTAGAAATATTTATGAAGAGAGACTTCCATCACATTAAGGGGGTGTTTGATGCACATTATTGTAAAAGAATGCATTTTATGGTGTGATATGATGGAAAATATGTGGTTAAACAATAAGGAAAAATTTTGAATTTACATGTAATATTATTTTATTGAAAAAAGTGTAGTTGGAAATGAGTTTTGAAATAATAATTTTTTTTAGAATGTTGATCAAACGGGGGCTAAAAATAGGGCAAAACGTAAGGATTAAGGAAAAACTAAAGGAAAAAATATAATCTAAAACAGTTTTGTATAATTCCAGTAAACAAGAATATGGACCGAATACCCTATTAAAAAAAAAAGAAGTTGAAATCTTTCGACTTCATTTTAGTATAACCGCGTTTGCTTGTTTATATTACATAAATACCATGATTCAAACATGATGAAACTTAAATATGGGAATGTGCACTCCTACAAAGGTTTTGAGTTAAAAATTGCTGGTTACATTTTTTCAAGATGACAGACACTTAATAATTTTCAAATCTTAGTTGTTTGATCATTTGATCAAATGATCACATAGCTACGCTTAGTTCCAATGTCTAGCCTTACAATTGCATACATGGCTATAAGCTCTAGACAATGTACTAACAGCCTATTTAGCTAAATTGTTTTTGAATATATTTGAATAATTTTCTGAATGTACTTTGTCTTGTTAGAAGAATTTTTAAAAGAAGATAGCATAAGATAACTTACTCAGACAAGAAGCATAAATAAAAGTAAAAATCCTGCCAAACAGACCCTAAAAAAACTCAATTTAATGAACTGCGAGGCATGAATTTAGTCCAAAAGGAATTCTAATTGCTCGTTTGGTAAATATTAAAATCCAATTAAAATTGAAAATATAACTGTTATTGGGTGTCACTCGTCTAATAAAAGTCAATAATAACGGCTAATTTTTCAATTTTAATCCGATTTTAATCTCTACCAAACACGCCCTAAAACTGTCAAAAATGTTTGTTGGTGTGTTGATTAGTCATCAGTCATTATTCATTATATATATATATAGCCTAGGGATTCCATGCAAAGGACTACTTGCACCGATTCTGGTATTTGTTTGATTGTAGTAAATAAAATGTACTGAATATCCGAGGAGGAATTTGTATGTATACTAAGTAAAGGCCACAACACAAGACAGCTGCTTTAAATTCCACTGTATATTTCATTGTCATGAATGGATTAAAAACAGTATATATCAATTTATTACTACAGTGAAATAATAAATACTGAAAGTTCTTCTGCATCAGTTCCTTGTTTCAAGTATTATCCAGCTGTGATGTACATTACAAGAAGAACATCAATTATTTGTTTCGTAAAAAATATATCTTGTTCAACCCCATTTTTCTATATAAATTCTAGTTGAAATGCAGCACAGAATCATCTAACATTTGTATACATAACTTTACTTGAATAAATTAAAGAAATGGGAGAGAAAGTACCTTTCTGTACAAGGAATTTGCTCATGTTCCTTTTCATCCTTTTTTCTGTGGCCTGTTCGTTGGCTAGTGCACAAAAATGCAACCCTAGTGGGAAAATTAGAGGAAAGAAAGCCCCGAAAAACCAATGCAACAAAGAGCATGATTCGGAGTGCTGCATAGAAGGCAAGTTTTACGACACTTACGAGTGCTCTCCACCCCTGGTGCAGGGACGGACTAAGGCGACTCTGACCTTAAACAGCTTCCAGAAGGGTGGAGAAGGAGGCGGGGCTTCAGAATGCGACGGGAAATTCCACTCTGATAAAACAAAGGTGGTGGCGCTGTCCACCGGATGGCTGAAGAAAAACGCAAAAAGGTGTAATAAAAACATTATTATTCATGCAAATGGGAGGAGTGTGAAAGCCAAGGTAGTGGATGAATGTGACTCTACAAAGGGGTGTGATTCTGAGCATGATTTTCAGCCACCGTGCGCAAATAATATCGTAGATGCTTCTCCTGCAGTTTGGGAAGCATTGGGGGTGCCAAAGAAGGATCGGGGGTTGATGGAGATTTTCTGGGCTGATGCGTGATTTTCAATACCAAGGCCAACACGAATAAACTACAAATTTACGGAGAGTTGAACCTGACCTCCAACTAAAGGTGCAATAAACGTAAACTTAATCAGTCCAAAGGATTACACTTCGTGTGTCCTAGTTATACTCCTCATTATCGTATGATGACGAGCATAGGCAAACATGTTTAATTCTTGTATTAGTATTTGCGTGAATAATCCATCAAAAACCTTTTGATGAATGGAAAAATATGGTCTGGTTTTCTTGTTAATGTTGAATAAATCAAGCCAAATTTAAGTCAACGTCAAAAGTTTGTATTTTGATTTATTTCTTTATTACTCCAAACATGATTTACAATTTAATTTAAAAATCTCACATTCCCTTGATCAGCAGAATGATGGTTAACATTCCTCAAGAAGATCAGAGGAGCTTTAAACATTTAGGATGGAAATGGTTTCTTCCTAAAATTACAAGTACAATTTTCATTAGCCTTTAAAAGAGGCATTCCAAATGAAAATCTGTAGTATATATAGCTGCATGAAAATGAAATTTAGTAATTTACCCAGAGCAACAAAACAAGGAAAAAAAAATCTTTTCGATACCCGAACAAGTTCAATATCAAAAGCAAGAATCATCAGCTAAATTAAACCTTGATCCTTGTACTTCTGTTTTAGATCTGTCAACTCTGTGTGGTTTGATTTGGTCAGACCACTGAAGCAGACAAAAATGGGATTTCTAATTCCTTTTACTCAAATACAAAAAATAGAATACAATAATCATTACTTAAAACAATTAAATATGACAATTGAGGGAACTGTCTGAGTGTGGAAATTGTCCAGCAAGGGTACTATCAGATAAATTCGATCAAGCTACCACGTGTATCATCTCAGCAATCAATTACCAAGGGAAAAAAGTGCAATATTAATTGAGAAATTTGTGTATCTTTTAACTTTTCAAATAGTCACGTCCAAATGAAATAACTCTTGATTATATATCTCCAGAATACCACAAGCATAACCGTGCAAAGACATCTTCCTATATGCTCATGAGCACAATTATAAACTTGCACACATAGCAGGACTTGAAGAGAGGCCCAAGAGGCTATCGCCTCAGTCCCAGCTCTTTAGGGGGCCCGAATTTATTCTTTTTTTGGCTTCCATCTTTATTTTAAAAATCCATTGTCGTTTATACTTGTTCACCATTTTTCGATTCCTCCAAACAATGACACTTCTTCAACAATGATATCGTAAATCACAGAATTAGTGTTTGGATTAGGAATACTCATTTCATTGTGTAACACCATCTCGGTATATATATATATACACACACATCGTTACAAACATCTTTGTTGACCTAATTGTTTATTAACCCTAGTTTTTTAAATTGCATTGACTATAAATATTATATATTTAATTAATTATTGTATAGTTTTGTCTCTAAATTAATTTACATTTTTTCAATATCTTGTTGATCAGATCATTAATTTGTTTGTGGGATTGAATTTTTCTATTCTCAATCTATAATCCGTTATTAATTAATATGAATTTGTGTCTTCTAAGGAGTAATTGGGTGCAATATATGGTTGAATATGATGTGGTTTAAATTTTTTTCCATTTTATTCTCTTACATTATGAAAATATTTATGACCTTAAATGATATATTGTTATTGTGGTTGCAATAACAATATTTTTTTTTTCTCTAAAGGTTGTGAGCAATGTACAAACTGTGTAAAATTTAAACATTTTTACTGATAAGAAGTTTATTTCCTATTTTGTATAAAGTTGAATTTCTTATGAGTGCAAAGTGTATTTACCATACATAAGCAATGGAAGGAATCTTCTCCCACTATAGCTAAGTTAGAAACATTGATTATTTTTATTTTCCTTTTATGTTAATAGATTGTTTGGACACTTTTTTTTTTTACAAATTTGGCTTCACAGATATTTTATAATCAAGTTGTAAAGTAGAAACAAAAATCTTAGTTTGCTTTTGTACTTGTGCATGAAATATTTAGAAAAGCAGCTAAAGATCAAACAAGTAAGTCAAATATCATATCGATTACAGTTGTATCAGTAGAAAGAAGTTTTTCTAACTTGAAATTAATCAAGATTTATCTCCGGTCAACTATGTTACAATAAAGATTGAATGGATTGACCATGTTATCTATTGAAAACGGAATGATTGAACACCTCGACTATTCAAAATTGATTAATATTTTTGTCTCTAAGATTGCAGAACGAGTTGTATTTAAGTGATATATATATATATATATATATATATATTTTTAAAATTTTTTTTTTGTTATGTTTTTGTTGATTTTAAGTTAGCAAATTTATTTCCGTAAAACTCTCATAAATGGAAAAATAAATTGATCATTTGCTACGATTTAGAATCTCAAATTCTAAAATTTGCCTAAGTCTCGCGAAACACAGGTACTGACCTGCGTGTACACATGCTATCCCATTGACATGCTTGAAGTGTCGTACCCACATTCGTTTTTGTTATCATGTAAAACTTGTAATCATGTCCAATGCACACTACATAGGGTTCCAAGTACACTTCAAAATATACTTTACCAAAACTACTCACTTAGCACCAAAAAGTAAGAATATAAATATTTTCATGTAAAAATTCCCTTGTAGAAGCCCAAGTTAATATCATTTCCTTTAGTATCCTGCAATCACACAGTTTTAGAATTACATATGGTATACATTAACTAGAATGTCGTACAGAATTATGAGAAAATAAGACCATAGAACGATTTAATTACATGTGTAGCTGATGAAGGTTCAGCATTTCGATACTTGTCTGGCCAGGCCCGAAATTCATGTGATAACACTAAAAGTCGAATAATATCGAACAAGCTCACTATAACATCAGCATGTTCAAATTAACTCTACCGATGTTTATAAGTATAAATACTGAATTGTGTCTCTTTAAGTTCACATTTTATTACGGTAAAATTTCTTACTTCTACTACTGTCAACTAAGAACAAGAATCACCACCAATCAAATCATCATCTATACAAATAACACTCAAACAAATAAAAAATCTACAACTAGCTAGGAAATAAATTCAGAACCAAATAAAATAGTCTAGACCCCTTTCTTTCTGTACAAAGTGATTTTTTCTAAATAATATTGTGGTTAAAAAAGACTTTGATTTGAAAAAGAATAAATTTAATCTAAAAATTTGACTAGAAAGGGAATAAAAAGGGAATAAAGAAAATAATTTAACTATCCATAAACTAGCAAGTTGTTAGGAATCTTATTTAAAAAATATTATAAAATCTCAAGTAAATAAATTATACCTTTTAATGATTTACTACCTACCTTTCATGATGTTTTACTCTTCAAACCTTAACCGTTTGATCATTTGATCAAATGTTTTACTATTCAAATTATATGACGTACGACAAATATAAATTGTCCTCTTAAATTTGTAGTCATGATGATCCTATCATATCAACTATCTCTTGATCCAATATGTCTAGACTTTCCATTCCATACATGGCTATAAGCTCTAGCCAGCAGACTAAAAACACTAAATTGAATGAACTGGGAGGTATAGATTTAGGCTAAAAGGAATTTTAAGACTGTCAAAATTGTATGTGTTAAGTGTGGATTAGTCAGTATTCATAAGTTAACACTTCCTAAACCAATAAAAATTAATTATTAATAATACGTAGATATAACCTAGGGATTCCTTGCTTGCACTCAATCTGCTCTTTGTTTGATTGTGCTGAATATTCGAGGAGGAATTTGTATGTATATTCAGTAAAGGCCAAGAGCCCCAAGACAGCTGAACTAAATTATACCGTCTATTACATGGACATGAATGGATTAAAAACAGTATATATCAATTTAATACTACAATGAAATAACAATCACTGCACAAGAATTCAGTAAGTTCTTCTGCATCAGTTCCTCGTTTCATATATTATCCAGCTATGATGTACATTACAAGAATAATAATTATTTTTGTAAAAAAAAATGTGTTTTTTTCGACCCTCTTTTTCTATATAAGCTTTAGTGGAAATGTAGCACAGTATCATCAAACAGTTGTATATAAAAACTTTGCTCGAACAAGTTAAAGAAAATGGGAGAGAAAGTATGAGAATAGCGGGTTGATTTCAGTAGATAATTCAAAAGGAAAAACACAAGAGAAAACGTCAAGAAAAAAACAAGAGAATTCTTTATTATTCCTTCAACATGCGAAAACAACCCACAAGCCGGGCTACATAGCTAAAAATCATAATTATCAGAATTTTACCAAAACTAGAAAAATCTCAATAGTCATACCAAAAGAAAGTACGTAATAAAAGAAATAATATCCCAAAAATCTGACTCAAATCAAGTTCATAATCTATTTTAAAAGGCAAACGAAATATTATCAAAAAAGGAAAAAAAAAGTAAAATTGGGGATTCAGAAGGAAAACAGAAGATTTTTCCCTCGAAATCGATGTGCACCGAGCAAAGCTAGTGACCACGACGTGCGTGCCGAAAAGAGCTTTCCAAATTATGGTCATGAGCGCGATTCTGATAACCGTAGCTAAAGTTATGACCAAAATATCAAAACGTGTCCAAAAAGGCCCTAATTAAGAAATATTGTCGATTACTTGTCATTTTTGCACTGATCCGCCAAGTCAGGGTACCTCAACACCATCAACGAGCTATCGGACAACTCGACATCATCTGATTCGGATCCTCCAGCATCAAAGTACCTTTCTACACAAGGCATTTTCTGGTGTTCCTTTTCATCATTTTAGCTATGGCCTGTTCCTTATCTAGTCCACAAAAATGCAACCCTAGTGGGAAAATCAGAGGAAAGAAACCACCTGAAAAACCAATGCAGCACATAGAATGACTCAGAAAAGAAGGCAAGCTTTATAACATTTACAAGTGCTCTCCACCCAGGTGAATGGGCAAACTAAGGCGATTCTGACCTTAAACTGTTGGAGGAAAGAGGGGTTTACCAACTTGATTTGGCTAAGACTTGATAGGAAGGACAATACTAATAGGAAGAGGTAAATAAAATGTAACTTATATTTCTCAACTTCAACACTTACAACACTTGACTTGACTTGTTGTTACAAAATGGAGGGACTCTACCCCTTTATATAGGGCTTACATGAGACTTCTAGACCACACATTAATTTAGAGAATTCTAGTCCATAAATTTTCATGAGGCTTCTAGATTTCATATTTGGACTAAATATTTTCCTAGAGTATTCTAGATACAATGCATATTTATGATCACATCTATTACTTAGATATTTACATGGGTCTTTCTAGAATATAATTCTAGAAAATGCTAGACTTTGTTGGACCTTTGAATTGGGCCTATGAGCAAAATTCTTAAACTCATATTACTTACTCCAAAATCAAGTTTACTTTCCAACATCCCCCCTTAAACTTGATTTTGCTACTCCAAGTAAAGTTCTTAGGTTGCAGAACACGTCATGCTTGAGTGGCTTAGTGAAAATGTCGGCAATCTGCTCTTGAGAGGTTACATACTTCAATTGCACCTCATTCTTTGCAACGCTCTCTCTTACAAAGTGACACCTTATATCGATATGCTTGCTTCTATCTTGAAATACTGGATTCTTTGCCAATGCCAGTGCTGATTTGTTGTCAACATGGATCTCAGTCGGTTCATCTTGTAAAACTCCAAGTGTCTTCAACAAGTTTCTAAGCTAAATTGAATGGCAAATTCTTGATGTAACTGCAACATATTCAGCTTCACATGTAGATAGCGCCACGATCGATTGCTTCTTCGAGCTCCAAGTGAATGCAGTGTTGCCCAAGTAGAATACATATCCAGTAGTGCTCTTTCTATCGTCAATGTCTCCGCCCCAATCACTATCACTATAGCCAACAAGTTTGAATTCATTAGATGATGAATAGATTAAACCATAGTCAAGCGTACCTCTGATGTAGTGAAGAATCCTCTTTGCAGCTTTCATATGGGTCATGGTGGGTATCTCCATATAGCGACTGATTAGCCTTACTCCAAAGAGGATATCTGGTCTTGTGCATGTCAAATATCTTAGACTTCCGACAAGACTCTTAAAGAGTGTTGGATCCACTTTTTCACATTCATCATACTTCGATAACTTGGTTCCAGATTCGACGGGGGTGCATACAGGCTTGCAATCCACCATGTTGAATTTCTTTAGAACTTTTTTCGCGTACCCTTCTTGTGAGATAAAGATACCATCCTCCATTTGCTTTACCTCAATCCCAAGATAGTAGGCCATAAGACCGATATCTGTCATCTCGAATTCTTGAGCCATGACCTTCTTAAACTCAGTGATCATGCTTAGATTATTTCCTGTGAATATAAGATCATCCACATACAAACAAACAAGCAAGATATCTCCTTTTTCATTTACCTTTGTGTAAAGGGCATACTCGTGAGGGCATTTTGTAAAGTCATTTTCTAGAAAATACTTGTCAATTCTACTATTCCATACCCTTGGAGCTTGTTTCAACCCATATAAAGCCTTTTTGACTTTTAAGACTTTACCTTCATGCCCTTTTATTTTATATCCCATTGGTCGCTTCACATAAACTTCTTATTCAAAATAACCATTTAGAAAAGCTGATTTCACATCCATTTGAAAAATCTTCCACTTGTTTTGCGCGGCAAGAGAGATAATTAATCTTATAATTTCTAAGTGAGCAACAGGGGCAAATACCTCTTCAAAATCGATCCCCGACCGTTGGTTGTAGCTTTTGGCAACCAATCTTGCTTTGTATCTCTCCACTTTTCCTTTAGCATTCTTCTTTACCTTGTACACCCATTTGACTTCGATTGCTCTTTTTCCTTTGGGAAGAGTCGTCAACTCCCATGTATCGTTTTTCTCAATAGCTTTAATCTCTTCATCCATGGCATATCTCCATCTTTTATTTTGCGCTGCTTCTTCATACCCCATTGGCTCACAATCGGAAAAAAAATAAAAAAAGTATGAGATTATTTTGATTATCTGTTACCTCATATAGCTCTTGTAGGCTCCTCATCCATGGTGTTTTTCGCTTGAGCTTGCTCCTTGTGAAAATACTGGTGAAGCATCTCTATGAGCAGGTGATAGGGGTGGACTGGTAAGCTCTTGCTGCTCTTCATTCTCTTTTTCTTCTTCCTCAAAGAATGGCAAGAAGTCGTAGTCTTCTTCTTGGACACCCCAATCCCAATCTCCTTCTTCATTGAACTCGACGTCTCTACTTATGATAATCTTCTCCTTGCTTGGATTATACATTTTGTAGCCTTTGGAGCGAGAGTCATAGCCAATAAAGACATATCTTTCACTCTTATCATCTAGCTTGGACCGTTTTTGATCCGGCACATGAGCATATGCAATGCTCCCAAAAACTCGTAGGTGAGAGATACTGGGCTTCCTTCCACTCCATGCTTCTTGTGGTGTCTTATTCCACACACTTCTAGAAGGAGATCGATTAGATAGGTATACAGCGCAATTAACAGCTTCGGCCCAAAGTTCTTTGGGCAATCTCTTGCTTTTGAGCATGCAGCAGGCCATGTTAAGAATTGATCTATTTTTTCTTTCGGCTACTCCATTTTGTTGTGGAGAGTATGAAACTGTTAATGGGCGACGAATTTTATTTTCCTCACAATATTTCTCAAACACTTTGGAGGTAAATTCTCCTCCTCTATCCGATCTCATGGCTTTTATGCTATAGCCACTTTCCTTTTCAATGAGAGCTTTAAACTTCTGGAAAGTTCTAAAAACTTTCGATTTCTGTTTGAGAAAATAGACCCAAGTCTTTCTACTAAAATCATCAATGAAGAGAACAAAGTAATTGTTCTTACCGAGAGAGCTTGGATTGATTGGCCAACAAACATCTGCGTGTACAAGTTCTAGTGGCTTCTTAGCTCTTGTAGATGCTTCTTTTGGAAAACTTTTCCTCGAATGCTTCCCAAGTAAGCATCCTTCACATAATTGATCCGAATGATTTATTGGAGGCAAACCTTTTACCATATTCTTCTTACTTAACAACTTTAAGCCCCCAAAATTAAGATGCCCAAATCTTAAGTGCCAAAGCTAAGATGAATTTTTAAACCAAGCTTTTAAGCATTTAGCAACATCATTTTGAATGTTTAATGCAAACGTTCTATTTCTTGTCATAGGGACTTTAGCAATCAGATTTTCTCTTTGATCTCTTATTGAAAGACTATGATCTTTCAAATGAATATCATAGCCCTTCTCTAAGAGTTGTCCCAAGCTCAGAATATTATTCTTCATATTGGGCACATAGTAGACATTTGAGATAAATTGATGCATACCATTCTTAAACCGAATCAAGATTTTACCTTTGCCTTTCATGGGGATCTTTGATTCATCTCCAAAAGTGATATTGCCGCTTACCGATTCATCGAGCTCCACGAACATGTTTCTTCTTCCGCACATATGGTTGCTTGCTCCCGTATCCAAGTACCAAGTGTTTATTTCCTTGCTTTCTTTACCTTTGTATGCCATCAATAGTATAGGATCCACTTCATTTTCTTGACTAGCATAGTTGGCTTTCTCCTTGACTTGGTTAGTACCATTTCTACATTCTAAAGCATAATGGCCAAATTTTTGACAATTGTAACATTTAACTTGAGATTTGTCATACCTTGGCCTTTCATTTTGCCTCGTACCTTTTCCTCTTCCATAACCTCTAGTGGAAAACAAGTTTAGGCTTCTTTCCTCCTTGTAGAATGCACTTCTTCCTTGATTTTGGCCACGTCCTCTTCCTCTTTAGCTTCTCCTATTGCTGAACTTTCCTTCACCCTTATTCAAGGTGAGGTTTGTTTGAAGAGCTTGCTCTAATGGCTCTTCTTTCACCTTCTTCTTTAGTCTTTCCTCATGGGCTTGTAAAGATTCCATGAGTTGATCGACACTCATACTATCTATATCTTTAGATTCCTCAATAGCTACAACTATGTAGTCAAATTTAGAATCTAAAGACCTAAGTATCTTCTCAATTACTCTAGTGTCACTCAACTTTTCTCCATTCCTCTTTAATTGGTTCACAATGGTCAATACTCTTGAAAAGAAATCAGAGATTGATTCCTATTGTGTCATATGTAAAGCTTCAAACTCACCTCGAAGTATTTGGAGTCGAACCTTTTTCACCTACTCAACTCCTTTGTGGGAGTTTTGCAAGATCTCCCATGCTTCCTTACTTGTAGTAGCACAAGCTACTTTCTCGAACATGCCTTCATCTAAGGCTTGATAGATGAAGGTGAGCGCCTTATTGTCCTTCTTCCTTGCATCCTTCAAACTATCCCTTTGTGCTTGGGATAGAGTGACCTCGTCACGTGGCTCCGTGTAGCCTTTCTCTACGATCTCCCATGCATCTTACGACCCGAGCAATGCCTTCATCCTTATGCTCTAATTGTCGTAGTTATCCTTGTTAAGTTGAGGGACTTGAAAAGGAATCATCCCACTTGCCATTTTTCACAAGGACCTCAGGGCTTTGATACCAGTTTGTTGGAGGAAAGAGGGGTTTACCAACTTGATTTGGCTAAGACTTGATAGAGAAGGCAAAAAAGCTCGGCGGCTCGGGCGGCTCGGGCTCGGCGCGGAAAAAGCCCGAGCCGGGCCCGGCTCGGGCTCGGTCGCACCGAGCCGAGGCTCGGGCCGAGCCCCACGTGGGGGCTCCGAGCCGAGCCCGGGCCGGCCCGTGTCACGGGCCAAAATGGCCCGTTTTTTAAAAAAAAAAAAAAAAAAAATATAAAACTGAAATCTGCCTGCAAATTTGCAGGCGAGATTTCTACTGTAGCACGCACTAGAAGGCTGCGTGCTACGAGCACTATGTGAGCGGCTTTCTACGCTACGGGCGGCTAGATTAGATAGCGTAGCGACTAGAAAGCTCACATAGGGCGGCTATCTGCTACGAGATTCGTACTATGTGACGGCTAGAATTCTAATTTGCACAGTGCCGAGCGACGAATCCGCTCGAAATCGGCGATTCATCTGTCTGATTTCAGGCAGATTCAAAAAATTTTAAAATTTCGCGTGTTTTCAAAAAAATTTTCTGAAAAATCATATCACAAGTCAGACACATTATGCGTTAACGTGCACGCAAGATTTTTTCTTGCGTGCACGCAAAATTTTTTTTTTTTTTTTATTTTAAAATTTGAAATTTTTTTTTCTGTCTATAAATACGAGAAAATTTTTCTATTTCATATCACTCTTCATTCTTCAATCGCTTAACTCAGTATTATTTTCAATTTACTCATTTTGCTATATTCTTTACTACGATATTCTATATTCTCCATTTCTCCTCTCCTATTTTTTTACATATCATATTCTTAATTCTTTACTACAATTTTCCTCTATTATAAATTTATAATACGTACACATGGATTTTACCAGTGATGAGATTAATCAGTTTAGAGGTAGTTCGAGTACTCCATTGGGGTACAATACATCTCAAAATGTTCCAATTGATTTGGAAGATATTGAGGAGGAGGAAGTAGTCGAGGTTAAGAAGTCGAAAAAAGAGTCTGCAGATTGTTGGCAACATATGACTCGAAAAAAAGTTGGGGTTCAAAATGGAGTCGATATTTGGAAAGCATGTTGCAATTATTGCGGTAAAGAACTCAGTTGGAAGCCTAGTTCGAGCACATCGCATTTAAACAGACACATATTAAGAAGTTGCAAAGCGAAACCAGTCGGTCTTGACCCGAAACAGACCGAACTAACATTTACTGGTTCCGGTTCTACTCTTTCCACTTTTGTATATTCACAGGAAAGATTTCGTGAAGGAATGGTTGCATACGTGGCTGCAGCAGAGATGCCGCTAACGATGATCGAGTCAATACACTTTACTCGTCTTGTGCAGAATTATCTCCAACCCAGGTATCATTCTTATTGTAGAAATACACTTCGTTCTGATGCTATAAAATTATATAACAAAAGAAAACAAAATAATATTGAAAGTTTAAAAACTTTTAATTGTGTTATATCATTTACCTCTGATTTATGGACCGGTGTTAATAAAAAAGGTTATATTGCTGCTACAGCTCATTACATTGATCACCTATGGATTATGCATAAAAGAATTATTACATTTAGATGTGTAGAATATCCTCATAATGCGACTAACATATACATGATTTTAAAAGATATTATACAAGAATATGGTATGCAAGAAATGATTCGAAGTTTTACTTTTGATAATGCTAGTGTAAACAAAGTTGTTGTCGATAAATTTATTGATGATTTGAACCCTATATTTGGAGGTTTATTTTTCCATCAACGTTGTGTATGCCACATTATTAATTTGATTGTAAAATCTGGATTAGAACATATAAAAACACAGTTAGATAAAATTAGGCAAGCAATTAATTTTATTACTGCATCACCTGCAAGAAAGCAAGCATTTAACAGTTTATGTCTTTGAGTATGGCTTAGAAGAGAAATCATTTGTCACTGATGTATCACATAGATGGAATTCTACATATCTTATGTTACACTCGTGTGAAAATTATGATAAAGTTATTACAATGTATTATAATGGTAGGCATACATATGGACCCGAACATAATTTGGAAGATTGGGAATGGAATCTTGCATTTATCGTTAAAACATTTTTAAAACCGTTTTTCAATGCCACAAAGGAATGTAGCGGTATTTATTACCCTACATCTTCACTTGTTTTACAACATTTTTCTATTTTGCACAAACATTTCAAAGACATAGGAATTTCCCAATTTTTGTTGATGTAGTTTATTCTATGGAGTTAAAGTTTCGTAAATATTGGGAAGAGATACCCTCATTATTTTTATTAGCTTCTGTAATGGACCCTCGACTTAATTTAACTGGCACAAAAGCTATTATAAATGGGATTTCACGTTTCATGGATATACAATTTTCACATACGAATATAGAATCAATGTTATGCGAAATGTATAACTATTACGCTGAAAAAGAAGGTCAGTGTAGTTCTTCCCAAAATACTTTTTCAAAGAACACTTCAACAAATGTAGATAATATATGGAGTTATTTAGAGATCAATACTAGTATTCCCTCATTTAGTTCTAGTTCGTCAATATCTAGAGCAATAGATGTCAGTGGTACAAATCTTGAAATTCCTTCGGAGTTAGCTAGGTATATGTGCGTGGACGTTCGTAGTATGTTACAACCACAAGAATTACAGGATTTTAGTCTTTTATCATGGTGGAGATGTAACGAAAGGCAGTATCCAATTGTATCAAAAATTGCTCGCGATCTACTAACACCGCCGGTGTCTACAGTAGCATCGGAGGCTGCATTTAGTTTAGGTGGTCGAGTTTTAAGTGACGAACGATCAAGACTAAAAGAAGATATATTGGAGGCTTTAATATGTTTGAAGGACTGGGAATGTGCGGAATTACGTCTTCAAGAACAAGTTGATAGTATAATGGCCGATGAGTTACAGCAGATTAAAGCATAAGATATTGTAAGTTTTTAAATTGTTTAGTTTCAATTCAATACGTAATTTTTAATTTTTTTTTTGTTTTAAAAAAAATTGTACACGAAATATTTTATTCGTGTACAATTTTAACTCCGCCTACGATAATTGTAGCCGGTCCCAAGCCCGGATAAAGGAGGAGGGTTTTATTCTTCAATGATAAATATAATAGTTATTGCCTTGAATTATTGGAATTACGACCCTCAAGGAAATTTCACCATGACATTAAAAGAAATAAATGTTACATACTTTAAGTAAAAATGAAGTTTTCATAATCTCTTTAATTTATAACACGTGTTATTATTAAAATGTACAATTTTTTTTTTTTAATGTAGATTTTATTTATAAAAAAAAAAAAAAAAAAAAAAAAAAAAAAACCGAGCCGGCTCGGCCCGGTAAGGCTCGAGCCTAAAGCTCGGGCCGAGCCTAATTTTTTTTGGCCGGGCCCGGCTCGGCTCGGCTCGGGCCAAAAAAAGCTCGGTCCAAAAAAGCTCGGGCTCGGCCCGAGCTTTTTTTCCCCGGCTCGGGCTCGGCTCGGCTCGGCTCGTTGCCACCGCTAAGACTTGATAGGAAGGGCAATACTAATAGGAAGAGGTAAATAAAATGTAACTTATATTTCTCAACTTCAACACTTACAACACTTGACTTGACTTGTTGTTACAAAATGGAGGGACTCTACCCCTTTATATAGGGCTTACATGAGACTTCTAAACCACACATTAATCTAGAGAATTCTAGTCTATAAATTTTCATGAGACTTCTAGATTTCATATTTGGACTAAATATTTTCCTAGAGTATTCTAGATACAATGCATATTTATGATCACATCTATTACTTAGATATTTACATGAGTCTTTCTAGAATATAATTCTAGAAAATGCTAGACTTTGTTGGGCCTTTGAATTAGGCCTATGAGCAAAATTCTTAAACTCATATTACTTACTCCAAAATCAAGTTTACTTTCCAACATAAACAGCTTAGAAAAGGGTGGAGGAAGAGGCAGGCCATCAGAATGCGATGGGAAATTCCTCTCTGATAAAACAAAGGTGGTTGTGCTATCCACCGGATGGCTGAAGAATAATGTGAAAAGGTGTAATAAAAACACTATTATTCATGCAAATGGGAGGAGTGTGAAAGCCAAGGTAGTGGATGAATGTGACTCTACAAAGGGGTGTGATTCTGAGCACGATTTTCAGCCACCGTGCGCTAATAATATCGTAGATGCTTCTCCTGCAGTTTGGAGAGCTTTGGGGGTGCCAAAAAAGGACTGGGGGTTGATGGAGATTTTCTGAGCTGGTACATGATTTTCAATACTAAGGCCAACACAAATAAACTACGAATTTAGGAGGAGATTTTAGTTTCACCTCTAGCTAAAGGTACAATAAATAATTGAACTTACTATATATGTCCAAAAAGAATCACATTTCGTGCGTCCTAGTCATACTGGTTATCATATAATGTCAAGCATAGGCAAACAGACTTTAATTCTTGTATTATTATTTGCATGAATAGTCCATCAAAAACTTTTTGATGGATGGAAGAATATAGTGTCTGGTTTTCTTGTTAATATTGCACAAATCATGCAAAATTTAAGTCAACATCAAAGTTTGTGCTTTCATTTATTTCTTTACAAATCAAGCTTGATTTACAATTTAATATAAAAATCTCAATGTGCCTAGAACAGCAGAATGGTGATTAACATTCCTCAAGAAGATTAAGCAAAGGTGCTTTAAACATCTAGGATGAAAACGGTTTCTTCCTAAATTTACAAGTTCAATTTTCTTTTGCCTTTAAATGAGGCCTTCCAAATGAAATCTAATCGCATCCAATCAAATCATCATCTATACAAATGATACTAGCCCTGTTTGGTCCACATTATTTTTTTCATTCTCATTTTTCCACTCATGTTCAACCACACATTTTTCAATAAAATAATATTTTCCATCACATTAATAATTTTTTCTTCTTTTTCAACCACATACTCCCCATCACATCAAAAACAAAAATGCATTCTTGGCTAAAAAATGTGCACCAAACGAGGGCTCAGTAACAAATACAAAAATCTAAAATTATAAAATAAACTAAAAATAAAATAGTCTATAAAAGATTCCAAAACAACCCCATATACCAGAGTTATTTGTTCCTCTTTCTTTCTGGACAAAGTGATACCTAAATATTATGGACACCCTTGTCATGAAATAACCCACTAAAGAAGGGTTACTATTTGTTCTATTCTATTGGTAGAACCCATGACATTTTGTACCCAAAACAAACGCGTTACCAAGCTGCGCCACATCCCTTCATTTAGGAACAAGCATAACATAAAGAAATTACTCACATCTATCTTAATAAAAAAGTAATAAAGTGTCTTGGATTCAAATTATGTAAAAAGTCTTTCGCTATAAATCTGGCTTAATTACCACATTTCCTCCTTTCATTTTTTGTTTCCTTTTTTTTTTGACACTTTTCCAATGAAAGACCCTCTATTTGGTCAAAAATGATTTTGATTTGAAAAAAGCAATATTTTATAAAATTTTGACTAGAAAAGGGAATAAAACGAAATTTAGAAAATTATTTATAAACTAGCAAGTTGTCATGAATCGTAATTGGAAAATTATATAAATTAAGTAAAATAAATTATACTAATATAATTTTATTTAAAAATTGATAGAAATACGAATTCGGGAAAAAAAAAGGAATAAGGAAAAACTAAATGAAAAAAATTTATAAATACAATATTGTTTGATTCTAGTAAAAAAGAATGTGTACGGAATGTTCTAGGAAAAAAAATGGAAATCTTTCGACTTCATTAAGCATAGCCGCATAAATACTATGATACAAACATGTTGAAATTTAAATAAGGGAATGCATATTCCTACAAAGGTCTTGAGTTTGCTAACTACCTTTTGTGATGATAGAAACTTATTTTTACTATTCCAATGTTAATCTTTGGATCATTTGACCAAATGATTTACAATTCAAATTATATGATTGTTACAATAATTATTATATACCATCCTTCAGTTAAATCAATAGTGATATTTCCGTCAGTAATCAATTATCTCAGATAGCTATGCTTCGATCAAATATATGGTCATCTTGAAGAGAATTTTCTCCTATCACTATGACGGAATATATAGATTACTTTTCCAATCGTCCCGCGAAGACACATGTTCAAAAAGATTCTCGAGATTTTTGACTAAAGAAGCGCGCTCCTGTTAGCGTAACATAGGTGTCTTTCTTGGTTTATAATAAATGACTTCTATCGTCTACATTCTATACACTGAGTATAAGTTCTAGCTGGCGGGAGGCATAAATTTAGGCTACAAGGAATTTTAAGACTGAAAATTGCATGTTGGAGTTTGGCTTAGTCAGTGTTCATTAGTTAACACTTCCTAAACAAATAAACATTAATTATTAAAAATATATAGCCTGGGGATTCCCTGCAGGGACCAAGTTGCGCTGGATCTGGTATTTTGATTGTAGTATATAAAATGTACAGAATATTCGAGGAGGAATTTGTATGTATATTCAGCAAGGGCCACAAGACAGCTGCTCTTATTATTATACAGTATATTACATTGACAAGAATGGATTAAAAACAGTGTATCTAATTTTTTTTACTACAATGAAATAATAATTACTGGACAAGAATTCAGTAAGTTTTTCTGCATCAGTTCCTCGTTTCATATATTAACCAGCTGTGATGTACAGTATAAGACAAACATCGATTGTTTTCCGAAAAAAAATTGTCTTGTTCGGCCCTATTTTTCTATATAAATTCTAGTAGAAATGCAGCACAGAATCATCAAACATTTGTATAAAAATTTTACTGAAGAAGTTAAGAAAAAGGGAGTCTGCACAAGACATCTCTGGTTTTCCTTTTCATCATTTTTGCTATGGCCTATTCATTGGCTAGTGCACAAAAATGCAACCCTAGTGGGAAAATTAGAGGAAAGAAACCCCTGAAAAACCAATGCAACAAAGAGAATGATTTGGAGTGCTGCATAGAAGGCAAGTTTTACTACACTTACAAGTGCTCTCCACCCCTGGTGAAGGGACGGACTAAGGCGACTCTGACCTTATACAGCTTCGAAAAGGGTGGAGATGGAGGCGGGGCTTCAGAATGCGATGGGAAATTCCACTCTTATAAAACAAAAAGATGGTGGCGCTCTTAACTTAGTCTGCGTTTTGAGGGGCCAAGACGTAGACCCTATTATTAGTTGTCGAAGGTAGACACGTGGGTACAAAAAAAAAAAAAAAAAAAAAAAAAAAAAAAAATATATATATATATATATATATATATATATATATATATATATATATATGAAATGGTGTAATAAAAGAATTATTATTCATGCAAATGGGAGGAGAGTGAAAGCCAAGGTGGACGAATGTGACTCTACAAAGGGAGTGATTCCGAGCTCTATTTTCAGCCACCGTGCACGAATTATAATATTGTAGATACTTCTCCAGCAGTTTGGGAAGCGTTGGAAGTACCAAAGAAGGACTGGGGGGTTGATGGAGATTTCCCGGGCTGATGCATGATTTTCAATGCTAAGGCCAACATGAATAAAATAAGGAGGAGAATTGATGAAGGCAAAATAATAATTTCATTTAATTTCGAGTTTATTTGTTTTTGCCGTTTATGGTAATTTTTGTTTTGACAATATCTTAGTCAAATAAACTTGGATTTGATTTTGATTTGTTGGGGGATGATCCTGGTAATTAAAAGAATCAAGATCCGTCATTATCTCAATTTTTTTTTCATTTTTTTAAAAAATAATATTTTTTATTATTATGTAATTTATTTCCAAATTTTCTTAGAGTTTCGCTATTTAAACGTTGTAAGCCCTTTGAGACAGCTCAGTTTTGAATGAAATAAAGTTTTTCCTTGAATTTCTCATGATTAAAATTATTTTTGTGAGATTTTTGTCTTTTCTATAATCTTCCCCTGCATCAGTTGGTATCAAAACTGAAGTCGTTCCTTCACCATGCCGTCAAGGAGACGTCAAGAAGCCTGTGAAGCCTTAGTAGAGGTGATACATAGACGTGATAAAATCGCACAACTGCGTCAACAAGTGGAGTTGCTGACACAGCAAGTTGCTGCACTTATGCTGCAGCAACATGTGCATAGAGGTCGTGGTCGTCGTGGACAGGTTCCGATTGAGGAAGTTCAACATCGTGATCATAATATACAGGATGTCACGATTGAAGACATTGAAGAAATAATAGAGGATGAAGAGTTTGATTATGACGGTCTACCTGTATTTGACAATGAAGACATTGAAGAAGCAATAGAGGATGAAAAGTTTGATTATGAAGGTCCGCCTGTATTTGACAATGAAGACATTGAAGAAGCAATAGAGGAGAAAGAGTTTGATTATGAATATCCACATGTATTTGACAATGAAGACACTGAAAAAACAACAAAGGAGGAAGAGTTTGATTATTACGGTCCGCCTGTATTTGACAGTGAAGGTGTAGAAGAGGCAGTAGAAAAGGAAGAGTTTGAGGTTCGTGATGTGGGTCAGGCATTAGTGATGAGGTGGAGTTTTTTGACTTCCTTGGAAAATAACATTGACTGGTTGCGTACTAATCTCTTACAGTCGAAGTGTACTGTTGGGGAAAAGAAAAGTGTGTTGCTTCCATATAAGGGCTCAGTAAAAACTGTTGGGGATGACGCCAATTTACTTACCAGAGTGAAGTTCGAGACAAATATGGAAGGATATGAGATAGTGTATGTGTTGGTGGAAAAGTCAATTGACAGTGAGCAGGAGGTCACTCGCAGAATTCAGTCATTGCTAGAAGAATTTCATGGAGACTTCCCGGAAGAGCTTCCAGATGGATTGTCGCCAGAGCCGTCATTTCGTGGTGATAATTCTGATGATGATGAGGTTTTTATCCCGTCAAATTCGAGGGCGAATTTTTCTCAACCCGTGGAAAATGATAAAGGAAAAATAATAATTTCATTTAATTTCAGGTTTGTTCGTTTTTTGGCGAATTACTAGTCTAATTTGATTGGAAATGGGCCAATGATCACAACACAGGGTCTTTGGCCCTAATACACGTCAAATTTTGGACAAATTCCATCGTTTTGGACAAATTCCATCGTTTATGGTAATTTTTGTTTTTGCAATATTTTAGTCAAATAAACCCGGATTTGATTTTCGTTTGTTGGAGGATGATCCTGATGATTAGGAAAATCAAAATCCGTTATCTCAATTTTTTTCATTTTTGGAAAAAAATAATATTTTTTATTATTAGGTAATTTCTTTCCGAATTTTCTTAGAGTGTCGCTATTTAAACGTTGTAAATCCTTTGAGGCAACTCAATTTTGGATGAAATAAAATTTTTCCTTGAATTTCTCAGATTGAAATTCTTTTTGTGAGATTTTTGTCTTTCCTATAATTTTCCCATGCATCAAGAGTTCAACCCGACCTCCAACTAAAGGTACAATAAAAGTAAACTTTCTCAGTCCAAAGGATTACACTTCGTGTGTCCTAGTTATACTTCTCGTTATCGTATGATGACGAGCATAGGCAAATATGTTTTAATTCTTGTATTAGTATTTGCATGAGTAATCCATCAAAAACCTTTTGATGAATGGAAAAATATGATCTTGTTAATGTTGAATAAATCATGTGTGGTTTAATTTATTTCTTCATTACTCAAATGTGATTTTACAATTTAATGTAAAAATCTCACATTCCATTGATCAGCAGAATGGTGATTAACATTCCTCAAGAAGATCAGAGGAGCTTTAAACATTTAGGATGGAAAAGGTTTCTTCCTAAATTTACAAGTACAATTTTCATTCGCCTTTTGAAAGGGGCCTTGCAAATGAAAATCTATAGTGTATATAGCTGCATGAAAATGAAATTGACCTGGCCAAAAGTCCAAGTGATACATGATAAAAGTCGAATGATATCGAACGAAGCTCACTATAACATGAGCTTGTACAAATCAACTTTACTGGTGTTTATAACTAAATTCTGAACTCTCCCCTTAATTTCATATTTTACTATGATAAAATTTCATACTTCTCCTACTACTTTTACCTGTGAACAAGAATCGCGTCCAATAAAATCATCGTCTACACAAATGACACTCAGAAACAAATACAAAAATCAACCAATTGAAGACCCATACACGATTCATGTTAATAAGTAGATAGGAAAAGAAGTAAAACCTCGACACCTCGACGGTGAAGTCATGAACTGATTGTGGCTGGGCTGATTGGCTGGCCCTGGCGTGATCTAACCTCAGACCCAAAAACAGAAAATTGCTTGAATTAATACGAAACTGAAGAATACAAATATCTTGTTTTGGTAATTTGAAAAGGCAAGGAAATTGAACGAATTCATTTCACTTTAGAATTGATGAAAATTGCTTTGGCTGATCAATTTTGCATTGATCAAAGAACGAGTTGAAGAACAAAGCATGGAGAGGTTAAACAAAAATGGCCATAGTAAATATATATTTACAAATGATGCAAGTTACTTATTATTGAAGTGATAGTAATATAAGCAAAAACAATACTCTCAAAATTTATTTTCAACTATACATTATTCAATAAAATAATTACACGTAAATCAAAGAATTTTTCATATTTTTTAACTATACATTCTCCAAAAAAATTACTATTTTAAAATACATTTTTAACCAAAAAAGGGGCTCAAACATGGGCTTATTGTTTTAGAAATACATCCTCAAACTTTGAATTTGAGTTTGCATCTCCATAGACTAGTTCAGGCAACAGTTGATAAACAATGTATCTCCTCATATTCTCGCTTTCCCTTCGAGCAATTTTCACAAGCCTTTCAACCACATTAACATTCTTGTTTCTTAGTGTTGGAATTTACGGGATAATTTTTATAGGTATGAATTGGAAAAGTCTCAAACTGGTGCGAGTCTAGTTGCGACTTTTCAAATGTAAATTGTGCTTATCAAAGAGTCAAGTTATGTTGAATTGATAAGACTATTCAAGAAGGTACATTATGAAAAATCAAAACCTTTAATAGGGTGCAACCTAGACCATTAAAGATGAAAAAGTGTGATCTAACAGTCCAAATTAATTTATGTCATAAGATGCAACTATTCCGAAGAGACTTGAAAATCTATAAATAGGGGTCCCTTATTCCATGTTTCTTACACCAAAATCAATACAAGAAAAATGATTTCTAAATTCTCTCCTCTCTTCAAAATATTCTATTTTTTATTTTGATAAAATTAAATTCCGTTCGAATTATTTTCAGAAATAAAAATCCATCCAAGCAATTTTAGTTTGTGTCTATTCCGTTCGTGAAGAATTGTGACGACGTTTTGGTTTGTCCAATAAAATTAATATTGTGCTATATTAATTTTGAAAAAAAATGTTGTATCTTGAGAGACGTGCGTTCATTTAATTTGTTAGCAATGGTGCATGGAGCGAAATATCTCTTAAGGAAATTTGCAATCGTGATCTCGCTTCATTTCATCTCTCTCATTTATATGTTATATTTCTATAAGTCGAAATTTGTGCGTATTTTTCATGCGCTTAGTTTCGGTAACTCGTTAATAATAGAAAATCTACTACAACTTATATGTTTACTTTGTATGGAGCATGTATTAGTTGGAAATTTCAGTTGCAACATGTTGTAGTCTTATCAACCACTGAGGCTGAATATGTGGCTACAACAGAGGCCACAAAGTAAGGGGTTACTATTTGAAATAAATGAATTGTCTAATCATGTTACATTATATTTTGATAGTCAAAGTGCTATACATTTATGCGAAAACCCAGGTTTTTCATTAAAGAACAAAACATAGTGATGTTAAGTTGCATTTTATAAGAGATATTGTTGCCAGGTGCCTTATTACTTCAGAAAATTGCTACCCAATTTAATTCAGCTGATATGGGTACAAAGGTATTGCCTCTAGTCAAGTTTAAGTCTTGTTTGCAAATACTAAAAATTGATACTGGGTGATTTGTTAAGTGCAGGTACCAATTCTGAACTTGATGCTTTGGAGGGTGATTAATGGAAGCTGTTTTATCCAGATTGGGATAGTATTAAGCTACCTGATTAACCACTGGCATTAGGGTAGAGATTGTGAGGCTGTGATGATGCTATTCCAGCCCACTTAGGCAATGATGAATGCCTTCGGCCCAATTACTTGTTGTCCATTATAACTGAAATGAAGCCCATGTTCTTTCTTGGCCCAATAACCGGTCTAGCCTTAAACGTGTTTAGCTGATTGCAACTTTGGTTGCTTTCTTCTTGGCAAAAGCGTGTGTTTCAGGACCATTGGATGAATGGTTGCTCAATCTAGATATTTTGGGTATTCGATTGGTTATCTTATTCATTCGTAATCTTTCATTCTTGAGGGTTTCTAGAGTCTTTTGTGTGCTCTCTGTTCTTTCATCATCTTCTTCTTCTTCTGTGAGGAATCCACGAATCTATTTCTAGAGTTGATTTTCTTTGTGAATCTAGTAAAAGAAACTTGTATTGATTGTTTGTAACGTTTAGCTCTTCTGGTCCATAGAAGAAGCTACGCGTGGGGGTGGGGGTAGGTTGGGTTGGGTCAGTTTTTTCCCCAACCCAACCCAACATTGTCGGTTTATTCAAAATCCAATCCAACCCAACCCATGTAAATGTTGAAACCCGACCCAATTCAACCCAATTATGTGTCGGTCGAGTTGGGCTGGGTTGGTCTGTTTATATCGATCATTTAACTTATATGCTTTGGTACACAAATGTAAGCTCAGTTCAACTCAGCTAGAAGAATATCCATGGCGAGAGGGATCTATGTTCAGGGAAATAAATCATGAAATTGCAGAGATGCCAAAACCATAAAATCATTGCTGATTTAATCAAAAAACATGAATTATACAGAGAAATGTGAGACGCCTTTTTTAGGAAAACTAAAATCGAGCAAGAGCCTCAAATAATTCTTAAATAATTTGTGAATGTTTAATATGTGGACATAAATGAAAATACCTGTTGTTGATAACATCAATCTCGTGAAGTGTGGACATAAATGAAGATGCAGCTCCTCAATCATCTTCGCCCCCAAGTCATACACAGTTTCCATCTCCGTCATCTTCAACGCAACTTCCCCGTCTTAGTCGTTGCCCCAACAACTGTCGGCCTATCAATCTGTATCTCCACCACCTCCCCTTCAATAACCAATGTCGCTTCCTTAATCCTAACCCCAATGGCCTTCCTAAACGCCTGCATTAGAGCCTCGATTTTGGACATCTTGAGAGAGAACAACTCACTCCCTACCAAGTGCCAGCATAGCAAAAGGGGTCATCCACGAGAAACAAGAAGGACAGCCACGAGAAAAAACTAACAAGAAGGCAGAAACTAAATAAATTGCGAACTTACCTTGAAGAAGTCGGCGAAGAGAGGCGAGGAGAGAAGTCAGTGAAGAGAGGAAATGAGGGGAAATGAAATCTTAGGGTTTTACTTTTACACGTTTTTGTTTGGCAATTTTTTTTTTTTTTTTAATTAGTGGGTCGGGTTGGGTGGGCTAACCCACAACCCAACCCGACCCACTTAACCATGCCAACCGACCGAACCCAAGAAAAAAATGGGAAAAAACTGACCTAACCCGATCGGGTTGGGTCAGGTCGGGTCGGTCGGGTTGATCGGTTCGGGCGGGTTTTTGCCCACCCCTAGCTACGCGTTTGGCCTGTGAATCATGAGGATTGAGTAGATTTGGGCTTTCATGGTATTGATCTTATTGTGATAGTATTCTGAGCTTTCGATCGTTGAGATCTTGATGTTCAGTGGTTGTTAGGAGTAGTTCGAATGTATTAGGGTTTCAAGTTTGTTCGATCTATAATTTTTCAGTTTGTATTTCGTATAACAAGTAGGATGCATCTTCCGAGACAGAAGATCAAAATATTCAATACGAAGACATGTGAGACAATATTTATATTCAATCCCCATCAATTTCCAAGCATTTCCAACTAGAAACCAGCTCATAATCTTTGACCAGTGTCGTAATTTTGACCCATTTTGGAGTAAAACCAGCACTGATCTCATTTTTATGGGGAAAAAAGTGTAATATGGGATCGGTATTGAACAATTTTCCGAGGAATTTATCGGTTGATTCACTAATGACATGTTAACTTGGGTTGAATATATAATATCGAACATAATTAAAGAAGTCAACTAAAATCTTAACCAGTACACGATGCAAGTGCTAACAAGAAGAGTCTTATTTCAAACTTTGATTCGTGAATTAGGGCCCAAATCAAGTCAAATATTGTTTTTGAGACTAAGAAATTGTTTTTGAACTTGTTTAGATAATTTTTGAAGTATTTTTTTCTGCCTAGAAGAACTTTCAAATAAAGCTGACCCAAAACAACTTCCCAAAAAATTCTTCTACAAGAAACAAAAACCCTACCAAATGGAACCTTAATTCTCCATCTCCTATGAGAGCATGTTTGTGAAGTGTTTTTTAAATGATTTAATTATAAATGTTTGGTAACAAATAATGGATAAGTGAATAACGCTTATAAATTCCTCGAAATGTGAATAAAAAATAACTTTTTTTTTAAATGCTACATGCTTCTACTCTTATTAATGGAACATCACTTGTGACGGAGGAATACCGTGATTACATACTCGATTGTTGACACTACACAAAAAACAAACTATATCTGCTAAACGACAAACGATTAAAACATGTTTAACAATAAACAAGCTAAACATGACTAATGAGAAAAACAAATAAAACAAACAAAGCCTAACAACCCGCCCAAATAAGATAAACTAGTGTCAATGGGCCTAGTACAAGCCCGAGCTCAGCTTGTCGCCTCACATGCCGAGCCCACTCAATTAGTGAAAAAAATGGTTAGCTCAGCTCAGCTTGTCCCATGGCTCATCTTAAAACTAGCCAAAGTCGGCCAGTAGCTTGGCCAATTTGCCACCAATAAGCCAAACATAGGCTATATTGCATACATTACATAACCTGGTCAAAATATTTGTTCAGATCATAAGGCATATCATAACACACAAAAATGCAAATGGTACGTTCCCACAAGTTTTATTTAAAATTCTACATATATTATCATAACAAGTTTCCCAGATAAGCACTTGAGTAGAATACATTAGATGCATGCCGTGAACAGTTAAAACTGTGTCATAAAACAAGTCACTCCAACAAATCCAGATTTTGGCTAGGTGAAAACATTAAGTACATTGTAACCTACAACATACTATCTGTCCTAGCAGGAAGCCGGCGGAAGAAATTGACAGGCACCGAAGGCAGTCGATAGCGAAATCTTGGATGCCGCATCATGTATAAGCCTGCCAAGGCTAATATTACCTGACAAGGTGTCACATACAACACCACTGCTGCTATAAGACAGAAAGTGATAAAGAGGGCTGTAGCTCGGGGGTCTCTCCAGCTTAACAGCGACTGCACACGTTCTCCCTGAGTTGCAATGTCGCCCACAACAGTCTGAATTCGTCCTGCCACACTTCTTAGTCGATCATATCTCATTCGAACAACATCCGGATTCCGACTTGTCGGGAATGTGTCAAACTCTTCGTCCAGTTCATCTGGGTGTACTGCCTCAGCCTGTGAGATCTTTGTGTTCATGTGGGGAGGATACCTTGGGCGGTATCGGAAATTCCATATTCCAATAAGAAACATGTAAAGAAAACATGTTGGCAAAATCAGTTCTGGGAAGAAAGCAAGCATAAGAAATAGCAAATGCACGAGCACCGTTGTCACTGGGTTTTTCCACATGCAGATATCGCCAAACCATTTCCCTACAGCAAATAATCCAGAGAAGACTGACATCAGCCGGAAAAAGTTGGCCTTGCTTCGACGCATGCTCCAAAGATGTGAGTCCACATCGGACATGTATTCTACAACCTCCTTTCTGAGTGGTGGCTCTGCCCGACCCAGCCTAGTTGCCACTATGTTGACAGCCTGGTGTCGTAGCATGTCTAACTGCATCACAGTGAACGGCCTTACATAGTGCATCTTCGGCAACAGAGGTCGTGAGTACATATAGAGCATGTTAACGAAAGATATGCAAGTGAAGCGTATTGCCAAATGTAGCTCTCCCATCTTCTTAACACCAGTAGGGTGAAGAACCAGTAATGGATAAGAATGTGTATAAATACGACCAGTTTCAAGCGTCGAAATTCGAATTCGAACCTTGCCTATCTTTTGGTCCTTGTTACCATTGGAACCTTTATCGCCCAGCTGGCTGTTGTCAAAAACGCCAACTGTGAGGACTGTTGCTGGATCAAAAACTTCCCAAGTGTATTGCTCATTGTACTTGGGGAATAGGTTGTCAACAATTGTACGAGTTCGGACCCACTTGTGACCATACTTAGCTACACAATACGTATCCGACGTGCCTTTGCCATCTCGTGTTTTCATGGGGTGAAGCCCCACAGAATTTAAAACACCAAGTTCCAGAACCCCAATGGGTGGCTTCCAAAGCTGTTTGGCCGTGGGACGAAGATCACTGCTATAATGAGTCGATTCATCAAGAACATGGTACCCTCCATCTAAACAGACTCGGAGATGAAGCTTGCTAGAGAATTTATCTTTCTTCAGCTGATCAACATCCACAGCAACTGGCTTCTCTAGGTTAAACCAACGAGAATGAATAATGCGATCATCTGCACGCTTCTCTACCATGCTCAATGGTATAATGGCCCTCCCAATTATCTCATCTTTCCCAGGTGCTACACGATCCTCAACTGTAAGAATGAGATGGTCTTCAAAAGGTTCTGCAGCCACAAAATATAGATCCTCATTCCATAAGGGGTTAAAATTCCGAGCCTGAACTGGCTTTGTTCTCAAAACTTGGTTTCCTATCTGTGCCTTCACATAAGCATCTGGGAAACGAGTTTTCTCGGTTGACACCAAGTCCTGAGCTTCAACAACATTAACATGTACATACCACAAGCGTGGTGCATGATAGACTTTTGAACGTAATAGAAAAGATGCAGCAGCAGTGCTGTCAATAGGTGTAGTTGCATCAGAGTGCCATGCATCAGGAAAAGCCTCGTCTGCTTGAGTGCCAATCCAGACTGCAAGCATTAACTCGCCCTTTATCTTCTCTCCCTTTTTGTCTTCAAGCCGGTACCATTCTGGAGCCAGGGGACTATCTGGTGGAACACGCATTGGAATCTCATTGAGGTCAAATCTGACAAAACCGACATAATCATCTTTGACAAGATCTTTGTCCTTGACAACAACTTCAAGTACAGAGGCTTGCATCCTCTCCTTTGAGAAGGCAAACACTACATTCCAGAATGGATTTTGCTGCTTCTCAATATGCTTGGTAACTCCTTTATAATTTCCAATTTTCACCTCCACGTATGGATCTAGACTCCCAGTAACATCCATTGCAGGAAGCTCCCGAGCCTTAACAACTCTTACAAAAAGGAAGTGCATTTTTTCAACAAGATCATAGGTACCTCCACCTGTCCTATCAGTACGAACAACACGCCCCCCAACAACTCGTCCCCCTCCGAGGAACGGACTTGTTTCTTTAAGGGCATAGTCAACTGGTTGTGCTGAGGATGCTGAGTGCATCCGGACAAGCTTCAGAGGCTGCGGTTCTGCAGCCTTCATTTCATCAACCCCGTATTTAGTTACATGATGGGGCACTGCAGCAGCAGGAGAGTGATGCTGTTGTTGGGAACTATTGGGGTTTGGGAGATGGTGGAATGTGTGCCTCGCCTCTGCTTTGACATGAGAAACAGTGTTTGACACTGGAACATGAACTGATTCCGGGTTTAATTGAGTTTCCTCAGCTGTAGAAACAGGGATAGATGACTTTATTGATGGATCATCAGTGATATAAACCTTGAGGCCGAGCTCTCCTCGAACCCGTGAGAAAATACCACGCTTCTCTAGAGGATAGTGCAGGACAACAGCATCAGAATAGGGTACGAAGGAAGTCCCATTGATGCTGACCTTTCCAAGGAAGGACCTCGCTTGAGTCGCTTTGATATTATTGTAGATGTACGCATCAAGTGCAAGAGCATGAAGGATGGAAAGATCTGATATGTTGAAGTAGAAGCTTTCATTCCACACAGGATTGAGATCCTTTTCTTTGATTGTGGTGCGGTACCTCTGACCATCAAAATAAAGCTCCACAAAAGCACTGGATGAGCCCTGTCCATCTTTAGGCAAGAGGTTATGAGCACTTACGACATCTACTCCTAGCTTCAGGTTGCCCAGAGTCATTTTGGTGGGTCGGGTTATCAAGGATATGTCAACACCAAAAACAAAGACGAGTCACCAAAACCTTGTAACAAAGACAGAGAAAGAAAGAGAACAAAATAAATTCAAAATTCAAACTCAACAGTTACACAGCTACTCTGCAGAAATAAAACCGTAATGCAAGAAATGCCACTCAAACCATAGGAATTTCATATGAAAGCAAAAGAGAGAACGTGCAGATAAATGCACACTTATATTTCAACATCAGAAAATAGTAGTACCAGATCTAAATCAAGAATAAGAATTATACATGTTACTGAAATATCTGAGTTATGTGTTTATCATAAGGAGAGGGAAGAAGGGACAGATTGGGCATAATGAATCACAACCAGCAAAAGTTCTATTTTAAAGAAGCAAAACATGAAAATGGGAAAGGATTTCAATAGCTACAAATAATACTAATTTCTTTGTCTCCTCACAGAAATTAGTTAAAGACTGGGAATACAATCTGGTGTATAGACCATGTCTAAGATTCAAAGATGGACATCTTACATTTATAGTTCAGCAAATCATGTAAAAATACTTGCATATAGTAGAAATCTGACTTAGTTTAAAGAAGATAATAATCTAAAGAAATTTCAGGGGGACTACACATATGAAATCAGTTTATGCTAACAAATAAAATGATTCTTTAACAAAATGGATGCTATCCAGAACAAAACTTAAACCGCTTTAAATTACTGCAAATATAATCCACCAAAATTACACGTTAAGGTTCTAAGTCACTTACCCTTCTAGCGAAAGATCCTTGGAAGCTTGAGTATCGAATTTGAAAAAACTAAACACAGAGAAGCTCCAGAAATGAGCCTCCAATCCGACCTTGAGAACAACTAAGATCTGGCTGGAGGGAAGGAGAAGCACTATAAGTTGTACCACCTAAAACAAAGCTATTCAACTAATCATTTCAACGTGCATGGCGATCAAGCTAAGTCACTTACATCGAATAATGAAGTGCTTAGTGTTTCCTGAAGAACTAAAAACAGACTAGAGCAGAATTTTAAATTATTGAAACAATTGTTTAGTGCATGCAAACAGATCTAGCAGTGGAAAAAAAGCATTATATTAATCCAATCAAAATCTCAGCTTTGTCTTTAAGAATGAGTTCAACAGAATCATTATATCAGACCCACCTATAAAAGTATTCATACTGGCAATAATTTACAGATAGACTGGTGCAAAATGGAGACAAGAAAATGAGTTCACTTTCAATAAAAAGCCCACCTACCAAAAATTAGCATTAATACATGTTAAAAATGCTGAGAATGAGATCAATTAGCAATTCTTGAAGTTGACTTTCTTTAAGGATATACATCAATAAGGCTTAAAAATGAAGGGGTGACCACAAAATGTACAAGAAAGGGCAAAAAAGAAATTTTGGTCAACAGTTTTTCATCACCATGTGCCTCGTGGAGAGATCTATGGAAGTAAACACAGAATTCTTGAAATTAAAAATTCAGAAAATAAATAAATAAATTAGTACTTGCTGAAGCTAAAGTTATTTCATGTAAAGCCTAAAAAAAATGAACTGTAGTCACTTTTGATTCCAACTGAAAATACACCACAAAGCACTAAAGCACCAAACATTTTGTCGATTTCCTCAAAAAGATAAAAGAAAAAGGATAATGTAAACATAATTACAAAAAGAAAACCTTCAACACTTTCATCCAAACAAAAAGACACCAACTTTAAAATTATTACATTTTACAAAGTAACAAAATTAAGAATTGACCAACACACACAAATATGTGTGTATGTTTGCAAACATTTTGATAGATACGAAAGCAAAAATCAAGAAGACGAGATCTTCAAATCTGAAATGAAAATCCCACAAAAAAAAAATTTCGATTTTCTTCAACCAAATCAGGCTTTACCGGTAAATGGGTAGTTAGAAAAATTAAAAAATGAAAGAATAAAAAGAGTCCAAATGGTTCTCGAAAATTAGAACCGGAATAAAGAAAAATACCAGTTTTTATCTTTTCAGCTCAAATCTTCAGCAACTCTCCACCAACATTATCAATATCTCGAAAGAAAAGAAGTTTTTTTCAGAATTCTTCATCAACCATGGCTATGTGCTGAAAACGCTCTATTGTATTTGTTGCTTGTTTCTTTATATATCACTTGTATGTATAATGTATGTACATGTGGGTAAGGTGGATTCCTGTGGGAGAGGGTGTGGGGTCTCTGTGAACTGCGAGTCTGATTACAGAATCATTAATGGCGTTGTCATCCAGTCGAGAGGCCAAAACTAGCCAACCAAGATTTTGGACAAAGTGTAACTTTTTTTCTTTTTCCTTTTTTTTTCTTATTCATAAATGTTGACTATGCCATGTGGCGACCCACTATTGGTGGGGTCTGTTGAATTATCCATGCGTCCGTCTGTGTTTGGCTAATGTTTATTAACCTTTTTATAAATATTCAAATTACTCTTTATCCGTACATATCATTGATTTTTATCTATTTATAATTTAAATTGTTTATAAATACTTTCCAACCATATTTCAGGACATTTACGTTTTATTTTTTCAAATTAGAAAAAGTCACGATTATTATCATGCTCAAGAAATAATAAAGTTTTTGGAGAGTCAAAGTCGATTTCGCTTATGACAACTGTATTTACGTTAAATCGAGGTAGATACCATAATAAATAAGATATTTTAATGATTTTATTACTTCATTAATGTTTCCCAAACATGTTGTAAATATTTTTTTCCTTGGGAAATCATTGATGATAAATATTCTTAAAAATGTTCATTGAAGCATTTGGCTTAAATGTGGTTATTTCCCAAGTATAGTTCTAATGGTTGCACCAAAAAGAGTAATGCTATGAAAATTGGTATAAAGAGTAATGCTATATAGTAATAGTAGTATGTCATTATTTCATTTATTAATTTTCTATAATCATTTTGAGTATTTACAAGGAAAAATTTTGCATTGGTACTCAACTAATTGAACTAATTATGATTTGGTGTCCAACATTTGAAAAAAGAAAATTAATCATCAATCTTTAATTAGACTTGCACAGTGAGTTTTTAAATACAAAAATCTACAATTTTTTATTAATCTCTTGTTTGGTAAAATTTTTCTTTTTCAGATTTTAAACTTAGAAATTTTCATTTTTAATCACTTTTCTAGTTTTCTTTGAACCCACAACTTTTATTCATTTTTAACAACACATTTGATGGGATCAATCAGCTTAAAAGGCCGTCTGGTGCAGCTTGTAATCAAAATTAGAGACGTTAGGCCGCAAATCTTGACTTCTTTGGTGAGAGAGTGGGCCCCAATTTTTAAAAATTAACGGTCAAAAAAGCCCAATTTCCTTGATTTTAAGCAGTACCAGACATCCGCTAAAATCTCCAATTTTTTTTGTCAAACACGTAAAATGTCAAGTAATGTAAATGAAAACATGTCTCATTTCTCTCACAAAATTTCTGAACACAAACCCAAGTTGAATAATAAAGTCTAATTTCATAAAGTTGGAAGTGTGAAGTTGCCTGATCTAAAAAAAAAACGTTAAATGATTTCCAATATAAATGACAAACTGTCCAACCATAATACAAGGTTGTGAACTCACTTGAACAATTTTAAAGATTGAAGATTAAGTCGCTATTTGGTGGTAAATTGCTCTCTAGTTGTAGATAGCTTTACTCGTTAGAAAAATAATAAATATAAATTTCAAGAATCAAACATTACTATTATAACATTTGTTATTATTAGTATTTCTCCACCACCAAAACACAATGACTTATGAAATTCATACGGGCATGGATGAAAGGCGAGCGAAAAACGAATTTGCCTTAAAACCTCCAGACAAAATATTGATAAGAACCTAAATTCAATGATGTTTTTAAACACCCAAGTACAGTATCGAGACTTTAGATAAATCGAAATTAGAATTTATGATTGTTGTGTGTTTCTATACTGTATTTGGATATCGTTTTCTACTTGAAAAATACTTAAGGATGACAATGGGACAGGGGACAAGAAATCCCCGCTTAACCGGTTTCGTGGGATGGGATGGATCAAGGTCCTTACTTTAGTTTAGACCCGTCACATTTAACTTTTATATTTTTGCCATACACACCGCTTCTAGAACCAAAAAAGAAAGAGGAAATGGGGGTTAATCCTGCCCGACCCTCCTATGTGCGAGGATGGAGGAGGGGATGGGACAGGGTATGAAGTCCACTCCCCATTGATATTCCTTGAAATATATTTAGCCCCTATTTGATTGCCATTATTTGATGTGAAAATGATGTTTTTGACAATGATCTTAAAGAAAATATGTGGTTAAAAAGTTGAAAATTTTTTAAATTTACATACAAAATATTTTAATATGTGGTTGAAAATGAATATAAGGAATAAATTATTTTGTTTTGAAAGGAGTCAAACCAAGACTTAAATTGTTGACCTCAAAATATCGCCTCATCTTTCATTCAACATAAACACATATCTCTCTAAAAGAACAAAACTCAATTTGTGAGTTTGCCACCTTAGGAAGGCGCAACCGAAGGCTTAAATAATTGGAAGAATAAAGTCATTTGTACATCATAATGTATATCATCCTTGTTGACGAGATGTGATTGGTGAAAAATATTTTTATTTTTTTTTTAATTGTCAAATGGTAGCTTGACACGTGATGGAGTGTACACTCTGATGTATAACAAGTATGATCGTAATTAGAATACCTTTCATATATAAACATGTTTCGTTAATTTTTTTTTTCTTTTTCAGGCAAAATAATTTAACAAGTGAAAACGATACATAATTTCATATCCAAAACCTTCCGTTGGTAAACGAAAAATCCTTGCCTGGTCCATACCCCCTTTGGTCCCCCACTCCCACCATATCTTTTGCTTTAGTCCTTGGACTTTGATGCAAAATTGGCTTTAGTTGAAAGCGATGGAATAGTAGTTGACCATCTAAAATTTAGAACCATCTTTCATGGTAGGATGTGCATCGTGCGCCAAGAGATAATGCATGGCTTTTAGTCCAAAAATGTAAAATTATTTGAGCATAATAGATTAATAAATACAAACAATTATTATATTGTATAATATAACGGAGTAGCAAAAGTTATACCCATGTCTCGAATTTGTGCGAGCTGTAAAAATTTGACCTTCAAACTATATTCTAGCGAGTTACGTCATTTTTATGTTTCAAATTTATCGCAAGTTAGTCTCTAATGCATGATTTCTATCAACTTGATTGTCGGCACATAACTTGAACATGTATTATTTTTTAAGAGGTAAAATAAAAAGAAATACTACGGCCCTGTTTGGTACACATTATTTTTTTTATTCTCATTCTTCTACTCATTTTCAATCACACATTCTTCAATAAAATAATATTTTTCATCGCATCAATAACTTTTCCTTCATTTTTAACCACAGATTCTCCATCAATCTACTATTCAATAATACATTATTTCAAAAGAATGTGTCTCAAACACATCTCTTCTTGTCTCACTCCATGCTTCATTTGATGGGGCACGAAGGCATCGTAGGGTTTCTTCTTCTTATATTAGGATATGTAGTCAAAACCTATATTTAAGGGAATTAACTTTATCCCATGTCAAATCCTATATTTAAGGGAATCAACTTTATCCCATGTCGATTACAAAGTAAAAAAGGAGAAATTTTAGATAGCTATATAAGGGAGTGTCTAGAAGTATGAACAATTATATAAAACAATTGAGAGATCTCAATTGTAGGGAAGAATAGAGAAATGATATAAGAAAATTCAACTCACGAACTAGTTAAAAATAATTATTTACATGTTTCACTAAGACATGTTTAATTAACTATTTTTATCAATAATAAAGTAGATATATACCATCGCTCAAAATTAATTCGTCACGAACTTACAAGGTAGGAAACCACTCTAGTAAAAAGATTAAGCTAGAGACAAGATTGTTACAATTTGCATAGTTGAAGACCTCTAGTAGAATTTTCTCAATAAAATTTCACAATATGATCAAAAGATTAAGCCTAAGTTTAGCTCAATTTATAATTTTTTATAAATACTCATATCACTTTTTATTCACATTTCAAAAAGTCAATAAATACTATTCATTTATCTACAACTCATTTCTTTTAATTTAAGGGTTCGTTTGATTGCAAGATTGAAATCTGGGTGGAAAGAAAATAAATTTTATGAAATTGAATTGCCTAGAACTTGTTTTACTGAGAATCGTCAATTAATTGTGTTTGATTGGTATAATTTTTTGGTATTTATTTGACTTTATTTTCCATGAAAATTGTCCATTAAAGAGATATAATTTTTTTTCATTATAAAAAAAAAAAGCTGCCTAGAAAACCAATTCCCGCCAAAATGTTGGGAATTGATTTGCCTTAAAAAAGCAAGAAAATGTGGAAAACCAATTACTTGAAAAACATTTCTTATCAAACACTCTAAAAAGTGAAAAATGACAAAAAAAAAATTCATCTTTCATGGAAAACTTGCCATGTTAAACAGGGCCTAATTGAAATTAAAAGTAGATCTATTGTAGCTTAAAGAGAATTACATCACTTTATGTTCTTTTGAAGTCATAATGACTTTTGTTCACTTGCTCGTTTAAAATATAAGTAACATAGTACTTTCACTAAACAATTGCATTTATGTGTAGTGAGTGTTCATCAAGCATGCACGAATATTTTTCAAAGCCTTGAGAGCTCAGCTCTAATTTTTCCTTTTCAATTTCCATTAATGATTCTCTGTGTTCTTCGGAAGAAATGCTTCAGTGTTGACGATTTTATATACGAACATGATTGGACGGTTCAATCAAGTCTAGACATTTTGGATCCTGAATCGATGAAGTCGTGATATCTCTTACATCGAGTGAGTAAGAGAAAGTAATAGAGTGGGTGATGGACCAAGTCGACGCCCAAAATATTGTAATTTGAATAATTAAAAGTTTAAGATATCGTAATTTAAGTAAACCACCATGCTACTTGTTTTGTATGTATAGAATCTTGAAAGATTTCTCGCCCTTTGGGATGTGTGACGTTATACGTAGTACAATGTATTGAATTGGGGGAATGGTCATTGTTATCTCTTTGTTAAATGTGGCCCTTCTTTTTCTGCACTATCACAAGAGTGCCCTGTCACATGGCCCTACATGTGCAATGTCTCCCCTTTCGATGCACTTAAATTCAGATTCAAGAATCTTTAAGCACATGAAAACGAAAATAGAGGATGAACAATAAACACAAATAAATTTGGAAGTAGAGTGTTGAACTTTTCTTTTGAATAAAGTTATCTAGCAGTAATGACGTTAAACATTAATTTAAGTGTCAGCATATCATATATTCTGACAAAATGATGTTATATATTTATACAATAAATATAATATGTGAAAGAAATAACTAATTAAGATGAAGTGCCCAACTGGTGAAAAGTGTGAAATTTGTGTGGTAGGTCAGGTGTTCGAACCACACCTCACGCGCTATATTAAAAAGTTTTTGATTGGGTCAACTAGCCAGTAGAATACGACTGTTTTAACTGCCCAGTATTAATACCCATTGTCATTGGCCATTACATCTGCAACTTAATACCAGATCATGGTGGAAGAAATTACATCTCTTTCTGCCTACATAAACACACTTTTGGGTATTAGAAATATACAAGAAAAACTAGATTATATATTTCTATACAGTACAGAAAAAATATTGTTCTTAATTTTACACATTTTTGGAGTATACTTGAGAGTTCTGAAAATCTTTTGTGATTGCTGCACAATTGGTTTATTTGATCGTTGTATCCTGAAAGTGATTGTCCACAGAGGTCGCAACAGTTATCGACGGGCAATTTCGCTTTGGGATATCGTGCTGTCACGAGACTCGATCTATTGATAAGTTTTTCTGCACTTTACTATTTTTTGTCCAACAAATGAATCTATAATTTAATGACACAAGTACTATTATTTAGGCCAGTGTTAAGAACAATGCTAGAAAAATAGGGCCAATGACAGGACAAAGAAAAGGGAAACACGTGGCACACACTAATTAGGAAGTTAGAAAAAAGAGAAAAAAAAACCCACACAGACGCCGCCACATACACCCTGTCCCAATCCCTGTTTCAAAACCCTGTTTGAGTAGATTAATTGCAGTGTTAAACACTTCTAAATTGCATTAATCTTTTTTTTTTTTTTGTACATTGGAAATACTTTATGCTAAATGTATATAAATGTCCCAAAAATGAGTAAACAAGAGCTTGACATGGGAAAAAAAGCGAGAAAGTTTTGAACTCTCGAGATGACAAGGTCAAATTATGTTATCTTGTCCCTCTGATGTGTAACTTGAGACACTCGGGTTTCATTCGTCTTCCCATTATTTGACGAGAATGTCTAAATGATTCAAATTTATACAAAAAAGAATTTAATTTTGAATTGTAAAACCCCAATTCGAATTAAAAAATAAGAAAAATTATGCCATTTACTATTGTTACATTTAAAATTCCAATTATTCGTGTAGTACTTTTAAGTCCTTATATGATACACATTCTTTCAAAATTCATTTTCAATTAAACGTTCTTTAACAAAATAATATTTTTCATCAATAACTTTTTTTAACTTTTTAACCACATATTTCTCATCATATCACCATTTAAAATATATTATTTCCTCAATAATATCTAACAAACACACCCTAAATTCAACAATTTTTTTTTTAAAATACAAACACATGCATAACAAAAATAAAAATAAAAATGAACACACTCTCACACCACCATCGATCAACACACAATCAACCAACACAGACCACAGACCATCGACCACCTGCAACCACAACAATGCAACGACCACCACTGAACCACTACCACCTATTCCTTCCCATCGCCACTGCCTCCTCTTATCGCCAATGGTGACAGTGAATTTGATTTGCGGAAAATCAGATAGCTTAATCCAAGTAAGATTTTGTTGATTTCTGAAATTATTTTTGTGGAGGATGCGAGGATTTGACTAAATGGTGGTGCAATGGTGGTGGTTGTTTATGGTGGAGATAGGCAACATGATGGTGTATTATCTTGTTCCTTGGTGGTGCTTGTTGAACGGTGGCAAGTGTTACCGGACACTGGTTCAAATAGGTGTTGATGAATAAGTTAGTTGAGTGGGTTTTATTGAATAGGAGATGAAGATGAAGAGGTAGACGGTGGTTGTTGAATATTCTGCACCATTTTCGGTTGTGTTGACCTTCGTCAATTTAAAAGCTCATCAAATTAATTAAAACTTGTTTAAGTTGAGTTTAAATCTCAAAATAAAGTCGTCATCTCAAGGCGTAACTCTCAGTTTAGTTCAACTCGGCTCGACTTATCTTCTCAAGGAAAAAATCAACTACCGCCATTTGAGAAATATCATCATTACATTCTAATTTCCCTCACTCCAAGATTGACATCACACATTTATCTAACTCAATCACTTGAGAACACGCGGCCGACATCATGGGGCACCCCCAAATTTTGACCAATCACAATTTTCACCTCAGCTTCTTCATAGCACATGAAAGCCAACCTCAACAGCCAATCAAAATTAGGTCAGTAGCGCACACATTAAGGTCGGCACTGTGGCTGATTTGATGTAAAACATACCAGTTTACCTATTTCCTACCATAAATGAGATTGTAATGGTTTCACATGGGAACAAAACTCAACCGGTGTACGAAACTCACTTCAAACTCTCCATTTAATATAAAAGCACCCTTTTATTATTGTTCCAGGAGATATTTTACTATTTCAAAGCAATTTACTTATTTTAGCTCAAATTACCTCTCCCAAATCATCAATTAAGTTGACAAAAATGACTTAGTCATTTATGACGTCAACATGTTGTGTTTACTTTTTCCTTGTCTTTATATTTTTTTGATTACTGATTAGGCTGCGGCGGCGGCTACTGTGATGTAATGGCAATTTGTTGGTTATAGTGCAGATCTAGTAGTGATGACGATGGTGTAGATCTAGTGATAATGGTGTAACACTGTGTTATATGTTGTGGTGACAACGGCAATGGTATAATATGATGTATTACGAGTGGTAGGGATGTTATGTAAGGAGCACAAGTTATGGAAGCGATATACCATCTTTTTTTTTCAAATAATGACGACATTGGAGGAAAAATGGTATATAAAATATTGTAACCCAATGTGTTAAAAATATAGTGAAATTTTATTATTTTGAGAATAAAGAGAGGTTTAAAAGCAAGTTTAGAATTAGTAAATTTCTCTAAAGATATTTTGTAAATTGCGTAAGAATAATATCATGGGTTCAATTGGGTGGACTTAATTATTACACGAGACATTGGGTCAAAGCCAATAAATTAGATAAATAGTCTATTGGGCCTATTAGGGTTAGTTGACGGGAAAAATTCATAAATAAGGTGTATACTTTACACCAATTCAAAAATCAGGTTTATAGTTTGAAAATTCAAAAATTAGGTTTTTTAAATTTTTATTTATGAAATAATAAATTATTAAATCAATTTATTATTAAATATATAATATAATTAACACATCCCACATGCACCACCCATACCGTTCCGAGAATTATTCCGACCACCACTCTTCTCCGGCTACTATTCCGACAACCGTTCTGGCGACTGCTCCGTGATTCCGGCAATTATTCCGGTGACCATTCTAGTTACAGATTTACAATTTACGGTCACAATTCAAAATTTTTGTAAGTCACAATTAATTCGTTGGTCATAGATTTCAAAATTAGTTTGTCGCAGATCAAAATTTATAGGTCACATAGTCACAGATTTCCAAATTAATTGGTCACAGATTTTTTTACGGTCACAGATTATATAATTTTTAGGTCACAGGTTAAAAAAAGTTGGTCACAAATTATATTTTTAGTTACAGATTACCGAATTTTAAGGTCACAGATTATATTTTTAGTCACGAAACCAAAATCACAAGATCCTCCACCTACACCACCGTCAACTGCCACCACCATTATCAACCCACCAAACAAAGCCGCCACCCAATACACTGCCAAAAATCATCACAACCACAAGTGCCATCGCCGCCACTGATACACAAAAATACTATCAAAACCACCCACCGTCGAGGCACTTCACCGACCTCTGTGACCATCCCGTGACGTTCTGTGACCACCCTGTGACGTTCACCCCCGGCGATAGTCGCCGGAACCAACAGCACCACCACCTCGCGGCAGCCAATATCACAAACGCCCACCAACAAAACACCAAAAAACCACCACCAAAGCCGTCGCCACCTCCACAGTCAAACCGCCACCTCACCACCAACACTTCAAAAACCATCACAACAACCACCACTTGCACCACTAACCACAACCACCTAAAAACAGATATGCACCTACGACCACTCACCCACGCACACACAGCAACCACCATCGCCAATTCATCACTTCCGTACAGAGCCACAGATCCGCCACAAATCTATTGTTAGGTGTTCCAAAAAATAAATGGCTTGGCTGATGAGTGATGAGATTACAGAGTCCTATTCTTGTTTCAGTCAATCATAATGGCCTCTGTATATTTGAGAGAGAAAAAGAGGGAGGGGAGGAAAACTTATCAGATTTCTAATTACACAGCGACGACGGTTGGCAGAAAAGATGGAGGGGAGGACAACGGCGGCGGCTTCACAGAGAAGGGGAGAGGAGAGGAAGGAAGAGATGAGACGGCGCCTCGTCGTCGCTTCGAGGTTTGACATGGCGGTGGAGGCGACGTTCGGTGGTTGGTGCTGTGTCACCGTGTGTGAAGAGGTTTGACATGGCAAGAGAGTGGAGATATGGGTGAAGAACGGCAAGGGAGGAATGGGTGAGAGACGGCGACGGCGACGACTTGGCTGGGAATGTTGAGAGAGAGAGGGGGGCGACGAGAGAAATGTTGAGAGAGAGAGAAAATATGGATTGAAAATGAATTAGGGTTTGAAAAATTAGTATTATAATATTATTTAAATATTTAATTCATACCTGATTTTTTATTAGATAAATCTTGGACCTGAATTTTGAATTTGAAAGTTTAAACCACTGGTTTTTTGTAATTTCCTCTTAGTTGAATACTATATAAGTAGGGAAAATTAAATAAAATCAGGGGTTTAATTTGACATTTTTAAAAATCAGGTTTACCGTTTTAAAATTCAGATTTTAAGTTTATTTTTGAAAAAATCAGGTAGTATATTAAACCCCTAATTCCTAACCTAATTTCTCCACCATTCTCGTTGCCTCCCCTTCTCCTTCCTCCCCCCCCCCCATCCCCCTCCTCACCATTTCTCTCCACCGCCACCGTCCGTCCTTCTCCCTCACCCTCCCTCTGCTGCAAATCGCAGCAACGTCACAACACTCTGGTGCAAATCGCATAGCCTTGTTCATTATTTAATGGTTATGGGGTATACAGATGGACCTAACTAGAAAGGATTTTATGCGCATACCCTGGAGAGAGATTATTATACTTTATCTGTTGGGAGGAAGCTATTGATTTTGCAAATTTTGTGTGATGATATTCTGGATTCTGAAGAGCTAAGAGTAGAAATTGACATGCGTGAAGAATTAGAAGTAGGAATAGACACTGATACAGGGACAATGGTTGCCCTGGCAGGTGGACCGAGAAGAGTTCATTATATTAGAGTGGGGTGGGTGGAGTGGGATTAATTATATTATATTACAATTAAATATTTAATTAATTAATAAAAAACTAATTTTTGCAATTTTCAAACTTAGCACCTGATTTTTGATTTTGGCAAAGATAATACCTGATACATAAATTTTTCCCATATAAGTATGTGTTCTAAGTTTTAGAGTTCACGGGCTTATAAATATGGGAAAATTGCCTAAAAACCTACATTTAGGACTCGTTTGAACTACATTTTTGTTTTTTTTAAAAAAGTACATTTTTGAATAATGTATTAATGACAAACGTGTGGTTAAAAAATAAAGAAATTTTTTGAATTTGAGTGTAATATTATTTTATTAAAAAATTCATTTAAAAAAAATTGGATGAAAATACTATTTACTAATGCATTTTTTTAAAAAATAAAAAATAAAAAAGGGGGCCAAACAAGGGCTTAAAGACAAATTTTCAAAAGCAAAGGGGGTTAATTTTCATTTCACAAATCATGCGGTAATTAGATTTTAATAATTATAATTAATAAAAAATTTAGTTAAACCTAACTGATTCACTCACGCTCCCCCGATTCATCTCAAGCCCTATCTTCATCACTCCCTCTACCTTTTCTCTCTTCATCACCGCCCACTCTTCTTTCTAGCCAATAAAGGATCAAAAAAATTCTACTTGTGGATAGAATTTTTAAAAGTTCGGCCTTGAAGTCGCCTATGATTAATAATGAATTAATTGATGAAGATTGAAAAAGGGATGTGATTTCATTGTCGTGGATTTAAGTTGAAGGTGGTAGTGGTGATGCATTGGAGATGAGGGTGGTGGTGATCGATGGTGGATTATGGTGCTAGTCTACGGTATGTGGAGATTTGTTTGTGGTGACCCTCTATGACTAATTATGTGTTTATTGTGATTGGTTATGACCAATTATGTGTTGATTATGACTTTATCATATACTGTCACATTTAATATTGACTTAGTCACATACAGTTACACCGAAAGCAAATTTGGTCACAGTTAATCACAAACAACACATATCAGTGACTTGGTTGCATACAGTCACAAATTAGCCGGTGACAAACAATCACATTGAAAACAAAATTGGTTACAGATCTAATCACAAACACTAAATTTGGTCACAAATCTGATGTAGGGTGTGGTGATTCCGTGGGTTATAATTTTCAGGAAACGTTTTAAATTTTCTGAAGATTTTTTATTAAGTTGAGGTAGGGTGGGTGGGGTGGTGTGTTATCTCCATAAACGATTTTCAATTTTTGTATTTTTTCTACTTCAGGGGTGGGGTGGGGTGGGGTTGTATTTCAACTGTATATATATTTAAACTATATTATATATAGGAAGAAAAATATAATAAATATATATATTAGTTGTATATTAATATATTATATGTACTATTAATTTGAACTAGCACCTGAATTTTGAAATAATTTGACAAGATTGTTAGTTTTGAAATGTGATTGTTATATTATAGTAGTTATGTATTGTTCCCTATAATTATTGCTACTAACACAAGAGAAAAGGGCAAAAAAATTTTACCTCGTCCTCTCTAAATTCAACCATCGGCCTTGATTTGTTAGTAGGGTGGAACTCCGATTTGTTCTCGTTGTATAGAATGTTATTATAGATTGGACATTTGAACAGTTGTGGTATGCTGAGATAGTAGTAGATCAGATTCATAATTTTCCCAACTTATGGAAATTGCAAAAAAATAAAAAAAACCTCCTATCACAAATTATATCCAAACACAAAGGTGATCTGACTTTGAACATTGAAATTTATTTAATTTTCTTTGTACACGTTTAAGTAAATATTCAACAAATTGTTCTCTAATTAAACGAATTTGTGTTATGGCCTGCATTAAAACATGGGGAAAGTGAGATAGAGGGAAGATAAGATGTGAAAAAAAATTGAAATTTCTCTCATTTTGTGGGAAAATACCCTAAATTTAATATAAAGCAGCAAAGTATTTTCCATATGTATTTGGATATTTTAATTTTTCCTCTCAAAAAATCAAAAGTGCACAAGAATTTGGATAATGATATAAACATACAAAAATAGTTTAACCATGAACTTTTGTTCATGCTACACTACATAGCAAATATTAGGCCCATGTTTGAGCTTCAATTTCTTAGAGAAATGTATTTTGAACTAATAATTTTTTAAAAAATATTTAATTTAAAATTAGGAAAAAGAATTTGGTTTATATGTAAAATTATTTTACAAAAGAATATGTAATTGAAAATAAGTTTTGAAAAAAAATAAGGGTCCATTCTATTTACCATTTTCAATCCGTTTTCTGTTTTCGATTTTCCAAAATAGTGAAAACGCGTTCTCTTTCCTATCTTCGAAAGCAAGTTAAAAATTTACAAATAAAATTCAAAACGACAATTGTCGTTTTGGATGTTTTCAGTTATAATCAAGCCAAAATTTTCAAAATGCGTTTTGAGTGTTTTCAAAACAATTTTTTAAAATGACAAAAAGAACACATTTTCAATAATCTCAAAATAAATACTCAAAACAAAAAATCCAAAATGAATTCAAAATTAAAAATACAAAATTGAAATACAAAGAGAACAGCTCCTAAGTTTTTTAAAATATGGGAACCTAGCTCTCAAATAAAACTTGAATTCTAAGTCAAATCACAACGAAAGTTGTAAAAGGGGCCCCCCTCATGGATCGATATTACTATTTCAAATCTCTTTCCCATGAAGGCCAGACCTAAAAGCAATCTTCATAGCAAAATTTTATCAGTAGTACTAAAATCATGGCATATTTGTGTTCAAGTAAGTATATAAATAAATAGAAGGACACAGTTCGGCTTACTCCTTTAAAATCGGATAGGTTTTTCAGAAAATGGTTAGAGAAGTAGAAACTCGACTTTCTTCTTTCAAATTAAATAGATAAATTATTTGTTATACTTTTCGTTTGTGGATCGTACGGCCTCATTGTTATAATTACAAATATGTCATTATAAATAATTGCACACACATACCCTTTACTAAAATAACAAATCCCACCTTAAATATTATATTTTATAACATATATATAGTACATACTATTTCTAATTATTGATTTTTCATTAATTTTTTTCTCTTTAAAGGATTATTATTATTATTATTATTATTATTATTATTATTATTATGTTGGATCTATAAAGTTTGTGTCATTTACACCTCAATTTTAGAGAGACCCTCTAATTATAAGGAGCATTTTATGTATAATAGAGGATATGTTTTTTAGGGAAAATTGTAGTCGCAGTCCCAAACATTTTCCTTTTTTGTAGACTTTACCTTAACATTCACTTTATGTCACCACAGGTCCCCAAACATTTGAGAAATTCGCAGATACAGTCCAAAATGACGGAAAACGTTAGTTCCACCATCAATTGACCTCAAAAATGGAAAAAAGGCAAATTTTGACCAATTTAAACAATGACATTTTCGTCCATTCCAATTTTCCCCTTTATTTAAAAAAAAAGTTATTTCTTCGGTTATAATATCACTCCCTCTCCATTTCCTTTACGGTTCGAACCCATTGGTCATTTTCTACAATGTTGAACGAAGATAACCAACAATCCGATGAAATTCAAGAAGATTTTGCATGTCATATACGAGACCGTTTTCCCGAACCCGTATATGGTAAGTTTTTAAATTTTTTCAAAATTTCTGGTTGTAGACATGTTTGCCTCACAGTGGGTTATCAACTGTGATCATATTAGTGCATATTTCCACAATTTTAATCGTGTTATTGAGTTGGAATCAAAAAAAAAAATTCCTATTTATTCACGCTGATTTTGCATTCATATCGTTCAACTAGGGTTTGTTGATGACAGGTTTCTGATATGATTTTTTTTTAGGGAGAAATTCAAGTTATTTCACCATAAAGGCGGTGTATTTTTCGAAAAGATGGGAAATATTGTGTATGAGCATGAGAAGATAGCTTATCTAGACTATGTGCACCCTAATTGGTTTAATAGATTTCTCATGGACAATGCTATGAAGATTCTAGGCTATTTTGAGAAAATGGGGTATGTGTATTAGATTGAAAATAGGAGATTGAGTGAGGCATCGTTCTGGCTAGTGAAAGATGCACACTTTATGAATGTAGTTAGGTTGCTTGGTGAGAAAAGGCTTGCTGAGATGTGGTGTGTGCCCGTAGTTGAAGTGTTGGAATTGCCATGGGACGACAAAGTAAGGCATGATATTTCGGTGTTGGAGGAGGTGGAAAAAAAGGGAAACAAGATGTTGACAAAAAGTTTGGGTATAATGTATGCTATGCAGTAGAGGTTTATGATGAGTTTCTAGAGGGTGAATACATGTATGTTGTCGATGAGGTTGACGGCAATGGTGATGCTGACAAAATAGAAGTGGATGCAGGGAGTTCTGTGTCACCTCAACATGATGCACATGCTACAGATAACAATGAGTCACCTGTGTCACCTCAACATGATGTACCTGTTGAAGTATGACATGATGCACCTGTTGATGCATCATGTGTTGATGAAGCCCCTACTGAAGTACAACGTGATGCAGTAGGTATTGATGAAGCATGTGTTGATGAAGCCCCCGCTGCTTCACCCCATGTTGATACACCACTAGCAGATGCACCCCCTTCCCTTGCAGAAGATCATGTACCTTCAGATGGGCATAATATGAGTGATGGGTACCTACTGTACCCCCTACTGGTGCACCACCAGATGAGGCACCTGATGCTGTTGAAAATGTGGACCATACCCACACTAGAGAAGGACATAGTGAGATGGAATTTGAGGAAGACATAGTAGAGGAGTTCAGTGATTCAGATTACGAACAGGAAGAAGATGTGTCTGTTGATGATAATGATGAAGATATATATTTCAAGTTGTCTAAGAGTTTTGATATTGGTGATGAAAATTCGAGGACAAAACATGAGGGTGGAGCAAGCCAGTTAGATGGCGATGGAACAGAATATGATAAGTCAGACGATTTTAGAAGTATTCCAAGTGATACCGAAGAAGTTGGTGGCTCTTCAAGAGCTAGGAATGAGCCTTAGTTTAATCCCGCTGCAGACATGCAAGAGCTACAATTCCGAATATGCATGAAGTTTGACAACATAAAGATATTGAGGGAAACAGTTGTATAGTACTCCGTTAAAAATACAAGGTATGTCAAATATGTTAAGAATGACGGGATAAGACTACGAGTCAAATGTCAAGACAACTGTTCATGGCTTTTGTATACCTACAAGTAACCAAACAAAAGTTTCAGGATTAACACATTTAGAGATGAACATACATGCACAATGGTGTGGCAGAATCGAAGAGTTCATGCTGGTTACTTAGCAAAAAAATATATACAGAAGTTCAGATCTGACCCAAAAATATCCATGAACAGTTTTACAAAAACGGTGAAAGAGGATTGTATGTATGAGATCTCTAAACATCAATTTTATAGAGCTGGGAAAATATCCTCTCAATCTACCTATAAAGAAGAAACAGACAAGCAGACCAAAGAAGCTGAGTAATAGATCGCAAGTAGAGCCACCTACAAGCACCAAAATGACAAGGACTTGATGAAAATGACATGTAAAAAATGTGGTAGAACAGACCATGACAAGAGAACATGTTCTGAAGCAGGTTCACAGCAAGACACAGAACAGGATACACAGCTAACTTCATCACAAGGCAATGGCAAGAGAAAGACTTCAGCTCCCATAGAGCCACAGGCAGAGAAGAAGAAAACTGGACAAAAAAGAATATAGCTTTTTGTATGATGATCATTTTGAAGAAACCTTTTTGTATGGTGAAATTTATATGATTACATTTTTTGGTAAAACCAAATTGAATTTGTTTTTGTATGATGAATGAAACATGATGTAAAATGATGATGTAGAATATGAATATTCAAATGAAAAAATGGATCCTTTTGTCTTTAATTAGTGACTGTTTTTTTGATCATTCTGTTCTAGGTGCTTCGAAAATGAAACAGTTTTGGAATTGGGACCGAAAGTGATGAAATAGATATTCTTACTCAAGTAAAGAATCAAGACATAAGATTAAACTCCGTAAAAGGTTTGGGACCTACTGTATAACTCATTCAAAACGTTTGGGTCTTTATGTGATTTAAAAACAAATGTTTGGGACCTACGCTGCGACTTAGTAAAGGTTTGGGACTTTATGTACAACATATTGAAAACGTTTGAGACATGCAATGCACCACCTACAACTAGCTTTCCAACAGATTTTTCCCTTCATTTGGAAGCATTTGCTCACAGGGGGAGGGAGGGAACTGTGCAAAATGAAAATTAGGACAACACTGTTGAATGATAATATGTCTTACTTATTTAATGAAAAATAAGTTACAAGATCATAGACAATACTTGATTACTAACTCATGAACCCACCTTCCAAAACACAAACACAACATATGAGCTTATACACCTAACACAAATCTATGCACATACCTATTTCACAAAAAATCCACATACAAATTCTAATATCCAAGTCTTCAATGAACCACGGCTTCTTGCACGTAGGGTGTTTAGTTCAGCTTCCATCTCTCTTCTAACACGTAGAAATCTAAGGATTATCTCCCTCGACCTGACGCATATGGAGGGTCGTACCAGTCAAAGAAGTTACATCCACCGACATCCTGGCGCCATGGGCAAGTGAAAAATCATCTTCCTTTGTTCAAGTTTGTTTATGAGTCTTCATTTGCATACGGTCACCGCATTTACATACATTGCTCTCCATATTCACACCTACGATAATGGGAGAGAGAGAAGAAAAATATATAAGACCTGGAAAATGAGGGAAATGAACAGTGATTAACACGGTGAAAATGAGGAAATTGGAATGAACGAAAATGCCCCTATTTAAATTGGTCAAAATTTGCTTTTTTTTTCCATTTTTGAGGTCAACTGACGGTGGAACTAACATTTTCCATCATTTTGGACTGCATCTACGAATTTCTTAAAGATTTGGGACTTGTGGTGACACAAAGTGAAAATTGGGATAAAGTTTTCAAAAAAAGAAAGGTTTGAGAGCGTGCTACGATGTCACCATCAGAGGACTGGGATCGACCCATTACATTTGGAGATCGTCGAAAATCTTGATGTCTTCAACACATATCCGTGGGGTCGGAGATGTTTTGAGGACACGGTGCACGTCTTCACCAGATCACAGTCGAGGCCGAATGGGACCATACGTAAGTACGATACGTACGGATTGCCCAGGCCGTGAAGGTAAATGTTTGACATAATTTATTATAAAAATATTGGTGACAATAAATATGAATATAATAATTGTATGTGCTGCAGATCTGGGCGTACGAGACGGTCTCCCTCCTAGGTGCCCGATTTGCGAGGTGAGGGGAGACCGCTGCCTTCGAATGCATCATTGGCAAGCTTTCCGAGCAGAGAGATGTCCAACTAGCAAAAAGCTATCAGCTCTCCTCGATGACCCTCAGGTTAGATAATACATTTGCAATTTATGTTATGTGTAGCTCCAAAATATGATGACGTGATCATTAACTAGTCGAAATGTTGGTATGCCAACTTCAAGTCATAACGGAGTTGATGCAGTCGATGGAGGAGGAGGGTCGTGGATATGTGTGTAAATTGGTCGCTCCACACGATGAAGCCGGCCGGGTATCTGATTCTATCTTGGACCGAGATGAGATACATGAATTGAATATAATTTTTTATTATAGTTTTGTATGCGTTAGCCGGTTTTCATTAAATATAATAATATTTAATGTTCCAATTCGTGTAGGAGCGCGGTTCAGTAGATCGACGATCACCGTCGCCATGGGCCTCACCGCCGTCGAGGGCATCACCACCTCCGATCAGGTCACCTTCTCCCCCGTCCACTGATCTGTATGACCACCTGACTATATTTATAGGGGGTCAGATGGGCGAGATGTGCCGAGAGTTGGTGGAGCAGATGGGAGAGATGGCACGATAGTTTAGGGGACGTGTAACGCCCCAAATTTTAATGACTTCAACTCTAGGGTATTACTGCTATCATTTAGTAATCATACATAAGGTGAAAATTTTAAATAAACTTTAATAAAATTCAAATTTTCATAACATCAAATTAAATCAATCCAAAACATTAAATCAGAGTTTTTAAGCGTTCAATAGAAACTAAGGAAGACTAATCTCTAAACATAAAAAAAAATTTACTAATAGTTCCCTTGAAAATGTTTTATTTGGCAATCCGCGCACCATTCAACCATCATCCACGTTGAACTGATTTAACCTGAAAAGTTAAAATTCTGAGGGAATGAGTATTTTAAACTCAGTAGGACACGTGCGTCTATAACAATATAATAATTCCTTAAACATAAATCTATAACATTCCATACCATCATTTCATCAAGAGAAATAGGAGATCAATCGAAACTCTAGCATTTGAGAAAACCCGAAGGAGATCTCACATTTCATTTCATTTCATTGGGACCCGCAGGTCAATTAGCATTTCGTGAAATAAATCATGTAAAAGAAGTTATAGTATTGCAAAGACATATCCACTTGCACGTAGTATCTTACCTCGTTAGATCAAACGTATTCTTTGAAAGAAGATGATTGAATGTTCCAAAACTTTTCTTAATTTCCTTGGCTGCGGATGGAGGATTTCTTTCTGTTTGAAATAATGTGTACCTCCAATCTTACTTTTTGCATGATATAAATATGGCAGATTCCGTATTGAAAGTGGAATTATAAAAAGATACGTGCTTGGAGATTTGGGTTGATCTAGAATTTGTGATGTATGATAAAGTTTGCATTGGGTTTAAATAATTTGTTTATAGCCAAAAGTAAGGAAATCTTTACACTTGCAGCAAAAGGATTGGAACGACAAAGTTCCAGAAGAAACTTGATAGAATTGGTTTTTTATTCCAGCCCACAACAGAATTTACTTCCAGTACGTACCTAGGATGGTGGGGTGATTTTAAGGTATAACACAATTTGGATATGATTAAACCTTTTCAAATTAAAGATAAACGTGATTACCTAATAAAATATTATATTCTATCATTAATTATTTTCAAAAGGTACATAAAAAAAAACTATTTAATACATTTCTTGGGATTGAAATAACTTGGGCTAAACTCTTGTGAACTTACATTTTCTTGAGCCCAATTTACATTATTTAATGCGAGCTACCAAATGAGCCCAAAATTGATATGCTTTTGGTCACTATATAAAAAGTTAAATATTTGACTCATTCAAAACATAAGAATTTAAAGCATATTTTATTATAGTCCCTCAACTTTTAAAAATCATAAAATAAAATTTATAAAACAAATAATTTTATTCTAAATTTTCGGGGTGTTACAATCTCCCCTCCTTAAAAAATTTCGTCCTCGAAATTCCTTATCTACTGAAGAGTTCTGATAGTGGTTTGATCTCCACTACACCAGGCTTTTAGAAAAATTACCTAAGAGCATAAGTAGGTAGTTTAGTTATTGATAGAATACCTGCCATCATGTTTTGATTCTTCGTTTCGTCCTGTTGGGTTAAGGCAAAGACTCTGGCCACTCCATTTTTACTTTGCTCTTTGTCTCGTCTTGGTTCATAGCAATTAGTAGCAATATGGCCTTGCTTTCCACATCGATAGCAAACATTCTTTCCGTGCAGACACTCTCCTCTATGTAGTTTATCACATTTAGGGCATGAAGTAAGAACACTATTTGGCCTACTTGAACCTGATCACCGCTCAAGGTTTGCCCTTTTGCTTTGTTCGTTTCATTTTCTCTCGTACTGTCCATTCCACTTCCTTTTTCCCAACAGCTCAACACCTTCTCGAACTGTCTCATCAATTTCTAGTCGGTTTGAAATTGCTTGAGCCCGTTGCAGGACCTGACTATACGTGGTGAATTCATGTGATGCCATGATTCCTCCAATTTCTGGTCGTAGACCGAGTTCGAACCTTCTAGCCTTCTTTTGCTCTGTATCTACTAGATGTGTTGCATACCTAGAAAGCTGTTCGAACTTCATCTCGTAATCAACCAACGCCATCTTTCCTTGCTTAAGTTGTAGAAACTCTGTCTCCTTTCGATCTCTCAGGGCTTGTGGGAAATATTTTCCCATCACCTCCTCTTTGAAATGTGCCCAAGTGAGGTTGCGTTGTTGTGCCTCAGTCCTAGTATGTGAAACGGACTCCCACCAGTGACCTGCAGCATCAACTAACATGAATTCTGCACATAATACCTTTTGAGTATCCGTGCAAGAAAGATGTTTGAAGATCCACTCCATTCCTCTTATCCATTCCTCAGCTGCCAATGGGTCTGCCTTGCCATCGAAAATTGGGGGTTTGTAGCGACAGAATTGTTCCACAATTGAACTGATGTTGCTAGCAGTTGCATTCTGGGGACCAGCTTGTGTTTGTTGTCTACCCAAATCTTGTACAGTTTTCAACAAATCCCTGATGACCATTGCTTGGTTTTGTTGTTGTCTCGACATTTTCTTAACACAATTAAAATTCTAATTTAGGAAATATCTGATAACACATAAATTAATTATAATATTAATGGTAAAAACATTTAAAAAATTTCTAATATAATATTTGGTTTTAAAATAAAATCCAATAGATAACTGAATAAACTTTTGCTAAAGGAATAAAACTATCGCTAATCTCTATGAGTCCTAAAAACAAATCTTCTTTTTATGGGGTCTCGTCATCCGAAGTAATGCATGACTCGGGCTCAGAATCTACAACCAAGACGATGATAGGGTCTTCCTGCTCTGGTTCGACTTCTCCCTCCGGGTCTTCTTCAAGGTCCTCCTCCGGGTCTTCTTCAGGTTCTGACTCAGGCTCAGGCTCAGGCTCTAGTGCTAACTCATGTTGTCTGTGGTTCCACAAGACTATGATGTCCTCACAGTATCTCTTAAAATCAATCGTGCCCCAATCTTCTTCCAAATATAGCCCATAATCCATATCTCTCACGAAGTAAGCCACGTTTCTCCATTGAGGACGCATGATGGTTATAAGATGGTATATTGAGAGGATTGTCCCCTCATTATATCTGAACGATCTTGCCTACTCCCACTTAAGAAGGAAGTCTTCAACATGTTCAACAAATGTTCGCTCTCATCTTATTTCGTAATCTATGTATCTCTCGATAGCAATTTGAGCACGTTGTAGGTATGTGGGGCTATTACCAGTCATCCTAGTTACTTTCCCAGTCCTAATCATGTGACAAATATAATTTCAATTATGTTAAATCTTTGATGTGGCAATTTACTTTATCGCATAAATAATATCTCAAAAAAAAAAAATTCAACTAATAAGTCAAGCAAGGTAAGCATACTTGTACATTTCATGGTGGCAAAATGACTCATAATCATACCAAAAATATTTCATTTCTTACTTGGGAACAATTGGAGAGTGGTCGAATGGTGAGCGTCACATATCAATGATTCTTTATAATTAAACTTTACATCAACTACTACAATTTTTGAAAAATATTGTCCTCCTTTTTTTTTTTTTTTTTTACTTTCAAAAAAAGGGTTTTCTCAAAATAGAAAGTTCTAAAAAAAAAATTTGTTTGAAATATTGTATTTCATTTTTTTAATTTGAATAACGCGCAATCAAAAGACTTCCAGATGAGGAGGGAAGTCACATCGGACCGCTTTAATCTCAAACTCTTCTTAGACAGTATAAGTCTTTTTGACAAAGCCTTTTAATTTTGCAAGTATGCAAATCAACAAAACTATGACAATAAATCGAACATGCAATCTCTTAAAATCTAAATTTTTTAAAACATCAACTAGGGTTAAAAAAAATTTCACGTGTGAGCATTAAATTTTAAATTCTATATTACCATTATCCAAAATTCATTCTTTACAAAAGAAAAGGAACCTAGATCACTAAAAATATACATTTCATTTGTTACTATTCAATAAAAAGAACTTGAAAGAAATCATCATTCTCACTGTTTATAACAAATAAAAGGTCTGCTCTGCTTAAAAAAGAAGTTTCTGATTTACTGTTCACATGATCAATAGTCCATAATGTTAAAAAAAAAAAATTCTTTTAAAAAAAAAAAACAATTTTCACTACTCCACGTCACTGTTCATCCGACTTCCAAAAAAAAAATTTGTCTACAAAATCGACTTTAAAACTCTTTGCTCTAATACCAAACCGTAACGCCCCAAATTTTAATGACTTAAACTCTGAGATATTACTGCTATCATTTCGTAATCATACATAAGGCGAAAATTTTAAATAAACTTTAATAAAATTCAAATTTTCATAACATCAAATTAAATCAATCCAAAACATTAAATCAGAGTTTTTAAGCGTTCAATAGAAATTAAGGAAGACTAATCTCTAAATATAAAAAAAAATTACTAATAGTTCCCTTGAAAATGTTTTATTTGGCAATCTGCGCACCATTCAGCCACAATCTACGTTGAACCGATCTAACCTGAAAAGTTAAAATTCTGAGGGAATGAGTATTTTAAACTCAGTAGGACACGTGCGTCTATAACAATATAATAATTCCTTAAACATAAATCTATAACATTCCATATCATCATTTCATCAAGAGCAATCGGAGATCAATCGAAAGTTCTAGTATTTGAGAAAACCCGAAGAAGATCTCACATTTCATTTTATTTCATTGGGACCCGCAGGTCAATTAGCATTTCGTGAAATAAATCATGTAAAAGAAGTTATAATATTGTAAAAACATATCCACTTGCACGTAGTATCCTACCTCGTTAGATCAAACGTATTCTTTGAAAGAAGATGATTGAATGTTCCAAAACTTTTCTTAATTTCCTTGGCTGCGGATGGAGGATTTCTTTCTGTTTGAAATAATGTGTACCTCCAATCTTACTTTTTGCATGATATAAATATGGCAGATTCCCTATTGAAAGTGGAATTATAAAAAGATATGTGCTTGGAGATTTGGGTTGATCTAGAATTTGTGATGTATGATAAAGTTTGCATTGGGTTTAAATAATTTGTTTATAGCCAAAAGTAAGGAAATCTTTACACTTACAGCAAAAGGATTGGAACGACAGAGTCCCGGAAGAAAAGTGATAGAATTGGGTTTTTATTCCAGCCCACAACAGAATTTACTTCCAGTACGTACCTAGGATGGTGGGGTGATTTTAAGGGATAACACAATTTGGATATGATTAAACCTTTTCAAATTAAAGATAAACGTGATTACCTAATAAAATATTATATTCTATCACTAACTATCTTCAAAAGGTACATAAAAAAAACTATTTAATACATTTCTTTGGATTGAAATAACTTGGGCTAAACTCATGTGAACTTACATTTTCTTGAGTCCAATTTACATTATTTAATGCGAGCTACCAAATGAGCCCAAAATTGATATGCTTTTGGTCACTATATAAAAAGTTAAATATTTGACCCATTCAAAATATAAGAATTTAAAGCATATTTTATTTTAGTCCCCCAACCTTCAAAAATCATAAAATAAAATTTATAAAACAAATAATTTTATTCTAAATTTTCGGGGTGTTATAGGAAGGGTCGAGGATTTATCTAATGACGTTGGAGTTTTACTCGCCACATGGAAGATCTTCAGGATGCGATCGCAGCCCTCCAAGGCGATATAATAGGCATGGGACGGGGTGGCAGAGGGGGTCATTTCCTGGTGGATGGTGTTGTATTGCAATCATTCTTTTTGTCCCCGGATGAGGGTAGAACCGAGGCAGTGGTCCCGGAGGAGGTGGAGAGCTTCGAGGGGGTGACCCCGATGGTGGTGGTGGTGGGGATCCCCGAGGTGGAGGACGAGCGTATGCCTGACGTGGCTGCGGGAAAAAGGCGTGACGTTAACGTCCCAGAGCAGATGATCGGCAAAAGGGTTAGGTTGCCTTCGCAGTAAGTCGTTTCTCCCTTCACGGTCGAGGCGAAAAGGAGGACGTTCATCGACGGGACATAACCCAATCTATTCCGCGAGTTGGACGCGGCCAAATGGAAAACATTCGAGGCGGAGTGAATGGTAATTAAGCCCGGGTAAGTATTTTACAATTTTAGTGAAGTACACTATGCTAACTCATCTATATCTTTTTTAACATTTTTTCTGTTTTTTTCAGAGATAACCGTATCATTGGGGATAAGAAGACCTCGAATACCTATAAGTGGTTTCACGACATCACCGCTTTGGGGCTAGCCAACTTGAGCAGTTCTGCGATTCCGCACGTCGATCGTGAAACCACTGCTGCAGCTTGGTACATATGTTCTCAATCATTGCGAGAATTGGCAACTCTCGATCCTTCTTGAACAATGCATTCAGAGACTCCACGTTGTTCGACGTCATCAAGTTGTACCGACGTCCTGAAAAATGTGATCGCACCCAATGTTCTATCCCCATTTTTGTAAGATAATCTCATGCCTGCAACTACTTATTTCCTATTTCGACCATAAACTTATTACATTTCTTGACACTGTAAGCTTCAGCCGCCCTCCTGAATAATGAAACGATATTTTGGCCCCAGTATCTAGTCTTCAGATTAACCTGTATATGGTACATGCAGTACCCATGATGTGATTCGGGAAAAACTTCAGCGATAGCATTTATTAGAGACTGACCCCGATCAGTTACGAAGGCAAGATTTTCGACTTTTCCGATCACTTCCCTAAGCTTCGTAAAGAACCAACGCATTAACTTATCATTCTCGCTATCGACTACGCTGAATGAAAGTGGGTAAATCTGGATGTTGGATCTTGACATGTAGCAATAATCATCTTGCCCCCGTATCTCGATTTCAGAATTCTACCGTCGACTAAAATTACGGGTAGCATCGCATTTTTAAATTTTCTAATGCATTGTTCAAGAGCCATGAATAAATACTTAAAGCAATTATCGCCCTCCGTCTCAATGAAAAAATGGAACCGTGATTAGTTGTCCCCAAATTATGACAGTATCTGGCCAATTTAAAATAACGTTCATCAGCCGAGCCTGCATTCTTTAGCCTTGTAGGCCTTCTGGTAGCTCATGACCACTTCGTACTCTCGTCAGATGTCGTTAATGATGTCTGAAGGTTTGTAGATCATCCGTGGGTCTTAATACTTGTGCATTATCTGTCGACCAATAAACCATGATCGAGCTCGCCTGTGATCGTTTTGACGAATCCCCAATTCGCAAGTATGCTCCCGTATATACTTGCTAACTACAAAATACTCATTCGTATCCATCTTAATCGCTCGCAATCGTCAACGACATCTATCGTCAACGTAAACAAGTGTCGACAAGGATTTGTTTGATTTCTTTACCTTGAACTCAAAGTTGAATTTCAATGCCAGCAGGTGCACAGCTTCCTGCAAATCTTTATTCCTTTCAAACAGTTGCTCAACATGTAGATCTTCATCATCGGGAACCACACGTGAAGAATTAGATGAAGATTTGTTCATTCCGGCCCCTGAGCTCCCACCCAATTCATGTCTCTAACGGGATAAAGCAATTAAATCTTCATTTGTAAATTTATTTACATTCTCCCTGTCCTCAACTACCGATTGAATTATGTGCGTCGCAGTGATGTCACAATGAAGAACAATTGTCTCGAGAATGTTAGCGTCATCCTCGCGAGTTATGTCCACTATATCCCAAAAATCATTTGTATTATCATCAGGTCCATTCGAATGTTCATTTCTACCTTCTACGTCGTCTTTCCTTACTAAAATCGCGAAAATTGGTGTCACTTGCGTTTTGTTCAACTCAAACAGATAATTCACTTCAATATCAGATGTAACATTTAAAGGTGGAATTGATTATGGCAAATTCTCTCTAAATTGATATCTCAATATCATATTGTATCGAGATGAATTGAAGTTCAGCTTGTTCTGTATATCGTGGTACAGTTCCTCATACGATGTAGTCTCTGTTATATGTGTTGCCATACTACCTTGTATGTTATTCGTCCATTTCCATGTCCATCAATTATTTTCATCCAATTCAAAATCACCAAAATAATAAATCAGGAGTATAATCTTCATATATGTGCATGACAAAACAAAATTTGTAAACATTCATTCAAAAATTCGACTTACAGTGGGAATATAAACTTATTAAAAACAAAACAGCCGGTGTTACAGCCCACTTAACAGTCAGTGTTACAGCCCACTTAACAGCCGGCTGTTAACAACCGAAATTTCAGCTGTAGTAGGATTTGGCTGTTAACAGCCGATTTTTTCTCGGCTGTTAGCAGCTGGTCGGTTGTTTTTTTCGTAACAGTCGTTAAGGCGAACCAATTGAAAAGTTATATAGATGATTTTTTTTTTTTTCCGTTCATGCTTAAAAAAATTATATATTTGCTAAAAATTTATCCGCATGTTACCTATGTCGAATCTTAATTTATCGAGCAAAACGTATACACATTTAACGAAAACGAAATTAAACATATGTAAATATACTTACCGATTCGAAGTACCTGATAGAAAATAATTTTTTTTTCAACTATCGATATTTTTTAGATTTTCAAAGTGAAGAAGATGAGAGAAGTTTTATCTGTATTTGAGCTGATTTTGTAATTTTATGTAGGAAGTGTTTGATTTTTATTTGTTAACTAAAAGGATACTATTTTCTTTTTAACAAAATCATATGTGATTGTTTTATTCATTTCTTTTGAACACCGTTGGATCACTTTGAAAATATTCATACGTGGAAAAGTCGATAAGGAATTTGAGGGCTTTTCTAAAGGAACCCGTAGGGATAACCAACACAAAAATTACATCCAGAGTGATCACCCGCAGTGTTGGAGAGAAAAATGACGCTAAAAGTGTATGCGGATCGGATGTCTCAACCATCGCGTGCAGTAATTATCTTCTGCAAGTAATTTTCTCTGAATAATCCATTATTTGTAGTGAATCTTGTTTTTTTGGGGTTTTTCTTTGCGTTCATTTACAATGAACTAATAATTTGATTTGGGTTGTGTTGTGTTGTGTTGTGTTAAGAATAAATGGGATTGATTTTGAAGAGGTGAAAATCGACATCTCCAAACGCCAGCATTTAACTCCTGAATTTCAAGGTGCTTAATTTTACATATTTTAGTTGCCAGTTAATCTCACACACAGAAAAATAATAATAATAAAAATCTTTTATGTTATTCTGTGTTTCTTTTTGATGATTTTGTGGCAGAGATAAATCCCATGAAGAAAGTTCCAGCAATAGTTGATGGGAGGTTCAAGCTTTTTGAGAGGTACCCTTAAATTTTACTTTGATTTCATTCAAGAGAATCTTTAATTGAGGTTTAGATTCCGTTATCGTATGTTTACTTATACATGCTCATTGGATTATATATACTGGTTACTGATGTTTGAATAATCGATTTTGAAAAATGGTAAGAGATTAGAAAATTACCAAAACGTGTTTTTCTTGTATAGTAACTTAATGATTAGCCAGTTCTGTAGTGTTATCCTAAAATGTCACTAACTGTTCATTGTTAATTATCAGTTTTTTCTGATTAATGGTGCCTAATTTCCTTTTTAAAGTGCCAATTGGGTTATCTTAGGCATGAGCAATAGCTCATTTCTTGTACTCTCTGTAGTGGTCTACCTGAAAATGCTTTTCTTTCCTCGCTGCTTGTAAACAAAACCATCAATGTCTTAGTTGAATTTGTGGAAGCAGGATGGAAGTTTTACTCAGGCCTCATTCCTAGATGAAACATATATTCCGTTGTTCCTTACTTCGACTGGGTATAAATATCTATGTTATTTTATGGATTATAAGTAACATTGGAGAATTTTTTATTTTTTATTTTTTTTTTTTGTCTAGGGGAAGATACTGTATCTTTGTTCACTTATTATATTGTGCCCATTGAATAGTGTCTCTACTTGGATGATCTTTGGTTTATACCTGCTTTTCAGAAATGTTGTATAGGTTTTGATAGTTATTGAGAACAAACTTGGGGCCTTGACTGGAAGTAGAAAAAATTTCACTCAATGCTGCTGAAAGCAACGTTATACTGGTATAAATTTTGAAATTAACATCAGCTTAAAAACGAGTTTCAGAAGGATTATTTTCATCTTTAATATGCATATAGCAAGCATAATGTACTGCATAATCGAACTGTCACTTTTAGCAATTCATTACGTTCTTATGCTACCCAATGAAGCATTTGATGTGAATTTTGTCAATTTTCAACTTTATTCACACTTTTGAAGTGTTTTGCAGTCATGCAATTATGATCTATCTAGCTTATGTATTTCCTGGAGTTGCAGATCACTGGTGAGCTCAGTTGATTTAGTTTTTCCATCAATCGTCATTAGATCCTTTTGTATCTAAATAATATGTTGTGTATGTAAATAGAGCATAGAGCTAAACATGGAATCTTGAATAGAAATCTACAGAGATTAGGTTTAAAAAATTAAAAGTGACCATCTTGTTATCCTATAACGTAGACCGTTTACCGATGGGATACTTTCTGAAAATAACATTCCCTAGTTTCCTAGATGCTTCTTTTCATGTTTCTGTGGCCTATTGCCATAATAATAAGCCCTTTGGATATATTTATATTGATAAAATGTGGTGTAAGTACTATAAATAAGGAGTCATATATATTTACTACATGGTATTGCTTTCTCACGTCATTATACGGGATGCACTCTCACCTCATTGTACCATTGTGCAAAAGTCTCCCCTAGAATGAATTGACTACTTTTCTTTATTTCGAGATTAGACAACTATGATGCTTCAGTCATATAATGTCCAAATTTTGCTTGTGAAGTAAATTTGAAATTGGGGGTCTCTTTTCCGGAATTATTTTCCGAAGTCTGGATACCTATCTGTACTAATGTATTCTCAAATATTTTATGCGAGATTTCATATGCTGCTACCTAATTCTTTATTAATGTAGGTATCCTGCTGACCTTTCCAAAAGAGCAAAGATCCACTCCGTATTAGACTGGCATCACTCAAATTTACGCTACGGTGCAGGTGCTTTATGTCTTTCTCTAGAAGATTCTTTTGATCCGAATTGATGCCTATGCTTAGCATATCATTGATTTGTTATAGGTTAATGATGCTGTTAAAGTTTGCATTATCCCCAGAGAAACAATGGGATATGTTTAATAATGAAGCAACAATTTAGAAGACACTCCTGTTTTAACTAAGTGAGGTTGTCCCAATGGAAGAACTACAATTGGTTTTACACACCAACGATTTTATGCATTTGTCTTTTTGACTAGATAAATGCTTTAGGTGCCCTATGGTAGTGCAAAAAGAAAGAAAATGGAGTAATCATAATAATTTTGTATGTTCAGTACTTTACGTTTATCTAGTGGACCTTAGTTTTCTTAAACATGCTGTTGGTTCCAGCTACATATGTCCTCAACTCTACTCTTGGACCTGCACTTGGGCGGCCTTTGAATCCAAAAGCTGCAGCTGAAGGTGAGAAAATATTATCAGCGTCTCTTGCAAAGATAGAATCTGTTTGGCTCAAGGGAAATGGACGTTTTCTGCTTGGAAGCTTACAACCATCCATAGCAGATCTTAGTTTTGTGTGTGAAATCATGCAGCTCGAGGTAAACATTTATGTTATTTTTTTGCCATCACTGATATGATCAACAATAATAGGTTGTTAGAAAAATAAAGTATGACAGGGTTGTGCAATGTTCTTGTACCAAGGTTTGCTATACTAGGCATTCTTTTAGTTCTAGTATCAGCTATTACCTTCCGAAAGGCATATATGAAGATGTACAAGTTCATTGATGCAAATACGGTATAATTTCCACATGAAAAGTCCATGTAATTAGTTAAATTCAATTTATGATCTTTTTTATTGAGTCTTGCTCAGCTTCTTCGTAAAACAGAATGCTATCTCATGGAAGCTGTAATAAACAGCATATTGCCACCCTCAGCAGTGACCTACACGAAGTCTCTAAGCTACAGGCCATTCTGTATAATTGAAAAATGCTCATCTTCTTTTTCTTATTTCTCGTATTCTCTAATCCACCTTACTTAACATGTATATTCTTCTTTTTACACACCACTTCTTCAGTTTAGTGATGCTCTATGTTCGAAACTGTAGAATTATGTGAATCCACTTTAGTGGACTTATTTTGTTGGATTTAGGTTGTGAATGAGAAGGATCGTGATCGAATATTAGGCCCCCACAAAAGAGTTTTGAAATGGATCGACGATACAAAGAATGTAACAAGACCTCATTTTGACGAAGTGCATTCCATCCTTTTCAAAGTAAAAGAGAAACTAAAGAGGCTGCAGTCGGGAGGGACAAAAGACGAGACAGAATCCACGTTGAAAACTGCTCTGCATTCTAAGATGTGAGTACAAGGAGGGAAAATCATGGCTGATAAAAGTATTTCCGTAGTCATCTTCCTTAAAATACTTTATTGTACCCATGAGGTTCTCAAGACAAGCATATATGTAGTCTTTTTAACTGTTGTTTTGTGGTATCTAAATTAAATAAAATACTTTTCTACTAATTTCATTGGAAAATTTATTTTCTGAAACACTATATTTCATTTTCTTTCTCTCTTTTTTGTTTGTTAAAACTTGAGGACCAAATTGTCTCCTCATCAAGCCCCTGTTTGGTCCGGATTAAAATCTGATTTTAATCCAAGTCCAAGTCAAAGTCAAACAATCAATATTAATCACATCTTTTATGAGTTTCACAACTTTTCAACCACACATTTCAAAAATTTCTATCACAATATACTAAAAATCTAATTTTAATCTCGATCAAACACTCTACAAATTTAAGTTAGCACTATCGAGAAAATAACTAAAATACTCTAGATGTCGATTTGAGCAAAACAGTTCATATTGTTGTGAAAGATGATTAATGTTGAGCAATTATGTGTCGATCATTCTATAGTTTGAGCCATGCTACGTGTATAGGGAAAATGCACAGATGTGCTTACAGAATGTCACATGGCAATATTTCTTTGAATTTTGGACAAAATAATAGTTAAATAATCTCAGCACCCGTAAAATTGTCCGTGCATTTCCCTTGTACAAGCATCATTTCTCCTATATGATTAGATAGTTCAATGAACTAACTTGGAGAGAACTATCTCACGAGTAATAGAATATTTCTTAATAGCTTGTTTTTAAAGTTTAAACTGTCTAAAAAATTGTACACTAACCATCATGGTCTCTATGAATTTTTTTTTAAAAAAGGTAAAAGTGGCCATCTCGTCAATATTGTGAAAAGTGACCATTTTTTCTCTCCTTAAAGCCCCTTTCAACGCTGACATTTTGAGAACTAAAGCCAGTGTGCAAAATAAAAAATGAAACCACAGTGCAAAAACTGCACCCAATCAATCTCTTTGCAACCGTCTGATATACAAACCTTCCTGCAGATGAGTTAACGAAATAAGTAAACATTAATATCAGAATCAAACTCCAGCAATTTACTCACATAAGCATCGTTATACAAAGCATTCGATTATGGAGCAAATGGGCAAGCCTAAAACAAGCTCTGCTATTTATTTACTTACAAATCTGTTATGCTGATAAACCACAGCATATTCAACACAGGTAAAACAGTTAAGCCAAAGGTCTTGGTAAAGTATATAGGAGAACAGTCGAGCCTCGGAATGCCATATGCATTCTGGCTCTATGCTAAGAGCTTGAACCAAAAACTCGGATTCTCTGTTCAATTGGAACCCGACAGCAAGGACATGTAGCTTTTCCTTTCCTCCCATATTTTTCATTGCAGTTTGCGCAAATGACTTGATGAGCACAGGGAAGAAAAACGACAGAAACTTCGTCCTTCATGCAAATTATGCATTCCCTGTCATAGCTAACCTCTGGAGAATCTTCCAAATCCAACTCATGCAGCAGACTTGCAATGGTTTCTCCTTCAGGCTTCATGCCATCGGAGTTTGCTGACAATAAACGAACAGATGGATTTTGCACCTCTGTAGATTGTGCCGACTCTTTAAGGCGTGCAAATTCTTGCTCAAGACGGTGGAGGTCATCCTTGTGGCGCTGGAAGTCTATCTCAATCTTCAGACGGAGAGCCTCGAGCTTCCTTTTGTTGCTAGCCTCAGCTGCCTCTTTGAGGCGTCGCTCCTCCTCCAGCTGTGCAAAAGCTAGCTCTTTACTCTTCTGCTCCTGCCTCCACTTTGCCTGTCATATAGAGTTTTCAATTATTAATTATGACGTTGGAAGTTAGAACTAAGCTAGTAAAAACCATGTATATAAGTAGAAAGCAAGGATCTTGAGCAATTGTGAGTATCAGCATATGTGCATATACATGACATTGCAGATCGAAGCTTATCAAGAACATGTTAATAAACACAAACTGAAGCCAGTTTGTTTGATTTCAAAAGACTCCATAACACGGCACAGAGAAAAGTTACCAACAAAATCAGCAATAGCAGATCAATAGTTAGGGAAGAAAGAACAGCAATTTTTGGTGTGCAACAAAAATGGGTCAAAAGTCAGTAAAATATTTACACGATCAATCAAGAAAGAGAAGAACACTTGCAATGTACATATTACAAACACACATAAAAAAGAGAGTGAGCTGCGTGCAGCACGAGTGCGTGCAGTGGGAGTGCACGAGAGAGAGAGAGAGAGAGAGAGAGAGAGAGAGAGAGAGGAGCAGGGGCATCCTGCAATATGACGCTATTTTATGCATTGGCTCCAAAAACAGCCAATACTTGTGCCATCTCTGATAACTTCAAGAAAAAAAACAGAATGGAATAAAAGTCCCAAAACCTAACTTATCAAACAGCAGGAAGATGACAGACAAACATTTTTCACTGCAAGTTTGCAGTGGAGCATGAAACTTGGGTATTACGAGGGTATTATCATTAAAATAACAAATTAATATTTGCGCAATACTAGGGAGACAGCTGTAAGGGGCATGAAAGCATTTTGATGTTAGTTAAAATTGTTTATCAGTACATGAAAGGGTTGAAGTACAACAAACCTCAGCTTCTTTCGTATCCGCATCGGACTGAGCCAACTCCTGCTGCAACTCTGAGATCTTCTTTTTCTCTGCAGCAATATCCTCCTGAAGTTTTGTTTTCTGTTTCTCCCAAGCCAAAAGCCTCTTGAGGCACTTTTTCTCCCTTTTTGCAACTTCTAAACAGGTTATGACTGATTCAGATGCACTTAGTTTGGAGGCCTCCATCTCTGCTCTAATTTCAGCATTCTCAGTCTCAAGCTTCCTAACGGCAGCATTTGCACGGTCCACTTGACCACTTGCCTTTCTCAAAGCATTCTCCATCTCAGACAGCCTCTTCATGGTAGAGTCTTCAAGGGTCTGTTTCCCCTTTTTCAGCCGTTGGTTCTCCTCTCTCTCCATCCTTAGCATCTTAAGTTCAGTCAAATCATGACTAAGCTTTCTTGCAGCTTGCATTGCCTTCTGGTGAGCCCAGTCTTTCCGTTCTTTCACTTGTTTCTCTAACTCCTTTATCTGATTGATCAAGCTTAAAATCATTTCATCTTTCTGGTCCAATGAGACATTTTCTGTGTTCTCATTAAGGTTCAAGTCCCGAAACTTGCTCATCACCGAGTTTACAACATCTTGGTTCTTTGCATATTGAGACTCCTCATTTTGCATAGCCTCAACCTCGAATCCTGTTCCACATCCACTTGATGGATCCTCAACAGACAAAGAACTCGGACAAGGCTGCACTTGACTTTGAAATTGCTTTGAGTTTGCCCTAAACCCTGCAGCAAACATTGCAACATTCCTCTTCAACAAACTCTTCATTGATGGACTGAGATTAAACCTCTTCGGGCACTCTATCTCCCTCTGTGGAGCCATATCTGCTGTGTAAGACAAAAAACCGTTCACTCCATTCACCGGGAACTCAGCCGTCCCATTGTTCCCATAACCCCAACCACCATGAAACCGACACAATGCTGGGGCAACCACCCCAGTTCCCCCGTTACTAACACCATCCTCCATACTCCCACTACCACTCGCGGAGCTACTCTCGCATCCATTACCACTACCACCAGGGGAGGGCAAAAGCGGGATTTCCATCACACTAGCACGACCGACATGAAGATTGCTCATCAACAAACACCACATAGCATCACCCTTACTCAAATGGGGTTTGACTTGTTGCAACAAACACACCATTCCTGCAAGCGAATACTCCTCCAGCTGCCTCAAGTCTCTGCATGCAGGCTCGAGCTCCTCTGGGTTTGGGCCACTACAGCCACTACTCAAATATGCCAAAGAGTTCTGTAATACATTAGTCAGCACATCATTCCCGCCATAACAATGCCCATACCTCAAAATAGCCTTTAAAGCTACATCTTCATCATAACCCAACACCACCAGCTTATTTAACGCCTCATTATACAAACACTCCAAATTTTGTAGCAAGATTTCCTCCAATTCTTCTTCCGTGCAGTAGCCCCACCCGCTGTCATCAAAACCAGAATTCGGGTTGGGGTTTGACACAGAACTCGAGTCTTGGGTTAAAGAATTAGGCGTAGGTTTAATAGCAGATTTCGGATCTGTCAATGTTTCCCCATTATTATTCATGGTGGTGGTGCTTGTGGAGTGATCGGATTCGAGTTTTACCGGTCGAGTCTTCCTGCTGGTCCTGATGTTCTTTTCCCTAACAGTACAACCCATTTGGGGATCTTTTTGAATTTGATTAAAAATTTGGCAAGAACAAGAAACCTAAAAATAGGGGGAAAAACATATAATCAGTAACATATATAACTACAAATTCGTATAAAGGCAAGCACATATGTATCGATAAAGACTTACTGATCGGTTGATGAATCTGAGATCAACTGCGTTCCAAAGTTATGAGTAACAAAGAGATTTCAATGTAGGGGTGGGATGGGAAATGAAGAAAAAGGGTGTGTAAGAGCTGTGGCTTTGTTTATGGAAGGCTACATCATAGGCTTGAGCGGTTTAAGACAGTACTGGGTCAGTCTATTGGTACATATTGGCCTCAAACCCATGTGGGCTTGGGCTTCAAAACTTGGAGCCATCCCTCGAAAGTTGTATGGGAAAATTAGGCCTAATGCTCTAAAAATTAACCCAATTAGATTAATACCCTAAATTAATTAAACATCACATAAATCCCGTATCAATTACGCCCTAAACTAAAACAAATCCCCAAAACTGCAAAGTCTCCCAGCCACTGAATAGTGAATACTGAATACAGAGACCACAAACACGCCATGTCGACCGCCTCTACCACCGTTTGTCGTCCATCTTTTTCAGCTCTGGACTTGCGGTGATTCTATTGCTGGTAACAGCGGTTTTCTTCTTGGTTTGTGTAGTTTCATCCACTCTTTCTTTTAGTGCTCATATTTTTAGACCAAACAATGTTAAGAAATGTTGGGATTCTTTGAACATAGTACTGGTTCTTGTTGCTGTAGTGTTCGGATTTCTTAGCAGAAAGAAGAATGGAGATAGATACTATGATAAATATCCAACTTCAACGGTTAAACAAAATGAAACCCAAAAATAAAATCCATCAACCCCACATCAATGGTATGATTATTCTACAAATGAAACCCATAAATCATATCCATCTCAATGGTGTGATCAATATTCATCAGATAATGAAAATAAGCTCTACAAAAGTTCCACCATGAGGAGGACTAGTAGTTCTTACCCAGATCTACGGGAATTTTCATCAAATTGGAGTTATGAAGATGAACGCTGGCGATTCTATGATGATGTACATGTTGATACTTATCGGGATTCCGATTCGAGCTACCACTTAAGTGTCCACCGAAGCTTAGAAGAAATTGATCGAGAAAAGAAGCAGAACACCAAGAATATTTATGTTGATACATTTGTAAGGCGTCCGAAGGAGGTTTCAGATACTCCGCCTCTTCCAGCAATGCCGACGCTGTACCCAGCTCAGAAACCGGATTCACTTTTTTGAATTTTGTCAATTTTTTTTTGTGTGTGTTTATCACTTTTTTTAGTCACCTCCCTAATTTCTATCATTATTTACTCCAGGTTGTTAGAATTTGATTAGTTGTAAGGTTGCTTCAATTGTGATGCTGCATCTACTGGGAAGCATCCTCAAGATTTTTTCATGTTCTGTACGTTTGATATAGAAGAAGGGGAAAGCAATCAAGAATTGATTTTTTCATATTTAGGAAGAGGATTTCCATTTGGTTCCAACCCTTGATTTCTTTTAATTTTTGGAGCACTTTGCAAGAGATCCGTTCTTGAGAAATTCTTGACTGGGTTTTGCATGCAATTTAATATTCTTGGGTTTGGAGGCTTTTCAATAGATTCGGTGATTGTTCTGATTGCATTTGGTTGATTTTAGTGGATGCTCTTGATTTAGTCTGTTCTACCGTGGTTTTGGTTGTTTTTTCGTAAGCCATCTATTTTTGTTTGAAGGGATGTTATAATTTTTTATAGTTTGAGTTTGTCACTTTTTTTTTTTGAATTTTGTCACTTTCTGAGTGTCACTTTTTTTTATTGTTTGTCACTTTTTTAATCTGTGTAATTTCTTTTAATTTGTGCCACTTTTTTGAATTCGTCACTTTTTTAAAATTTATCACTTTTTTGAATTTTGTCATTTTTTTTAGTTTTTTTTGTCACTTTTTAAGTTTTCGTCACTTTTTAAGAAAATAAAAAAATGAAATAATACGTTATATTTTCCTAACATAATCAGTATGTGGATTGGCCTGAATGTGGTGATTATTTTAAGAACGTGATTAATTGTGCTGAAAAATGGATTGTACTATTTTGGTATTTGTCACTTTTTTTGAGTTTGTGTCACTTTTTTTACAAAATTAAAAAAAGTGACAATTTTTATAAATAAAAAAAAAAAAAAGTGACACTGTGTCTCTTTTTCATTTTAAAAAGTATTTTTTACTTCCTAAAAATTTTTCATATGATTTTTCAAAACATCCATAATTTTAAGGGTATTTTTGTAAGTACCCCGATATGTGGAATCAAGCATCCTTCATTAGAACTAAATGACCTTTTCTTGAGTATTTCTAAAGTTTGTGCCCTAAATTTGATTTCAGTAACTCAATCTACTTCCAATTTATTTTTTTAAAATTCAAGCTCGAATAAAATGAAATTAGCTTAGATTTGTTAACAAAGGCTAACAAACTCCGCTTATACTCTTTCCCAATCGGCGACTTCATACAAGCGATTGGGCGGGTATAGAGTGTCCGCCAACCGATGATGATAATTTTCTGGTAACCTCATTTTCTAGCTTGCAAGATGAAAGGCATTAAACAAGATAATTTTAAATCGCTTTCAATTTTAGGACGTTACTATTCTTTTCATGATCATTTTTTTAAAGTACGAATTTATAATACATAGAAATAGCACCAAAGTAATGGTTAGTGCTACCTGTACATCCAAGTCTACCACATGGGTGAGAGAACTGTCACCCATATGGTAGACTTACGTGAATGTGTAGCAGAGCTTTTAAGTAATTGTGATGGAAGATCAAATAGGTGTCACCAAAACGTCTATTTAGGGGATAAAATTAAATTTTGGAGTGTTACTTTAGAGCTGAGAGTTGAAGTTCAATAAGGGTGAGAAAGAATGCTGGATAATAAGCAGATGCATATACAAGTATTTAATAATCATTTTAGTGTGTCAATGTCACTTTTATGTGAACTTTGACGTTTCTTGATTGGATAGATGCTATAAGCACACATTAGCTGCTCGAATACACAAGCAGTGTTTGTCACTTTTTTTATTTTCTGTAGCTTTAATTTAATATGTGTAACTTTTTTAAAATTTTTTGTCACTTTTTTGGATTTTTGTCACTTTTGTTTTTCATATTTGTCATTTTTTTAAAATTTGTCACTTTTTTTAACTCTTTGAAATAGTAAACTGTGTCACTTTCTTTTTTAAAAAGTGACATTGTGTCACTTTTTTCTCCACTTTTCTGAATTTTTTTCATTTTTTATTGTTTGTTACTTTTTAAAAATTTCTATCACTTTTTTGAATAACAAACATAGGTTTTGATTAGTGTTTTGTCACGTTTTTAAGTATATTTGTCACTTTTTTGAGTGTGTCACTTTTTTAAAATTATGTCACTTTTTTTTGAGTTTATGTCACTTTTTTTAAAAATTAAAAAAAGTGACAATTTTTTTTAAAAAAGTGACATTGTGTCACTTTTTTCATTTTATACAGTATTTTTTACTTCCTAAAAATCTTTCACATGATTTTTCAAAACACCCCTAATTTTAAGGGTATTTTTGTAAGTACCCCTAGTTGTATTGTGGTAAGTAGGAGTGGACGTGGGTTGGGTTGGATCGATTTTTTACCCAACCAAATATGATCGATTTGATCAAAAATCAAACAAACCCAACCCAACCCAATCAAGTTTCGGTCGGGTTGTGTTGGTCTATTTGGACATTAAAAATCATAAAAGTATATTCTGACAATAAAAACATATCAACCACATGAGATACATAAATAAAAAATGCTAAAGAAATAAAATAGAGGCATCTTGTACCTGTAATTAAAACTGCATTTATTTTCAAATCAAAACTTAACAAGAAATGAGAAAGATTAATCAAAAATCCACTACAACAACTTTTTAATAGCATAACCACAAGTTAAATTATAAACTTGGAATAATCATAGATACTCAGCACAATTTCGTTAAGATTTTAAATTGCAAAAGTTCTAAAAGATTTTCACCGAAACAAATTTTAGTAATTAAGAAATTTACAAAAAAAATATTTTCTCATTTCTTGGTGAGAAAATAAGAGAGGCGGCGGCTAGTGGAGTTGGATTGTGGGAACGCGAGAGAGAGAGAGAGAGAGGAGGAAGATTATTAGGTCAAGGTTTCAAATATTTTTCCCATTCTCTCTCTAAACTCACACAATCGCCTCCCTCCATTCTATCTCACCTTCCCGTCGCCCCGGCCGCCTCTTTCGACCACGAACTCCTCACCTTTCCGTTGCCGTCGCCCGTCGTCGTTACCCAGCCCCATCACCACTGTCAATCCATATCGCCGGCCAGGAGCTTCAATCGGGACAATGAAACTGTGCGCGACGCGACATAAGCTTCAATCACTCTTCACCTTTCTATTGTCGTCGCCCAACCCCATAACTACCCTCAATCCATTTCACCCCAGAAGGAGCGCGAATCGCCACGAGTTGCGACGCAGATTCATTCACTCGACGACTCTTCGCAGTCGAAGCACCGCGATGTTGCGCTGCTGCGCCGACGGTGTTTTATGTGGTGGCGGGGTTTGTGGTGGTGGATCTTACGATTTTTGTGGTAGTGGATCTGGCGATTTGGGTGGTGTGGTGTTTTGTGTGGTGGTGGTTTTGTAGTGATTGGTGGTTTGTTGGTAGTTGTGGTGGTGGTGGTTATTGTAGTGGTGAAGAGATGGAGAGTACAGTGTTTCTACTAGTTGTCGTGAGGTGATGGTGGTTCTGGAGACGGTGGTTTGGCGACAGTGGTGATGGTTCTGCCGCGCCGGAGACAGTGGTGCTGCCAAAGGTTGCAAGTGTTTGCGGTAGTCACCAGTTATTTGGTTGAATGTTGCCATTAAATTGGTTAATTTGTGACCAATAAACAATATGCGACCAATGAAAAAATAATTTGTGACCATGAAATTACATGTGACCTAAAAAAATTATTAATTTGTTATCGATATTTTAATAATTCGTGACTGACAAATAAGTTGTGACTCGTAATATTTTGATCTGTAACCTATTAATTTTTTGATTTGTGACCTATGAAAATTTTAATCTGTAATCGTAAAATAATTTGTGACCTATAAATTTTCTGATTTGTGATCGAAAAATAATATGTGACCAATTAATTTGATAAAATGTGACAAATAAATAAGTTGTGACAAATAAGTATCTATATGCGACCATGAATTGTATAATTGTGATTTTCATATATTTAGTTAATAACATATATTTAATTAATAAATAAATACCTGATTTTTGCAATTTTTAAACTTAAGACCTAAAAATTGATTTGGTGATAGTTAAAATATGATCCATGAATTCTTCCCTTGAATTAATAGCAGAAAACATCCCTAAAAACATTTCAAATTGCGACATACCCTTCTATCTACTGAAATCGCAAAAAAATCCCCTATTTGAATCATTTATTGCGAAAAACCCCCTATCGTCCAATTCCGTTAGTTTTACCGTTAAAAACAGTAAAAATTGCAAAAAATTAAAAAGGAATAATTACAGTTGTGATCCTAAACTTTTTTATTTTTTTACAAATTACACCAAAATCTTTTATTTGTACAACTCATATTCTCAAACATTTAAAACTTATCTTCCACCCCACTTCCCCTATCCCACCCCAAACTTGTAAATTGAGCGACCTCAAGTGAACGAAATCCAAACCACTAAAATTTTCGAAAATCTCTGAATAGTTGAAATCAGGACTCCGTATATCAAAATGAAACCCTGTCTCCACATCAAATACAGGAAGATCCAAAATCCAAATGGAAGAAGATCGAGCCAAGTGGAAGCCACCGAAAATCTTACATAGTCCTCAAACCAAGATGCCGTGTGGGGGAGTCTGGACTTTGGTGGGCCCCCAAAAACGTCGTCATGCACTGACTTGTTAGAGATGTCGGCGGTTCCGACAAATTCCACTTGGGAAGTGAATGAGAAATGTTTTCCATTGATTTTCCCTCCCTCGAGGATTTGAGGTGAGAAAGTGAAAGCTCAATTCAGTAAGGGTGCGTTTGATTGCAAGAGTGGAAAATGGGTGGAAAGAAAATGATTTCCAGGGGAAATAATTGCCTAGAAAATATTTTGAAGGGAATTGTTAATTAAGTGTGTTTGATTGGTATAATTTTCCACTCGAAAAATTTTTAAATTTTCTATTCGTTTGGTTTTGTTTTATATGGAAATTGTCTATTAAAGTGATAATTTTTTCCACACTTGGTTATAAAATTTGTTTCCATTAGCAAAAAGTAAAAAAAAAAATGTTTCCTAAAAAATCATTTTTTTCATCAAAGTTTAGTATTCGTTTGACTTTCGTTTGCATCAAAATTGTCTATGAAAGTGAAATTTTTTTTTTACACTTGGTTATGAAATTTGGTTCCAATGCTTAAAAAAAAAAAAAAGTCAGCAGCTGGTGGAATTCATTTTCCCACCTAAAAGCCACAAAACCTTGAATTGGGGCGCGTGAGGCGACTGGGTGAAAAACAAATGGGAGGGAAAAAGTGGCCCATCAAACAACTCAAATACAAGAAAAATGAATTTATTTTCCAACTTCCAAAAAAATTTGGCATATCAAACACACCCTAAGAGTAGGGAGTAATGGGGGCATTATCTTCCACCCCACTCATAAGATATAAACATGTAAATTAAGTGGCCTCAAGTGAAATATTTCCCTTTTATTCCCCCATTACTCCCTACCACCCATATTCCCAAAAACTTATTTGCACCCCACATCGGATTACTTTGAGTGTAATCTGGACAAAGTTTTCTGAAGCTGTGAGCCTCTTGGTCAATAGCTAGTTGGGAATTCTCTTCCTCTCTTCCCGAGTAGCTCGAATATTTTTCATTGCCAGAAGGCCCATAACATAACATAAGATTACGAGAACTATAATATTTTGGCGCTTCTTCCTTGGAAATTAATGACTCTAACTGTTCATCTTCTTCTTCTTGATGGGTATTGTTCAAATCTTTGATGGAGGAGGGGGTTTGGATTGAAAATGGAATAAACAATTGATTTTGGGTTGGGTTGATTTGGGCACGAGCGATACGAGGGGGGTTTGAGAGAGGAGTAGAAATGGGAGAAGAATTTTGTAGGTTTTTTGTTTGGGTTGGGGTGGGAGTGAAGTGGAAGATAAGTTTTAAAGGTTTGAGAATATGGTCGGTACAAATAAAAGATTTTGGTGTAATTTTTTTAAAAAATAAAAAAGTTTAGGTTCACAATTGTAATTATTCCTTTTTAATGTTTGCAATTTTTACCATTTTTAAGGGTAAAATTAATGAAATTGGACGGTATATGAGTTTTTTGCACAAAATATTTCAAATGGGAGGTTTTCTGCGATTTTCAATAGATGGGAAGTATATCGCAATTAGAAACCTTTTTAGGGGGATTTTCTGTTATTAATCCTTTGATTTTCTTCTTGCTTTATTTAAAAGATCCCGACACGACACGATTCAATGTTTATCAATCTAGTCTAGTCATGATCATCAAGCTGTTGATGATTTTGAGCCAAAGTTAGAAAATGGAGTGAGCTTTGGCCAAATATACGAACGATATCATGGGACGATTAATAACTTATCTATGTTGACAAGGATAATGCTATTGGTACCCAGCCCCTTACCTGTTCCCTTACACGATGACGTGGAAAGTGAAGGACAAAAAAGGAAATAACCAAAAAAGAAACCCAAAAGAGGGAAACCATCCTTTGTTAAACCAAATACACAAAAGAACCGGGAAACCTCTCTCTCGGCGCCCAAACCTCGACAAACCATAGAAAAGGAAAGACAAATTTCAAAATTGGACCAAATAAACCATTGCTACCCGATACACCAGACTGAAGCTCACGAGAACACCAGCAAATCGGAGAGGTTTAGGGAAGAGGCGTTCCAACTCGAAGCAGTCGCCGTCTTCATACATTCAGCTGTGTTAGAAAGAGTTGTTCCTGCTTGAAGCTGTAGCCGGCTTTGTTGATGCAACCAAATGACGGAAAAAGGTATATACTTATAAGTTCAACAATTAATTTTTACAATTTACTATCCATTCTATTAACAAAAAGTTCTGAAATGTCTCTTTACAATTGAACATATCTGTTGCAAAGATGTTGATTTTTAGAGTGATGTAGAAATAGTTGAATTAGGGGAAAGAGTTAACGCGTTGAAAATTAACATTTTTGCTGAAATAGTTATCTGTTGGATGAAATGTCTCTTTACAGAACATATCTGTTGCAAAGATGTTGATTTTTAGAGTGATGTAGAAATAGTTGAATTAGGGGAAATAGTTAACGCGTTGAAAATTAACATTTTTGCTGAAATAGTTATCTGTTGGATGACGTCGTTCTATTATAATTTCATTGTAGAAATTTAACAACTCTTTCAGATAAGTCATTGTAGAAATTTACTGAAGGGGGGAAAATTAACCTCACATTTGGTGTTTTTATTGCAGGCAAGGAAATACTAGAGGAGGTGGATGACGTCGTTCTATTAGAGTGGGAAAATGACAACATTTTGGACAGCGCGAACGACGTGGATGTTGGAATTGTAAGGGTAGACGGTGTGATTGTCCCCGAGGTGGGTATGAAGTTCAACGAGGAAAAGGAAATATATAATTTGTACAAAAGATATGCGTGCAACGTAGGATTTCCAGTTAGGAAAAGAAATTCGCAAAAGGATGATGATGGAGTTGTGAGATATGTTGTGTATACATATAGCTGTGAAGGTGGAAGGAGTTGTAGTACGAGTGGTTTTTGAAGCGGTAAGCTACCATTCAGACTGGCTGTAAAGCCAGGATCACTGCATCTGCAGATGCATGTGGAATCTGGAGATTTAACACAATCAATCTCATTCACAGTCATAAAACAAGTCTTTCGAAGTCCAGGTTGTATCGTTGCAACCCAGAATTGAGTTCCCATGTTAAACGATGGCTTGAAGTAAATGATATAGTAGGGATTCCTTTGTACAAAAGTTACAACTTCGCAGTCGTAGAGGCAGTAGGGTATGAGAATATGACTTGCATGGAAAAAGATTGTCGAAACTATGTTGAACAAGTGAGGCGATTAAGACTCGGAGAAGGAGATGCCGCAGCAATACAAGCCTATTTTTCGAACATGCAAGCAAAGTGCTCAGGTTTTTACTTTAGTATGGATTTAGATGAAGAGTTGCGGCTAAAAAATATTTTTTGGGCAGACAACAGAAGTAGGCAAGCATATAAAGAGTTCGGCAATGTTGTAACATTTGATACGACGTACCTAACTAATAAGTACGACATGCCGTTTGCTCCTTTTGTTGGAGTTAATCATCATGGACAATCAATACTTCTTGGATGTGGGTTGGTCTCGAATGAAAATACAGAAACATTTATATGGCTTTTTAGGACTTGGCTTCAGTGTATGCATGACCAAGCTCCTACTGGAATTATTACTGATCAAGATAGGGCTATGCAGAATGCAATTCAGATCGTGTTCCCGAACACGAAACACAGATGGTGCTTATGGCACATATTAAAAAAGTTGCCCGAGAAGTTTGGATACCACGTCGATAAGGGCGAGATATTTTCTGCTATACACATACTAGTTTATGATTGTCAAACTGTTCGGGAATTTGAAGAAGGTTGGAGAGCGATGGTGGACAGATATTCCTTGCATGATAATGAGTGGTTGTCGGGATTGTATGCCAACAGATGTCGTTGGGTGCCGTGTTTTTTAAAAACTAGCTTCTGGGCGGGAATGTCTACTACTCAGCGAAGTGAGAGTATGAATGCGTTCTTCGATGGTTATGTACACTCGAAGACGTCGCTGAAACAATTTGTTGAACAATACGAGAGAGTACTAAGGAATAAGGTAGAGAAGGAGTTTCAAGCAGATTTTAAATCATACTCACAAATGGTTCCATCCGCAACGAAGTACGAGTTGGAGAAACAGTTTCAAAGAGTTTATACCATTTCAAAATTTCGGGAAGTTCAAGACGAATTCGTTGGAAAGGTTTATTGCGACCTCATATCTTCGTTGGAGGGATGTTCGGGGACGACTTATGAGGTATTGGAGGATGTCATACTTGAAAACCGAGTTAAAAAACAGAAGTTTTTCGTAACATTTCAAAGACATAGTTGCGAAATTGTTTGTAGTTGCCACTTGTTTGAGTTTCGAGGTATAATTTGCAGGCACGCAATCGCTGTACTCATCCGTAACAACGTCACTGCTTTGCCGGACACCTATATATTACGGAGATGGCGAAGGGATGTTAGTAGAGTCCACACGAAGGTCGCAGTGAAGTATGATGGTTTGAGTAGCACCCCTGCCCAGTTGAGATATGATAAAATGTGTCAATCATTTGCTTCACTTGCGGACATGGCTACAGGGAATGACGATGAAACTCGTGATGTACTACAGTGGATAGAAAGCAAAAAACAATCATTTCATAAGACTCGGTCGAGATGCGGAAGCAATGACGTGTCCCAACATGTAGTCCAACTATCGTCGGAAGATAGAATGTCAGAACATAAGACTGATGCAGTCATACATGACCCAAAATGCTAGAAGAGGAAAGGTGCCCCGAAAAAACTTCGAAACAAAAGCCCCTTGGAAACAGCTTCTAGTAGAGCTAAGGTATTACGGGGTACATGTCGCGTAATTTATTTATTTTTAAATTACAATGCGGTTGACCAATAATTATCCGTTCATTATGCAGTCACATCCGACTTCCAGTACACGAAGGGGACGGAAGACATGCCCAAGTAAACTGGGAGGTGTTGCGCCGATCATACATGCTACTGATCAAGGTATGTGTTAATCATTGTAAAAAATCTCGTTTAAGTCACACTATAGTTTGAGTAATACTCTTATTATTTCCCAGTAGGTAACGCAATGCCTTACTATTACCAAGTTGTACCTCGCCAAGATGGCGTGGGAGGTGTTGTGCCGATCGTACACGATCAAGGTATGCGTCAATCATTTTAGAATTTCTTTGAAGTCGTACTCTAGTTTCTTTAACACTCTTATTATCACTAATGTAGGAAACTTAATGTCGTACTATCATCCACCTGTACCTCACGAAAGTGGCGCAAACATGTGAAGAAGCATCATGTGGAACAATGGAAGCATCATCATCACTTAGGGAATGGAAGCATGTAGTTCATTGTTTAATTTCTGTTGTCTAATTCTTGTTTAACAATTGAAGCATGTACTTCATTTAGGCTATGGTTGTATTTGCTGAAACAAATTCAATTATACAGTTGATGTTATTAGATGAGTTTGATTTGTGTTTCATGGGTTTTTATACTTCTATTTTGTGTTTCGTTTCAATGGAAATTGATTGAGCGACTAAACTATTCAGTTATTAGCAGCTAATGATAAATGACAAGTTCATAAGTACAGGTTCAGTTCATTTCTTAATGTCCAACATGCTTTACATCATGTCTCAGTTACCATTATTAAGTCCAGCATTCTTATTTGAACTCAAATGAAGGAGCACCAAAACAGTCACCCAGTTAACCAATGTGCAAACAGCTAATTTGAGAATTCTACATTGATATTACTCAGATAGTTGTGAAAATACATTACAGACATCCTCAGCCTACACTACATTCTCCTACATTACAGTCACCCACTTACTCATTCTCCATACCAACATCCTCAGCATACCTTACATTCACCCAACTAACACCAACTGCACATACCAACAAGACTACATTAACAAAAAAAAAACACATACTACACATCACAATATGCATGGCGTGAAACTGATGCCAACAGGACAGACTAATCATGCCGGTCCCTTCCCTTTCTTAGCCACTTCTACACTTTCGCTGGCCTTGCATATTGTTACGGTCAATTGAATATCAATCAATTTGTGTTTGGTTACACGACATTGAGTATGGAACTGGCGAGGCAAGTGTTCATCTTCGTCAACCGCCGCATGATTATTTGAATTCACAGTACCGCTATTTGATCCCCGCCGCTTGATTCCCTGTTTTCAACCCATTCCCAATATTTGCAGTTAGCACTGCAACAATTGAATAGTTTTCCCTTGTTCTTCGTATCCTTCTCAACCTCAAAACACTTCACAAAGCCTACTTTACACCACGGGCATTGCCGTTTTCTCAAGCAATCCGCAAAGAAATGACCCTTTTGACGACAACTATGACATACACCGGAGTTCTTTCCTGACATACTGCATACGAAACAAGGACATATCCACATTAACCAACAACCACAATTCGATGCAAACTACAATGATGCACGCACTCAAAACTTACAGTAATGTGGTATAAAAGTAAAGCTATTCAGAGATTAAAATCCCAAAACTGAATCCCAAAACTAATTTTCTCACGTCACTGTAAAAAAAAAATCAAAATCTCAGTTCATAAAGATCTGTAAGCGTGCATCATTGTAGATTGTATCTTTCGAAAACAGTGACATCGAGCAAAACTGAAAATGGCGCTGTGCTTACATAAAGTTTTCTTCGATTCGAGATATCGTCGGAGGCGAAGGCTGGAATGTAAAACTACAACTGCCCACTGCGACTTGGGGGAAATTGGAAGTGAAGGCTTGCTGTGACACTCTGCCGGAAGCGATGGGTGAGTTTTTCCGGACAATTGGATGCTTACTTCGGTGGAGATGGGTGAGTGCTCGACTTCGAATGACGATTTCGCCTCCTAGGGCTCTCCTCTCTGATTTGGGGGAAAATGAATTAAAGCAAAGAGAGCAGTGGTTTTGTTAAATGGGCCGTTCATTTGTCGGTTTTTTAAATGGGCCGATTCAATTTGAATTCAAAATACACTGCCACGTAACCGTGTAAAGCGCCGGGTAAGTTAGCGTGTACCCATAGCGCGATTGATGTTGACAATCACTTGAATTTTATTTGAGAATTTACAACCATAGTTGTATGTAGCATGTTTTCATGACGTCGAGCCTCAAATGACGTAAGATACAATCAATACCACAGCATGCAGAGGCAGAAGATATACTACACTTCAAAATTCAAATTCTCTATTTTGGCGCTTCTTCCTTGGAAATTAATGACTGTGACTGTTCATCTTCTTCTTCTTGATGGGTATTGTTCAAATCTTTGATGGAGGAGGGGGTTTGGATTGAAAATGGAATAAACAATTGATTTTGGGTTGGGTTGATTTGGGCATGAGCGATACGAGGGGGGTTTGAGAGAGGAGTAGAAATGGGGGAAGAATTTTGTACGTTTTTTGTTTGGGTTGGGGTGGGAGTGAAGTGGAAGATACGTTTTAAAGGTTGGAGAATATGGTTGGTACAAATAAAAGATTTTGGTGTAATTTTTTAAAAAAATAAAAAAGTTTAGGTTTACAACTGTAATTATTCCTTTTTAATGTTTGCAATTTTTACCATTTTTAAGGGTAAAATTAACGAAATTGGACGGTATATGGGTTTTTCGCACAAAATATTTCGAATGGGAGGTTTTCTGCGATTTTCAATAGATGGGAAGTATATCGCAATTAGAAACCTTTTTAGGGGGGTTTCTGCTATTAATCCTTTGGTTTTCTTCTTGCTTTATTTAAAAAATCCCGACACGACAGAGAATCAAGGCAGAGAACTACGGCAAAAACCAAAAGAAAATAAAAACATCGACAGGAAGTACGAGAACAGCCCATGCACAAGGCTTTCATTCACTATCTTAAAAGATCTGTCACAACCCGGGCTAAAAATATAGCAAGCACCGAGGTTTACTAGCAGAAACCCTACATTTCATACACCACGAGAGATTTACAGGAAGTAAATATTTCACTGGACATTAGAGAGAGAAGAGGTTAAAAGGGGGGAAAAAAAAAAGCATTGCTACTGTATATTTCTGATTTGCAGTGTTAGCTCCAAGTCTGTTATGAAGAAAGCGCAAGCTCGGCCCATGCCAGAGAAGCAGATGCTGTGAGATCGGCAGCTACAAATGTGTCAATACCACTTTCCAACAAGGAGCACAGGTTCTGCATGGAGGTCCTGGTGCTAGACTCTGGATGGGTACACAGATTTACCACTTCGCATATCACCTTCAGGTCCTCGTATCTGAAATGTTTCAACTCGGGATCCACCACGTATGACATGACATCGGGTACTTCAAGAAATTCTTTAGCCTGCAGCAAATAAGTGGAACTAAGGTTTTCAGCACTGAGAGTCCTGAGATTGGATGGTGCGAGCATGTTTGGCTGAGCTTAACTTTTTAGGCCAAACATATATGAAGTTTTTTAAAATTTAATGAATTTTTTTTTAGAACGTAATGTTTTCTTCTTAAGCTTAGCCAAACATTCTGGCAACTTCCACCATAATAGATCATGGCAATTCTTATTTCATACCCAATCCACTAAGCACCCGTTTTCTTTGCAGTATGGAGGTCTCCCGCTGATTATTTCTAGTAAAAGTACCCCGAATGCATAGATGTTGCCCTGAATATTACGATTACGTCCTTCCAAAGAATTTGGAAGAACGCAAACAACTTCACTGCTGATGGCACCCGAACTCTTTCCCGATCTTGACAGAATCGTCTTCCAGCTCTCGAAGTCAACCAGCTGCAGGAGAAGTTAATAACAACCTAATAAGAATCCAAATTTGATGGGGGTAGTTTACTACCATGCAAAGATTAAAAAAAAACTTTAGGATGGATAATCATAAAAGCCAGAGATCAGAACCAAGTGACACAACAGGCCATCTGATTTGCAAGACAATTACCGTTTAGTGACTTGACACAACGAATATAAATAAACTATATGGTTTTGGAGATATATTGACAGTGATCAGGCCTCACCTTGGGTGAAAAATCATCAGTAAGATATACAGCACTAGAATTCAATTCAGATATTGTAAATGGTGGATCAAGTTCCGCATGCAGATACTTCAGTCCCTTTGCGATGCCTAAAATAATTTTCATACGCCGTGTCCAAGATAATTGACATCCTTCCCCATCTAAAATTAATCAGAACGCTTCAGTTTTCAGCTCATTGAAGCTGCTCGGATTACATCACAAAGTTCTGAAACAAACAAAAAAGAGAGAATAAAGAGGGAAAAGAAATTCTTACAGTGAAGGTGCTCATAAAGTGTTCCATTTGATGCATATTCGAACACTAGCATCCTTGTAAACGGAATGCTTCCTGTGCAATACCCTAATAGTTTTCCTGTGTTTTCATGATTTATTCTTGCCAAATGTGCCACCTAAATCATGCAATAACATACATTACTTAATCACACATTGCACAAGATATATAAGAAGCAGTAACCAAATGTTCAATGAAATGAGACGAGATACCTCTTTCTGGAAATAAAGCTCGAGGTATCCAGTCCAATGCTCTTCTTTGACGCAAAGGGATATTACAGCAATTTCAGGCCCACCTTTCATGATGCCTTTGTATACGAGGCTGTCTGGAGAGGATCCAATGATGTTACTGAAATCTTCGCAGGCTACCTCAAGTTCTTGTCTGCTGTATCTCACAACATCCTTCAGTACTTCAGAATCTGCTTATGGATTTCACTCAATTTAAGCACAATAGAGCATAGAAACTTCGTGTGTGAATTAATACAAATGTTCATAGTATAGCATTCAGGTGGTTCGGTCAAACCTATGCAAATTGTCGTATAGTCCTTCTCACTTGCAGACTTCTTCCAAGGGATAACGATAGAAGATTCGCTCTTGCACTTCTGAGCTGCAGTGAGCATGGCAATGACAAATAGAGAACTCACCATAACTCCTGTCACTATTTCAAGAGCCAAAAGCCATGCAGGCTTCGACGAATTAGCTTGATGTTTGGATCTGTCTTCTACAGGCCGGTGCTTGGTGTTAACTATTGGATGGTTTTCAATGGGTGGAGCACCACCTACCATAAAAGTTTTGTAATTATCAGCCACATATGAAATTATTGAATTATGATGACTGCCAATCATTCAATGTCTTCATAGTTGAAGTTTCATAGGTTTTATGTGATTAACTCAATGAAAATTGTCTTAAAAAAAATGCAAGAATGCCACTTCAGAAAGAAGCAAGCAGATACTTGCAGAATAGGATCTTTCTAAAGTCATTGTGGTTAAATTCTTTCTACGATTGATGAAAATGTATAATCTTATTCGTGATTTTTCTCCCTGTAGGGACAAAGGACTCATTCAAAAGTCTTAGTGTTATCGGTCACCTACCACACTGTGCTGTAGAACGCTGCTTGATATCTTTATCTCGGAGGCAATTTCCCTGGAAGCTTGTTCTATACAGCAAAATAAGCATTAAAACAGACAAAGGAAAAGGTGAAGACAAAAAGAAAATGATGAAGAAAAGTGAAACCAAGGACATATAATACCTAGGAAGAAACCCCAAGCACTTGGGTATGCTTCCAACAAAAAAGTTATATGAGAAATCTGCAGCTTTTAATTGGGATGATAGACAGAAACCTGTTGGGCGACCACTTGAAGCATACCTAGTAGAATTGTTTGAAGAAACAACATTAATAAACAAGTTCTTGAGATTGAAATGCAAGCAAAGTATAAAAGTACCCCAAACGTTAGGTCTAAACATTCTGTAACAGAAACACGGAGATTCCTATGTCTAGACTCCATCTGCATCAGTCTTTAGGAAACTTTCAGCAATAAATGGACCAATGATTATCATCCAGTGAAATGTGCACCATATGAACCGACAAAATGTATTAGTGTTTCCAAATAAATTGAAACTCATAAACAAATTGTATCTTCTTACATTCCACGAGCATTCAATGGAAATGCTGAGCCATTGCTAGCAGGGATGGTTCCCATAAGCTTATTCCTATCAAGTCGAAGTTCTTCAAGGTATTTCAAGTTGCCAAGCTCAGAAGGCAACTTTCCAGTGAACCCGTTGAATTGAAGGTTTCTACCAAAAACCAAGAACAAGTGAGAAAAAGCCAGAAACAAACAAGTGAACCCGTAGAATTGAAGGTTCCACTAACATTTTCATAACAACGGTTAAATTTCCAATCTGGGGTGGAATTGATCCTGTTAGCCAGTTTGAAGACAAGTCCAAGACCTTGAGGTTTTTCAATTTGCCAATTTCCTTAGGTATTGTACCCATCAGCAAATTCCCACGCAAAATTCTGTTAATCAACAGCACACATAAAGTTTAAATCAAATACATTCCAGTTCTAAAAGAAGTCTAATAAATCAGCATTGCATCAAAAGTAAAAACTGAAAAATAATTTGAGGACACTGCAAAACTTACAATTCTTGCAAAGTTGATAGTAGACATAACTCTGGTGCAATGAAACCCCTTAAAGACGCCCCCGATAGGTTACTGCAACATGGAGCAAGATCATAAATGAGAATTCAAGTTTGGCAATAATAACTACACTGCTATCGCTTCAAAATTTTAATCAAGAATGCAGCAATTCCATGAATGCATACACGTGTGCAATTGTTCGAGCAAACTTTTCAAATGAACAGAAGCAAACAGAAAAATCTTACAGCTTTATGACATGATCTCTAGCCATAGAACAAGAAATGCCAGTCCAGTCACAAGGATCCGAGTCCAGATGGTTCCAATTTGACAAAACTAGTAATGGGTCCTCAATTATAGCCCTCTTGAAGGAAGTTAAAGCCTCAACTGAACAAAACCCAAAATTCCTCAGTCATAAAAATCTAAACCATAAAATCTATAATTAATATTTATTTTCCATAATTAAATAAAATAACAATCCACATCGATGTAAATGGAACAAATTCAACTGCATTAAAAAAAATAAAAAAAACTAGAAAATATGTACAAATTCTTGAGAAGTTAATGAATCAAATAACAACCAATATTAACATAAATTGAAAAATTTTAACCCACAGATTCTTGAGAAGTAACTGAATCAAGAATTGAGATCTGTGAAAAATCAAATAAAACTGAATAAACACTTACCTTCATTTAGTGGAAACGCATTACTGATTGCAAGAAAGAGTTGTAAACAGGGCAAAAGAACTTGAAATGAAGAAAAAAACCTCATTTTTCTTCTACTCTTAATACACGCAAAGCTACACTCTCATAATCTTAAACCCATCAAACAAAACTTTTCAAGAAACACAAAAAATAAATAAAAATAAAAACTCTACAACAGAAAACGAGAAAAAGAATCCAAACAGATAAAGAAAGAGCACAATGTGGGTGTTTTAACTCTCTATCAACAAAGAATTTAATAGAACAAAAAACAATTAAAGGGGAAAAGAAGATTCTTGATATTGAAAAGGAAATATTAAGAAAACTAAAAAAAGAAAGCTTAAGGGTAAATCTATGAATCAAAATCAGTAACAACCCATGAAAGGTAAATACAGTGGAATATCAAAAGAGTGAAGTTCAAAAGAAACCCACAAAAGGGGTAAACTTGGACTCAAAGAGAGGTTTGGTGTCAGAAACAGAGAGAGACATACAGTGTAAGTAAAGGAAGAAGATCAAAAAGCTATACTGAAATTCTACTAAATTTGCAGAGAGGGTTAGAGAAAGTGGAACGTTCCTGTTTGTGTAGGAAGGGTAAATGAAAATAAAAGAAATTACTGCTTAAGTTTATTATCAGGTGAGAAGATAAAGCCTTTATTTCGTGATACGATATGTTAGTTCAATTATTTTTTTTCTTTTTATATATTTCCATAATTCCATGTGGACTCGAGTTATAAACCATACTGACTTTCAGGGTTCGTAAAATTTTTGAAAAGTCAAAAATTATTTCTGAAATTAAGAAATTAACTTTGAACATGTTAGATTAATTTCTAAAAGTATTTTATCTTGTTAGAAGAATTTTTAATCTCAAAAATTATTGTACAAAAAGTAAAAGTAAAAACGTAAGTGCTGTCAAAGTGGTCCAAATTGTGTGTAAACCATGTTAAGTCGTGCTACATTTGTACCCTTTCTTTCATCTTTCTTTATATTCTTCCATACTATTAGAAAGGATATTGGTTATAACTCAACCTAATAAAACTGACTTGTTGGGAGCAGGATTGCTCTCACATTATTAAGTGGATCGTGTAAATATTATCAGCCAATGTAGGACTCTAATACGCCCCCTCACGCACAGCGTGGACCATGCCAAATAATTGTGAACAAATCGATATTGGGTGCATCCAACATTGTCAAACTGAGCCTACTCTGATACTATATTAGAAAGGATATTGGGCATAACTCAATCTAATAAAATCGGTTTGTTAGGGGAGAGGGCCACCTTATTAAGTGGATTGTGTAAATATCACTGACACCGGCCAATGTGGGACTATAATACATGCGACAACATTTACATTCTTGATTTTGAATTTATCCATTACATCGTTGTACAAATTGCCTCTACATAGGAGGGAATATCATAGCATGTTTGGCTAAACTTAAAATCTAATTAAAATTAAAAATATAGTCGTTATTGGGTCTTACTCGTCTAATAAAAGTCAACAATAACGACTAATTTTTCAATTTTAATCTCTACCAAACACGCCCATCAATTTGTTATACAATATGTACATATAGCATTATTCTAATATGTTTGTGCAATTCCTTCAACAACAAAAAATAATAATAATATGTTTGTGCAATCACACACCAATTTGGCCATTTGGCCTTGTATATGGGGGTACTTACTAATTCATGATACAAATGTGATAAATTGACTAATGGTAAATTGACACGATATGCAATACAAAGTAACATTGAACAATCTTAAATGTTCTAAAAATTTTAAAAATGTGAGCAATTCGCTCCACTCGATGAAATCCATTTTTGGACGAGTTGGGAAAAGGGTAGGAAGAACAACAGTTTAGCCTAGGCATACGTACCATAGTTAAACTAGATCATGAACTCTATATGGATATAGTAAGAATTTCACGTGCATAATTGAATCTTTTAGAATGGTTTTCTTAACGGACTTTGGATGAAATCAAGGACAATGAAAAAAAAGAGTAATTGGCGCAAAACGTTCCTACCTATGACAGGTTTTGTGGAAAACGTCCCTACGTTTGATTTTTTGGTGCAGAACATCCCTACCTTTGCATTTTCTTGCGCAAAACGTCATTTTCACCAATTTTTAACATAAAATGACCAATATAGCCTCGTATTTAAATAAAATAAAATAAAAGAAAAGAAAAATAAAGAACAAATTGCCCAAACTTTTTAAAAAGTGCAAATAACCCACCAAACTTCATCTTCTTCCCAAAACTCACCCCCGTCCCATCGCCGCCTGCCGGCCACTTTCCTCTAAAATTCCATTTTTATCCCACAATTTCTCCTTCACCACTTGGAAAAACAAGAAATACCCATCAAGAGTAACCATACCCAACTCCAAAAGACCTTCTTTACACCCTCATGCCTCAGTTTATCCTCTGGTTACCCCGCTCAGAGAAATTCCAAGTTTTAGCTCATTTTGGCAGACCCACAAACTGCCAAAATTATATGAGGAAGAAACTCATTGAACGGCAACAACAGGTGAATGATCTTGAAAACCCAGTTCATAGATTCAATAAAGGTGATATTCTTGAATCTAATTTTGATAGTTATGGTAAAGAAAACAGTAATCTAGACAAAATGAGCTGTCTGGATAAGAGTTTTGGTGATAGTAATAGGAGTAGTATGGTGGTGCCATCCACTTGGGGGGTTCTTAGCAGTTACCAGCTGGTGGCATGCCACCATAGCTTCCTCCTCCAGGAGAAGGTGTTGGGGTTCTATGGCCGTCGCCAGATGGAGGTGATGGTATCGATGGAGTTCCAGGGTCGATTAGGGGTAATGGGAATTCCATGGTCGATTAGCGTGGTTGGATGACTTAAAATGGCGGGTGGAGTCACAACAGTGGGTGGACTCACAATGATGGGTGTAGTTTTGGCTTTCTTTGGTGGCCGGAAGATGGCTGAAAATGGTCGGCATGCGGCGGTGGGACGGGGGTAAGTTTTGGGAAGAAGGTGATGTTTGATGGGTTATTTATACTCTTTAAAAAGTTTGGGCAATTTGTTCTTTATTTTTCTTTTATTTTATTTTCTTTTGCTTTATTTAAATATAAGGGTATATTGGTCATTTTATGTTAAAAATTGGTGAAAAATGACGTTTTAAGCAAGAAAATGCAAAGGTGGGGATGTTCTGCACCAAAAAATCAAACGTATGGACGTTTTCCACAAAACTCATCATAGGTATGGACGTTTTGCGCCAATTACCCAAAAAAAAAAGTAAGAGAAGTAAATGCAATGAGGAGAAAATATTGAACTATAAAGGCAATTAAAAGTAATGAAACCCCCTTTCAATATTTATTTTCCTAATTCAATTGACCAAAATGCTCCTAAATTTTACTAAGTTTCTATTTGGTGGGGATTAAAATTAAATTTTTGATATATTTTGATAAAAATTAATGAAACTTGTAATTGAATAATTGTGAATCCCATTACTTATTCACTTTAACTTTGAAAAAAATCAAGATTTTAGTCTCTACAAAGCAGTGACTATAGTACATTTTCACGGAAAGAAAAAAATAATATTAATTTGCAACCTCAATACATACTGTATTGTAAAATAGCCTCTCTCAAAGGACAAATTAGGGAATTCCTATTATCAAACCCTCGGGATCGTGCACCAGCAATCATGTGCCTCATTCTCTCGCACGTTAGAAACTCAAACACTGCTTAATATAATGGACCATGCTAGTTGTACAACCGAGGTTGACAACCTCGGTTGACAACCACTCACATTGGGGGGTCCACCTCGGTTTATTTAACATTTTTAAATCGAGGTGGACCCCCTCCCATGTGAGTGGTTGTCAACCGAGGTTGTCAACCTCGGTTGTACAAATAGCATTTTCCTAATATAATTAATGGGACGTCTTTTCATGTCCGTTACGATTTTTTCATCTTATCATAATCAATTTATCACGATATATTTGTCACGAAAATGATATTTTGATCTAATGATGATTATGGAAGAAATTTCTAGTCTTCAAACAAGCTGTGATGATTATTAATTGGATTCCTTATTTTTGTCATAGTTTTACTAATGGCTTATTAAACACAAAACGTCAATACGTTTCGCTTTTAGTGTGCAAAATATCTTTACGTTTCAAATTTTTACATTTTCACCCATATTTCAAAGTTTCATTGTGAAAAATATCATTTTTATCTAATTTCTCAATTATAAATTATAAAATAACAAATATACCTTCCCATTTAAATAAAACAAAAGGGAAAAAAATAAATTGCAATTATACTTCCATTTTATAAAAATAAGTACAAATAAATCCCATCATCACTCATTACCCTCTCCTCGTTCGACTCTTCACCTGCTCTCTACAAAATCACATCTCAAAAGATTTATCTGAGAATTTAATACAGTTCTTAATCAGATATTCAAAACCCATGTCGATTTCTACTAAAATCCCACACACTCTTTTTTTATCACTCCAGGAATCAATTCTTGAAATCCATAAAAATCTCATCTTTACCCTCTTTACCTAGAGGGTTGATTGCTTTGCTAGTCCAGGTTCTTTCTGGCCAGCCCGTGGAAGAGATTCTGAAGGTTTCACTTGATTTTGTGGTGCTTCTTGGGTTGTAGCAGAGTTTGACTTCGTCTAGGAAAAATGGGTTCTTGAATATGTTGAAAAAAACCAGGCTCAGAATTCAGATTTGTGGTTGAAGAATGATGGTGAAAATGGTAAATCTAATGTCAAAGAAAGTCCTAGTGCTTTGGAGTTTGGTGTGGGTAATGGTAGTGTATTAGGGAATAGAGGGACACGGATAAAGGAGAGGAGAAAGAGCCGAGACCTATTGAATTGGAAGTTGAGGATATATCATACCAGCATGCGGGTCATGGGGTGAGGAGAAGCAATGGGGAGTTGCATTTTAATGTGAGAGTGGTTTATGAAGAATTTGAGGGCAAGAGCTTGGTTAAGAGGCATAGATTAATTTACAGCTTGTTGCAAGACGAATTGTAGAATGGTCTACATGCATTGTCGATTGTGGCAAAGACAACTTCTGAAGTTGATCCTCATGGAGGGAGAGGGGGAAGAAGAAGAAGACGACCATTTTTTTTATTTATTTAAGATTTATTTGTACTTCTTTTTTAAAAAATGGGAGTATGATTGCAATTTGATTTTTTTTTTCTTTTTGTTCATTTAAATAGAGGAGTATATTTGTCATTTTACAATTTTTAATTGAAATTTTGAATAAAAATTGATGAAAATAACGCTTTCCACAATAAAACATTAAAATATGGATGAAAATGCAAAACATTGAAATGTGAGGACATTTTGCACACTAAGAGCGAAACCTATGAACATTTTGTGCTAATAAGCCTTTTACTAATTATGGCTATGCAGTTTGGATTTAAATATTTATTATTAATAAATATTGGATTAGAGTCGTCTTCTTGGTCTGTCCAATCCCATTTTGAATAATTCAAGATATTACAATTAAGCCTATGTTTGTCTACCATTAATCCAAAAAATTATTTGCTACAGTAAGATTTTCCACCACACATTCACCAAATAAAATATTCTACACACAAATCAATAAAATTACTTTAATTTTCAACCACACATTCTCCAAAAAATACTATTCATTACACTAATTTTCTCTCAATAATAGGAGACAAACAAGCTCTAAATTATTTGAAATGATTCTTAGGGTTTCGATTCCGTTCTTGAGAGAACTTTTATTTCTTAGTAATTAAAAATTTAAGATGCGCTTTCCTTCATATACAATAATTATTGTAAATAAAAACAAAATATTTTTTATTTTTCAAACTAAGCGATTTTTACTTTTTGACTAATTTTGAGTAGATGTTCCATCTCATGTCCTTAGGCACAAACTGTAAAGCACAATGGACCAAACGAAGGAATAAAAAGTCAACTTGGTTGTTAATTATTTTTTTTTTTATTGAACCCTTTTTGAATTTTAAAACCACATCCTAATAATATGTTGAAGTCCAAAGACAAGAGGATTGTTTAAGCATGAAGGGTCATCATGACAGTGTTTTCAAGCAAAATCACACATACACTTCATTTTTTTGAAAGTGGGGAAGTTTACAAGAAATTTTTAAATCGATCGCTGAACATTTCAATCATAAGAAATTAAAAATAAATTAAAAAAAAAGGTGAAATTAACAAGAAGTTGATAAGTTAAATTATTCGTCACACAAACTGTAGATTCTGATTCAAATAGGGATACCATCTTCCTTTCGATGCATGGTAATTATAACAAAATCGAAATGCTATTCGAGTGTGTAATGTATTAGTCGACTTTTAGATTTTTTTTTTTTTTTTTTATTGGTTTGGTCATAACTTAGATAAATAAAATACGAGTCTTATCAATTTTCCATATAGACATACAAAGCCAATTCTAATCAGTATTAGTTGGATTTCGATGTATTTTACCTATGGTGAAAGATTAAGCAATTAGATTACAATTATATAGTTCTATGTAGAGACGTAGTCAGGATTTCAATCTTGCGGGGACGAAAATACGGGGAGTGGAGGGGGACGGGCCCCCTCTCCTGGAGGTCCGCTCTCGAAATTTTTTTTAACTAAGATGATTGAAAACAAAGATTTTAAGTATCAAAATAGGCAAGTTAGATTGACTGATCAAAAAGACAATCAGTTTGTCGATATAAAAATAATATGTCCATCTATGTGTCTAACGCTATACAAATTGAAAACATGAATATTAGATGGACATCAAAAAGACAAAAAGTAAAATATCTATCTATATAACAGGTGGTAGAGATGGTTTGGATATTTGAAATTGGTATCTCTTTATCCTCATCACTTCAAACTCGTCAATAAGAGAATCTAATGAAAAAGTGTCAACAATCTCCTTCTCTATATATACAAGCAAGGTACTTGACAAAAAATTATCTTCCATTCTATTACGCAACCTTATCTTAATGACACTCATAGTTGAAAATGCATGTTCTGTAGTTGCTGTTAAAACAAGAAGAGTTAAGACAAGACGAATCAATCTATAAACAAGATTCTTATCCAAATACATTGATGTTTTAGGAGGAATTGGTTGATATGGCCCCAACTTGACATAAGCTCGTCTGATTGCATCCCTCTGCTCTACCGGAAAATCCAACATTTATTTGCATAGTCCAGAATCACGTTCCAGTAAAGATGAATCGAATTCCTCATTCTGAAGAGAAGAATCAGCAACATATGGTTCTTGACCAATGTTATCTTCCAGAATAAGAGATTCAAGATTAGAGGTAGAAGCTTCCTCAAAAGTTCATTTCTTGAAATGTGAATCAATCTTCTTCATGCTGTAAATATTTCAAGTAATTCAAATTAATTTCAATACCCACTACTCACAATATAATTCAAATCCGTACTAAAATTCAATATTCAATTCAACCGTCTGTCGCGCAGAGAAGAGATTCGAGGAAGAATGAGGGGTGTCTATAGTCGGGATTACATTTTGTGAGCTGTGGCATATGAGCGTGCTTTTAGGTAATTGAGTAATAAATGAGTCATTTGCTTTTAGATTGGATTTGAGCTATTTATTTATTTAAGTAACTATTGGATCTTTTGTTTATGTTTAAGATTTTTGTATGGTTGAATTTTAAAGTGTAAGTTATTGGGTCAATATTTATTATGGAAAAAAATTTAAAATTTTGCGAGGGCGAGTCAAAATTTTTGTGGGGGCGAAACCGAAAAATACATTACCAATTAATTAGGAATAGTGGACCAGCGGATAAAGATAATTGAATTTATAGTCAGTCTAGAGCATAAGCAATTCGTTTCTCGCGAGTAGTGATGGTAATAGGACAAGGACGAATACAACACTGAGGATTTTATCAAGGCGCCCTCGTCCCTACTTAAGGCTAAAAGACGTGATTAATCAATTCAGATTTGGGCATAAAGAAGTTGAACTAAAGTAAATTTAAACGACAATTGATTTTTTTTAAATAGCTAATAATCGAGATGGGACCCCCTACCTTGCATTCTCCAACGTTACGGGTGAGGCTCTGATTTGAGAGTTTAAATTGACATCTCCATACTTGCTTTGGTAGGATTGTCGGAAGTTTTGTGTTGTCTATACTAACGATATCTTATCAAAGCCTTATTCGTGCACTTGCGACAAGCTTGTCGACCATTCAGTTGGAAGGTTGGCCAAGGGCTTTGCGCTCTATATAGAGGTGCTCAAGGATGGTCCGTGTTAAATTATTAAGAGTTTGTTTGTTTGCTTGAGTTTTTTTTTTTAAAAATAATTTTTTTTCGAAAAGCATTTTTAATCACTAGGTGCAAGCAACGTGCAAAGCACGTTTGCTTAGTTTATATTTAATATTTTTATTTAATAATTAATTTGTTATTAATAAAGATGTAATTTTTTTTGATTAATTAAGGGCGTGTCTGGGCGTGCTGTAAAGAGGAAGGAAAATTGATTATGTTATCCTTTTTTTTCAAATCTACAGCCCTTCAATGAGAGAATTGGTCCAAAATTGCGGCTCCCAACTGCATGAATTGTGTTGCCAACGGCTTGATTTCTACTGAAAAACAGAAACATGCACCCTATAAATAATTAATGATATAATGTTTATGTAATTGATAAATAATTAGATGTGTGATTTTGATATTGTGATGTAAGTTGGTGAGATTGAAGAAAATAAGTAAAAGTAGACAAATTTGGAGAAATTGCTAAATTGTAAGGGATCCAAAATTCGGAGGCTAAAATGTAAATACTTAAAAGTTGTGCCGAATCTAACGATGAAGATTTGAGAGTGCTCGGAGTCAATTGGATAAATGAAGATGTCAAGGGGATCAAATTTAGTCAAAAGATGATCACAAATCAATTTCCAACCGAAAAGTTATGCTTTGGTGTTTTAGTCTCATATTGAGACCTATTTTTGGCATAAGAATTGATCGAATTGGAGAATGATGTCTGAATTAAAGTTGTAGCCAGATGAGTTATCTTTCCAACGCATTTTGCATCGCCTTAATAGGATATCGGAATACAAAGTTATGATAAAAACACGGAAGGAAGGTGCAGCTGTCTGTTTAAAACAAGAAATTTCTTTACATAATCCGTTATATTGAGACCTATTTTTGGCATATAAAGTGGTCGAATTGGAGAATTATGTCTGAACCAAAGTTGTAACCAAATGAGTTAGATTTCCAACGCACTTTGAATTGCCTCAATCGGATATCGGAATACAAAGTTATGATAAAAACACTGAAAGAAGGTGCAGCTGCCTGTTTAAAATAAGAAATTCTGTTACATAGTCCATTATATTGAGTCATATTTTTGGCATAGAAAGTGATCGAATTGGAGAATGATGTCTGAATCAAATTTGTAGCCAGATGAGTTAGCTTTCCAACTCATTTTGAATTGCTTCAATCGGATATCAGAATACAAAGTTATAATAAAAACATTGAAAAAAGGTGTAGCTGCCTATTTAAAACAAGAAATTTCGTTACATAGTCCGTTATATTGAGACATATTTTTGGCATAGAAAGTAATCCAATTGAAGAATGATATCTGAATCAAAGTTGTAGGTAAATGAGTTAGCTTTCCAACGCATTTTGAATCGCCTCAATCGAATATCGAAATACAAAGTTATGGTAAAAACACTGAAAGAAGGTGCAGCTACCTGTTTAAAACAAAACATTCCGTTACATAATCCGTTATATTGAGACATATTTTTAGCATAGAAAGTGATCGAATTGAAGAATGATATCTGAATTAAAGTTGTAGCCAGATGGGTTAGCTTTCCAATTCATTTTGAATCGCCTCAATCGAACATCGGAATACAAAGTTACGATAAAAACACTGAAAGAAGGTGCAGCTGCCTGTTTAAAACAAGAAATTCCGTTACATAATCCGTTAAAACAACAAATTCCGTTAGTTTTTCCGTTAAACCAACAAATTCCGTTAAATAGACACTTTTTATATATAGAAAGATATAGTTTATGGCACTCATAACTTTTTTTTTTTTTCTAATTATTAGGAATACATTCTGGAAAAAAAAAAATTACTTGAGAAAATCTCTTCAAATTGAGTAATAGAAAAATTGTAAATTTTAAATGAGTCGTGACCTGTGCTTATATTCCATAATTGATTCACAATTGCTATATATGCATTGACTTTTACATCAAGCTTGACAGGGACTCCATTATGTTCATTGATTTTTACACCACCATTTCACATTACTGGATTTTTGATATATATGGAGAATGTAAGCAAGAATGTACAAGTAGTTTAATTGATTCAAGATTTATATGAAAATTTCAATAAACTATAATTTGCTAATAAAAAATAATATTGGAACAAAAATATTGATCAATAAATTACATCATATATGATTATTGGCTATTGGGAGAAATAAACACTATGGATTGTAGTACCTCTATTTTATTTTTATTTATTTTATTTATTTTTTTAAACCAGGGATTATGGTACGTATTATGATAATTGTATACAATTCTTCTAGTACGGCATACTGTAACTCCGACTCCTAGATGTTCGGTAATTCTCTCTTTATAAATCGTATTGTTAAAACAAATTTTTTTGAATAACTCTATGGAATATATTTGAACAAGACAATTGAAAAAAAAAATCACGTACTTTTTAAAAATGTTTCTGAGACTAAGAAACTATTTTTGAACATATTTAGATAAATTTTAAAAATATTTTGTCTGACTAAAAGAGCTTTGAGGAGAGGCTTGCTAAATATAGGTTCATTGAAAATCTCCTTTCACAAGAAGTAGAAGCGAAAGCAGAAGCCTACCAAACGGACTCTTAGGGCTTGCTTGGGAGTTTTTTTGCTCTGATTTTGGGTGGCACCATTTATGAGTTGAAAAGATCGGTGTTTGCAAGCATTTTTTGCCACCGCTTTTGGATGATTTAAAAATCACCCAAAATCAATTTAGTATAATTTTGAGCAATTCTCTCAACCCATCAAATTGGCGTGTTTTGGTCGTTTTTCATACTCTCTTCTACTTTTACCCTTTATAAAATAATTATTAAAAACCAATCTATTTTGTTCAAAACTAAATTGTAAATAAAATATATAAACTACAAAAAATTTTATCATTTAAAAAATTATATTATAATTTAAAAAATACTTATAATTAAAATATTACTTGTAAAATAAGAAAAATTACATTATAATTAAAAATTACTTATAAATAAAAAATCACTTTTATGTAAAAAAAAAATTGTTATAGAATAAAAATACTACTAAGAAGACAAAAATTCAATTATAAAATATAAAAAAAGTTACTTATAAGTAAAAATATTCACTTAAAAAGTTATTTAAAATTATAAAATTTACTTATAAGTAAAAATATAAATTTAATTAACTTTTTAAAATTAATATTAACTTATACGTAAAAAATTATCTATAAGTAAAATATCATATCTGAGTAAAAAAAATCATATAAATGAAAATTTTAGTAAGAGATATATACGTAATTTTATTCTTTTAAAGAATTTTCAAAACTGGTGGATAATAAACTCTCAAGAATAGGTTGAGCAGTTTTTAATAACTGCTACTAAAATCACTCAAAATCAATACTTTAAAAAATGCTCATAATTGATACGACAAAACTCCCAAACAGGAACTTAGTCTTCTTGTTCTCCTTTATTGACAAAGAAGTTAATTCAAAATTGAAATAGTAGGTGGGGTGCTCCCTTCATAATTAAAGTAAATTCAAGTGTAAGAAATTATCTATACTTGCAGCAGAGTAACAATTGGTCTCCTTGTCCCATCAGGAGCGTTAAAAATAATTATGAGATTGTGATTTATAGATTAGCTCTGTTGACCTTCGGAAACGGATCTCCACGTGGCCTATAGAAAGCAACTCACGTATGCTCTTCCATGCACACTTAACACAAATCGTCGGCCATTTTAGACGGTGGTTGTAGCAGCCACCAATACTCTGACGATCAAGTCAGTCAACAATAATTGCAAACGACTAATTTCTGTAAGTGTTCGATTTTTGCATTCGGCAACACTATTAGATTGAAGTGAGTATGATGCCGTTGTTTGATGAATGATTCTAGATTTTAAACAAAAATTTTCAAACAGTGCAAAATATTCTCACGTCGATCACTAGTAATTATTTTTAATCATTTTTCAAGTTGATTTTCAACTTCAATGTTATAGTACTTAAACACTTCTAAAGCTTAATCTTTGTTTTCAACAAGTATAAATAACAGTATCTTGTATAATTATTTATGAATGTGATGAAATACTTTTTACCACTTTTTGTTTGGACAAACTTTAAATAACATGTATCGGTGTGAATAAATTCCAAAGGTATTGTGCTTCATTCAACCGAATGAAACGACGCTTTGGCTAACTTAGTCTCTACCAAATCTCGCATTTTCCATTTGTATTAAAATGCATAATTAGTAGTAAATTTAAATTCATTTACTTTGCTTACAAAATTAAAGTTCGCAAATCATTATCTATGATGCCATAAATTAGATGACTCAAGAATATAAATAAAATATATTTTATTCATTGAGTTATTGGGCATAATAGTAAGTACATTCATCTTGAATAATCCATCTTTTACATAGACTTTGCCTATATATATACACACACTGATGGGACAAGGAGACCAATTGTTACTCTGCTTCATGTATAGATAATTTCTTACACTTGAATTTACTTTAATTATGAAGGGAGCACCACACCTACTATTTCAATATATATATATATACACACACACTGATGGGACAAGGAGACCAATTGTTACTCTGCTTCATGTATAGATAATTTCTTACACTTGAATTTACTTTAATTATGAAGGGAGCACCACACCTACTATTTCAATTTTGAATTAACTTCTTTGTCATCTTCAATATCACTTTGCCTTGTCCTTCAAATGTTGAACTCGAAAAGTTTCCCATGAACATTTTCTCGCCATCAGTTGGAGTGTAGGATGAGAACATTCCTTTATCAGCACAAATATGATGGGTAGCACCCTTATCCACCCATCATTCCATGTCATTTCCAATGTTATTGCATTTTGAGATGCCAACCAACAAGTTTATATCTGATATATCATCAAATATGCCATCAGATTTGGTAATATTCGCTTGAACTTGCTTCTTAGGTTTACAATAATCGATAGAGTGAAGTCCAGCATTTCCACAATTATAGCAATTGCCCTTGAACTTTTTTCATTATTGTTTCTTCCTTGCTCGAAGGACTCAACCGAGTGCTTCCTCTTCTTGTTCTTTTCATTTGATTTCACCACATTAGACTTTTCTTGTGATACATGACTTCCAACACGTTTGTTCGACTTTCGGTTATATTCTTCCATTCTCGATCGGACAATGAGTTCGACAATATTCATTTCCTTGTGCTTATATTTGAGATAATTCTTGAAGTTCTTCCACATGGGTGAAAGTTTCTCGATAACTGTAGCCACTTGGAATAATTTACTTAGAGACATATTCTCAACGCGAATATCATGGAGAAGAACCAGCAATTCTTGTACTTGACTGATGACCGTTTTTGTATATACCATTTTGTAGTCCAAGAACTTTCCCACGATGAACTTCTTAGTTTCAGTGTTTTCAGTCTTGTATTTGTTCTCCAAGAATTCTCATAGTTTCTTTGTAGATTTCATGGAACTATACACATTATACAATGTGTTGTCCAACCCATTCAATATTTATTCTTGCACAAAAAGTTCGAATGTTTCCAAGCATCCAATGCTATCGATGATACCCTATTATTTTCTCACTCTTCCATTGTGGGAGCATATTCATTCAGGAATTTCGCCAAGTTTAGGGTTTAGAGATGAAATAATATTTTCCGTTGCCATCTCTTGAAATTAACCTACTAAACTTCTTCGATTTCTCTCCATGTGGAACAAAGTTTGTATGAACGATAGGAGGGGCAATCACAACTGGAAGAATTACAATAATATGAACCAAGTTAGGAACAACTTCGAAACATTAGAACAACGAACAGAAACAGATAGCTTTAGTACTCATTTTGAATGAAATGAAAATAGATTTTTACGCAGAATTTCAACTAAGAAAATATGAATTTTTATGCTACGCTATGATTGCATATGATTGGGATGAGTTAAAGGATGTCAAAAAGGTCTTATTTATAGATGAGAGAAGGTTGTGAGTGAAAAAACACACCCAAAACTCAACAACCATTGCAAAAGGTCGCAGTCTTTGCCGTCGCTCACCTATTGTCCGTGCGTCGCTCGAACTCCAAAAGCAAAGAGTCTGTCAATTACCGGAGCTGGGTTGTTGCTCGAGCAACAGTCTTAGGTGTAGAAAATTCGATTTTTCCTAAGACTTTGGACCACAATTTCTCGGTCATCCGGAATTGATTTTGATATTTCAAATATACCATGACGTTTCTATTTGATTAGTAAAACAAGTTAGTCTATTTATTTTCATAATTTGACTATCAGATCAAGTCTGAATATTTGGCCGAAGTTGACAAGTCACTTTTCACATTTTTCATGATTTCATACCTGACCAAATTTTTCTCTCTTTAAACCAAATTTCAATAGATCATGCTCCAAATATATAAGGTACTATTGATTGAGATCCCTTCTCGACACTACTAAAAATACTAAATTCAAATATTGTTCATTATGAAATTTGTGCATTTCCGCAATGTTGGGAAGGATATAGATGTATTGATTTTACGGTTAGCAAGAAAAAACAATGGTTCCAAGTGAAAGGAAATTGCAAGGTTTTCAATAGAGACACGCCTTGTTATGTGACATCGAAGAGTACTAATCAAACTACGGAAAGTTGTTACATGATAATAAGATTTCCAAGAAAATCAACGTTCATTATTATCTATTATCAAGGCACTTCTAGCAAATGTCAGTTGTGTTTAACACTGTATGTCAAGCATACATCAAGAATTATCAATAAAATGGTGATAAATGTGCGTGTGTGCATGCATATCGACATTTATATACGCGTATAATGTCATTGCAAGGTTTTAAACCGATACATAATTTGATATGTGACATTGAAGAGTCCTGATCAAATTATAAAAAGTTACATGATAATAGGATTTCCAAGAAAATAAGCGTTCAAGATTATCGACTGCCAAGGTTATCTTCTAGCAAATGTTAATTGTTTTCAATACTGTGTTTCAAGCATACATCGAGAATTATGACAAAATAATAACATGTGTGCATGCATGTCGACATTTATGTGCTTTTAATATATAATATGATCAGAATCTTATTATTGAAATAAGTGGTAGATAAATGAATAGTACTTATGAATTTTAAAGACGCGTGATTAAGATTTAGGAAAAAATGCAGTCACGGTACTAAACATTTCATTTAATAGCAGACTTTATACAAATTTTTCATTTGTGTCACATACGGTACCATATCTTTCAAAATGTCGTAGGTAAAATCCAAATTGAAGGAAACTGTTAGTCTGACTGTTAGTTGATCAAATAATTAATATTGACCATAATTTTGACTAATTCTAAAAGGATAAAATGGTAACTTTACATTTTTCAACAAAAAATACAATTATAATATATGAACAATTAAATTAAAAAAAACACAAACACTATTCATCTTCTTCTCCACTAATCCCTTACACTCCACCCAAAACCATCACCACTACCAGCGGCTGACGCTACAGCACCCACCCAAATCTTCAGCCTGTTCTTTCTCTTCCACGATATTATTGTCCATCGATAGAAGCCCGAGCTTGGCAATCGGCGAAGCCATAGTTCCGGCCAAAAGCTGAGAAGAAAGAAAATGGAATTTGCTCGGAGAAGAAGCTAGGAACCACCTGTAACACTGTCGGTATATCTAGGGAATTGAATCTACCACAAATTATAGCTTAGGTCTCTATCTCCTCCCCAAATCCGCCTCCATCTCCTCCACCCGTTGCAGACTCTTGGCTACACCAAAAAATGACAGTTCAGTTGCCTTAATCAATTACCCATTAGCAAACTCAGGACCGGACCTAGTAACTTTATCACAATAAGCAATTCCAGATTGAGTTACAGTGAACTCAAAGGCACCAAATTCATCTGCTGTGGCAGAATGTGGATGCCAAATAAACTGTAGAATATCAGAAGAGAACCAGATGCCCAGTGTTTCTTTTCTACTCAATTCCTTGTACGAATTTAGAGTGAGATTTCTATCGTGGGTTAGGTATTTTGATAGGAAATGATTCAAATGCGTGCAAGTTTAGAGTCCGTGTTCCATTAATGGATGGTTCTTGGTACGTGGGTGGAAGGAGCAATGATGTCGGCGGGTGGCGGTGGTGTCGACCGCTGCCACTAGTGGTTTTGGGGTAAGTTATTAAAATCTCACATTGTTTGGGAAAATATAAATAATCCACTTAATAAGGTGAGGGCAATCCTCCCCTAATAAGTCGGTTTTATTAGGTAGAGTTAGACCCAATATTCCTAACATGGTATCAGAGCAGGTCTAGATCCTTGCATTTGAAATTCATCTTCTTCTTTATCTTTTCTCAATTCAATCAAAAACAAAAAAGAAAATAACCGAAATCAGAAAATCACATTACCAGAAAACAGAAAACATGACTTGGTTCACTAAATGTTCGACGAAATGTCGGAATGAATGAAAATTGAAGAGATGTTGTTCCTCTTCATCGAAATTGAAATGAAATTGAAGATAGAACCTGTGGAATGGCAGGCTTCTCTGAAGAATTTTCTGAACATATTTCTTCTCAAAGGGAGAAGGAAGATAAACCGAAATTGAAATGGAATTAAAGATCGAACCTGCTAGGATGGCAGCTTCTCAGATCTTCGGATTGATTTTATGTTCAGAATGAAGATATGAAGAAAGATTTTGAAGATTTCCTTCTCAAAAGAGAAGGAAGATTAACGAGAAAAGTAGCTCAAAATGGAGCTTTAAACCACAAATGGAATTGAAGAAAATTGAAGATGATTCGAAACAAGATGCTCCTTGATTGCATCTCTACTCTCTTCCTCTATGGTTCAAGATGTTCCATCTTGAGGGGGGAGTGTTGGAATATTCAATTGATCACCAGTTTACCAGCAACAAACCAGCAGTTCATCAGTAAACCAGCCTCCAGTTCACGTGGTCAGTACTAGTTCTTCAGCTTACCTCCTGCACGTGAATATTCAGCAACAACACAACAGAATTCAGCTTATTCTTCCAGCTTCAGATTCTAGCTTATTCTAGTTTCTTCTAGTTCCTTCCTTTGTTTGTTATATTGTTAGTTTGTTAGATAAGTGGTTAGCTATTTCCTCTATATATAGACTAGTTGCATTGTAATTTCCTTGAGCACGAATGAATGAATTGTTCTTCATCTTCCCTGCATCATAGCAGGCCTATCATCCGGTTTCCATCCCTTTATTTTTTCTTCCGGCATTGTTTATTTTCGTTCCATTATTTTCAGCTTCAGAGTTCATCTAATTCCCTGCAACCAGCAGGCCTATCATGTTTTCATCCTCTGTTATTTTCAGTTTGTTTTCTACTTCCTTTCTTTCCTTGATTTTATCATGGTATCAGAGCTAGGCCCAATTATGTAATGTTGGGTGCCACCCAATTTCGCTTTGTTCACAGTTGTTTGGCATGGTCCACGCTGTGCGTGAGGGGGCGTATTAGAATCCCACATTACTTGGGAAAATATAAATAATCCACTTAATAAGGTGAGGGTAATTCTCTCCTAATAAACCGATTTTTTTAGGTGGAGTTATGCTCAATATTCCTAACATAAGTTGGGGAAGAAAGTGAAGGTGGTGGGTAGTGAATTTTGTGTTTGATTTTTGTGGCTTTTTAAATTTAATTATTAATATATTATAATTGTGTTTTTTATTGACAAAAGGTAAAGTTACCATTTTATCCTTTTAAAATTAGTCAAAATTATTGTCAATGTTAATTTTTTGGTCAACTAACGATCAAACTAACATTTTCTTTCTATTTGGACTTCAACTGCGACATTTTGAAATGTTTAGTACCATGGGTGATACAAATGAAAGGTTTGAGCAACGTCTGCTATTAAAAGAAAGGTTTGGTATCGTGACTGCAATTTTCCCTAAGGATCCGTTTGATTGCAATTGTGGAAAATGGGTGGAAAGAAAATGAATTTTAGGGAAAGTAATTGTCTAGAAATTGTTTTACAGAGAATTGTTAATTAAGTGTGTTTGATTGGTATAATTTTCCACCCGGAAAATTTTTAAATTTTTTGTCATTTGACTTTGTTTTATATGGAAATTGTCCATTAAAGTGATAATTTTTTCCACAATTGATTATAAAATTTGTTTCCATTGCCAAAAAGTAAAAACAAAAACAAAAATTTCCTAGAAAATCATTTTTTTATCAAAGTTTAGTATTCGTTTGACTTTATTTTACATGAAAATTGTCAATTAAAGTGAATTTTTTTTTTACAATTGGTTATGAAATTTGTTTCCATTGCAAAGAAAAAAAGCTATAATTCTATTTCCCACCAAAATGGTGAGAAAACCAATTCGCCTATTTTAAAGAAAATGTGCACGTGTGAAGGAATCTTGGAAAACCAGTTCCATAGTAAATTTTTGCTAACAAACAAGGTTAAAGTTCCACGGAATTTAAGGAGTATCAAACAGGGCCTGAGATTTATATTTGATTTTGAAAATGAACTTTTAGCCCCCCAAAAAAAAAACCCAAACAATGGCAAAAAATATGAATAATAAAATTATTTTATGCTCTAATTAGTTAAAGTTTTATAATAGTTGCTGATTTAAAATGCTCTTCCCACTCATTTATACAAAATAAAGAACAATTTATACAAATAGTTATAAAATATGATATGAATTGAAAAATATTGTTTTCCTGTTAAATTTTGCAAAAAATACTGCTTCAACTAGAAAAATCTGGCAATTAAAATTTATTTCATCTTTTGACCAGTAACTTTTTGAAGAACTACAGTGTATGTAATTTTATGTTTTTATTTTTTATTATTACTTTTTTTATAACGGTAATAACTTACACACTGTTAAATACTACGACTAAAAATGTAATTTTTAAAAATTATTATAACTTATTCTATTAATATTGTTACAATGTATCTATTCCTCATCACATGTGTAATTTTTTGAAAAGGTAACACAAACACACAGCCACACACTAATCAAAAGTTAGGATATTGTTCTTAACTGTACATTACATTAAGCCTGAACTGCAGTATCAACACACACACACACACACACACTCAGAGTCTTGTCCTTAATTTCACATTTTTCTGAATGATTTGATTTGAACAATATTGAATGTACTGCATATATCTAAAATCAAAACTTCATCACTCACTTTTAACAAACATTACAGCAACTTTTCCCAGGAAAAAATGAATCAGTACCAAGGCATAAGATCTACCTACACGAAACTAACTCGAAATTTTGAATTACATTCAATGAAGAAATTAAATAATATATGCAAAGAAGAGGATGCGTATTTCACGAATTTACAAATTTTTTTATTTTCAAAACACTTGGAAGTGACTGTCAAAAGTAGATTCAAAGTAGCAGAAGTTCCAGGTTAATTTACCCATATAACGTTTGCTGATTATCAGTTTGGGGAGTGGCTACGAGCTCTTCTTTGCATTCTTAAGATTGCGTAATGTCATTACGAGCTGTTGTCGTTCGCCCTCGACCTCTGCAAATTTGAGACTTATTTCTGAATATCTCTCCTGCATTTCTTTCAGTTCACCTTCCATTGATTTGTTCTTCTCCTTCAGAAAAGAAATTAAACTTAATGATTCCTCGAGGTCTTGACTATTATTTGAAGAGGCTTTCAGTTCGTCCAAGATGGTCAGATCGTCACTGCAAGAGCAAACGCGTTGACATGATTTATTGTGCCATGTTTCAAAAGTATTGAACTTATTTATTTCCAAGTCATACTTCTTTTGCGATACTGTCAAAGAGCTGTTTATATTGGATATGCTGGTCATCGTCCTGGTATCATCTTCTGCATTTATTACTTTTTCAGTTACCTGCATCCCACAATGAATTATTGCCAAATTGCATTAAACGAGTGGTTGCAAGGCATCTAAAGCAAATGTAAAGCAGACTGGATCGTTTGAGACCAAACTTGACACTGAGAAAATAAGTTGACATAGATTATGTTTACAATGAAAAGGATTGAGTAAATATCAACAAGAAATACTGCAACTGAATAGGCATAACTAATACTAGGAAACATATTGATAAAAATGTCTAATCTCGATGCAAAATGTGAATGGCAACAATACTAACCTTTTGGAATTCGTTTTGACAAAAATTGAAACTGCTTTGGTTTAGAACTTCAAGTCTTCCCTGTAGCTCTTCAATTTTGTTATGAAGATCCTTTTCCTTCTCTAAAAAAGAATTAGTCGACCTCTCCAGTGCAGTTTCCTTTAACTTGATCTGACCCTGTTGAGTACCGAAAACGGCATCAGCGATTCAGCATAGCAAATCCAAAGGCATCTTTCCAACTTACTATTGTTAGTGGTGAAATATTCAAGTATAACAGTTCTAGGAAAGTAAAAGGATAAAATATCTTCAAAACAAAACATTCTGAAAATGATGCAACGTTCAAAATATCAGAAATAAGAAATGCCCATCACGAGGGATTTTCTCCGTATATGATAATACTAGGAAAAATTTCTTACTTTGGCATTCAATGAAAAATCAAGGTGTAGATTTACCTCGAGCAATCTTATTTTCTCCTTCAGATTGGTGACCTCTTTGGAGCCAAGAAGAGGAGGCATAGATTTGCTAGTTTTAGAAGTTGCTTTTGCTCCGTCAAAAGTTGTTGCTTGCTCATTACTTTCCTTTATCTTTTTCTCCAAACTACTGAATGCATCTTCCTTCTTCTTAAGATCGCTTTTTAATTGAAACACTTGCTTCCTTAGTTTCTCTTTTTCCAACTCATCCTCCAATTGACAATGCTTCAACTCTTTATACTGAGCTTTAAGTGTGTCTATCTCTGAATGCAGATTCCCGACCAGCAATTCCTTTTCATTAGCACTACATCTCATTTCATTTAATTCCTTCTGCATCTCCTCAGCTTCCTTCTTTACAAAATCAACCTTGTTCTCCAGTTCAATTCTTTCGTTGTTCCCGTCATCTAAAAGCAATTCCGACTCCTTAATTGTTTTTCTCATTTGTTCCAGCTCTTCAGTCAAAATTTCCTTACATCCTGCCTGCTCTGAGAGGATTTTTTGCTCTTTTACATATGTTTCAACCTCAGTTTTAAGCATTTGAATTTCTTCAGAGAGGAGCTTTTGAGTTTCATCAGCATGCTTTTTCTGGTGTTCAAGCTGCAGTGTTTTGTCTTCAATTTCTGACTCCATCTGTTGTATTTGATTTATCATCGAAGTCACTTGACTGGAAAGTTGTTGCAATCTAGCTTCATACCGATCCTTAACAGACAGGTGTTCCTCAGAAGCTTCTTGGAGCATTTCTTCCAGGCGGATTTTCTGTATGCGGAGCTCATGTGCTTCAACCAGTGCATTATTGGCTAATTTCTCATTTGCTTCAAAAGTAGAAGCCATCTGAACAGAAAGACTTCTAAATTCCTCCTGAAGCCGCTCTGCTGTATTAGCATTTTGCCACCGCATCTTTCTCAATGTTTCTTCAGCTCGTATTGCTCTCTGCTCCTGCTCAACTTTGGAAAGAGTAAGAGCTTCCAGATCAGCTTCAAATGCTGTTGCCTGCTTTTCGAGTTCTTCCTCTAAATTCTTGACATGAGCTTCAAGTTCACTTATGGTGACCAATGAATTTGAGAATTCTTTTGATTGCTTCTTCAGTTCATGCTCCAGGTTTCTAATATGGGCCTCAAGTCCACTTATTGTAACCAATGAATCCGAGGATTCTTTTGATTGCTTCATCAGTTCATTCTCCAGGCTTTCAACATGGGCTTCAAGTTCACTTATTGTGACCAATGAATCAGAAAATTCCTCTGACTTCTTCTTCAGTTCATTCTCCAGACTTTCAATTTGGCTTTCAAGTTCACGTGAAGAGGCATATGTGGACGAGCATTCATACTGAATCTTCAGTTGTTCCTGTAGCTGGCTTTGCTCCAGTTTGTATGACATGTCGTGATTTTCCTGCTTCATGATCTCATAGTCGAGGGCTAGCTGCTCCATTTGCATCTCGAGTTCATCTTTGTCTCTCTTGTATATCTCTATTTCACTATGGAGGTCAATGATCTGTTGTTCAAGAAGGTACACTTCCTTGGCATCATTATGCTCCCTCACGAGCTCCTCCAATGCTTTTTGTTGTTCATCGTCGTCGTCGTCATCTGTTTGACACTTGGAGTTTGCTTCCCGTAACTTTACATCAATGTTAATCGTCCCTGTTTTGCTGGTAAGGGATAATATTTCCTGATTTTTTTGTTCCAACATCTCATCTAGGTCTTGCACGGTAAGAATTAATTCCGAGTTTGATTCCTGAGTCTTCTGAAGTTGAATCTGAAGATTGGCATTAAGGTCATTTGCATAATTTAGTTCTTGTCTGAGTTCTTCAGCAAGTGCCCGAGGATCTACTCCCTCAAAGGGCAAATTGGTTTCATTTTTTGCTTCATCTAAACGTCTCAGGAAGGCTTTAAGTTTTTCACATTCTTCCTTGAGCACGTCTCTTTCCTCTTTCAAGGAAGCAATTTCTCTCGAGAGATCTTTCCCCCTTCTGTTCTCTTTCACAATCTGCTTACGAAGAGTCTGCAGTTCTAATTCCGACATCTCTACCTGCCTGGATAAAGCAGCAAGCTCAGATTTGAGTTTCTCAATCACAATATCTGAAGCCTCCTGGGAGTGTTCCCGAATAATGATTTCTCTCGGAGTGCTTGAAGTACCATCAGTACTTGGTTCAAAGGCAGAACTCCCGAGACACTCCCATTGTGCCGTTTGATGCTCGTCATACATTGCTGTTGGTGCATCGGGTTTTGGCTGCTGAGTCCCCGAGTAATGGCTCAGAGACGATGGATGTCTGCTAGGCTCGTGATCGGAATTCTTCCTCTGGGGTTCCCAAGGTGTCTCGAGTCCCGAGCTGCTCTCAGAACTCGACATAGTGATATCAGATCCACTAGATACTCTGCGGTTGCCATTCATGTGGGAAACAGTTTTATTGAAAGGTACATCCTGTCAAAACCAGATAGACCACATGGACTGAATTATCATCAACATTCTAGTAAAGTCGCATAAAAAGGATCACAAGTTTTTCATTTCTTGTACTAGAGGGAGATATGATCCAGATGCATAGAAGGTGATAAGATGTTTTACGTCCTTATAATCCACGATGTATTTTAATAACTGTGCATTAAAGCGAAGGAAGTGAAAAATTACTTCAATAGAATTGTGTCTAATGGTCTCATCTATGTCGCCATGGCTTAACTGTGCCCTCAAGCTCCTGTCTTGGGAGTTCAATTTTGCATCCTCACTTTCTTCAACCTCTCTGTATGGATGCCAAAAAAATATTTTTCAATCTCAGTTTAACAACACATGAAGATATGAAAACGGAAAGCCGGGGTGGGAGGCACAAAATAATGGTATGGCATTCATCAGAACCTTTGATCAGCAGAGTCCTGTATCCTTTGGATCGAAACCTGTCAATATACATAATTCGAATAAGGAATCCATCAATGAATTACCCTATCATAACATTACACATTCAAAGGCGAGAGAGAGAGAGAGAGAGAGATTTACATGCAACATAGCCTCTGATTTTGAATTCTTGAGGGGTAAAGACACAGAGACCTTAGCTGCCTCAGCATAAATTGAAAAATCAACCGAAGCTTCTCCAACAACCCCAGCTTTAGATGAACCCTGTGAGTTTCAGTATAAAAGAATTAACACAAGACAATCGGTTGGCAGCAAAGCAAAGAATAAAAGCTCATAGGCTTAGATCATTTTATACCGTCCCCAAGATAAAGTAGTATATCTTCTCATGAATCTTCCCTGATTTTGAATCTCTATTGAGCTTCACGGTTTCATATACCGGATTCTCCCATAAACAAACCCCATCTCGGACTATTGCCTTCTCCGATTTTACACTCGGTTTTCCAACATCAGCAGGAACCACAGATACCATCAATGCATCCCCTCCCAACTTCGACAGCTGCATTCACAAATAACTTATTACTTGTTTCACTCTTATCAGCAAAATTGGAAAATTTAAGTCTCTTAAATGCTGTAATAAAGAAAAACCCAAACAGAACCACATTGTTAAGATTAGTGAAACACAAAATCTTGATCAATTAGCGAAATTCAACAATTAATATTTATTTTAAAAAAAATCGACACATAATCACCATAATTAAATTAATTACATACATTAGTCTTCATCACAATGTAAATGATTATATGCCTGTGAAAGAGATGAAGGTACCTGAGTTGCATGAAACTGCAATCTGAATACAACTCTGACCTTGTTCTTCTCGCTCCTCCATCGCGCCGACTTGAACATTTTTCACTATTTTACCTCAATCCCACATTATGTTTTCCTCAATCTACACATCAATCGCCGGAGCTCTCTTCTGAACTCACCTGAGCTCCGGCGAACACCCACGGAAAACCAACATTACACTCAACGCCCAAGTTACAAAAACCCACCTCGAATTTCAAGCTAAAAACAGAGAAATGTTCAAATACTGATGAAGATTCAACTGGGCACCGAGTCGATTCAGCGAAAACCCGATGCTGAGGCAAACTCCGGCAAAATATGCAGCGCCGTTCAATCTTCTCGATACTGAAAACTCCGCAAGTGAAATTACAACAAGGCAGATCTGAAGTAGAGATACAATAATGTTTATGTATGTATATGATCTCTCTCTCTCTCTCTCTCTCTCTCTCTCTATCTGTCAAGAGGAGCATGAGGAGGTGTGACATTATTATATTATTATATAATTTATATTTATTGATAACCGTTTGAATAAATTATTTTATAATAAAAAATTATTAAATAATTAAAAATAATCGAAGGGAAGCTTCTTATAGTGTTAAATTAAGATCCCTTAATCGTATATTAAATTAAACTTTGTCTTAAAATAATTATGGATTGTCTGTGCTTAGGTAACAGAGTGTGAATTGTCAAATCTACCCTTTTGATATTTTTATTTATTTATTTATTATTTTTCTCTTTTGTAAACTTGTAAATGCGGATTGGAAAGATAAAAATAAATAAATAGATGCATTTTATTATACCATGGAAATGTGATGCATATTTTTATATTTACGGTATCTGACTTGGTTGAATTGATGCTTCTACACTGTACACGTTTACGTAATTCTTATTCTTTCTTTTATTTTTCCTTTTGATTTTTTATACGTATTGAAAAACTTTTCAAGCTCCATATATTTTTACTTCACGGCATTTTTCACCGGACAATGCTTGATTTGCACTTTTGTATACATCAAGTTTGACGCTCCCCTCACATGGGGTGGGTTCCGAGATTGCGAGTCTCACGCGGGCCTCACCCCCTATCTGAGGGGAGTGTCAAAATGAATGTACACCAAGGAGTGTACGTTCATCATTATTCTTTTTCACCAATGGTTTAAATACAATTGAAAGATCCTTACAAAATAGTGCAATTCTATAAGTCCTCTATCCGAATTATTTGTGCCCAATTTCGACTTTGCTTATGCTAATGGGACATTCTGTTGTTGTATCTTTTCTTTAAGATTTGAGGTATTAACTAGGAATCAACCTCGTTTATGATCAAACAATACCTTAGTTACCGATCATTAAGATCCGTGATAGTTGTTGATATGTTTTGTTGTATGTAGGTAATGTCAACATTGTGAAAGAATGTAGAAAGGATCCAAAGAAATTGATGAAATGGATAGGGACCCTCCATTCCAAATAGGGCACACCAATAGCCCTACATCCATTTCTTCAACAAATAGATTCCAATCAAATTGTCAAATCGAAATAACGAATAGATATACTTTTGTACTTAAAAAATGATTTCTAAAGTGTTCCTCAAATTCAGCCTTACTTATCATCAAAAAAATTTAGAATCGTCTACGAGAACGTGCATGAATTCAAAGTGTACATAGTATTAATAATAAGCTCGACTATACGAAAGGGTTCAACTAATTAAACATGAAATCGTGACTGAGAATTAGAATCTGTTTGGAAGGATTTTGAAAAGTCCAAAATTGATTTTGAACATGTTTAGACAATAATCTGAAATTATTTTGTTTGATCAAAAGAGCCTTTAAACGAAAATATTCTACAAAAAGTAAAAGTAGAAATCCTGTCAAATGAGACCTTAGTGTAAGTATATCAAAAATCTAGCCATTTCGAACAATGACTCGAGTGGTGATGGGTCTAGTACGTTAAAAGGGTGACCCTTCTGGTTTTTCTTTTTTGGGAAAGGGTCATGTGACCTTGTAACCCTAAAACTTACAAATATTGTTACATTTCTCTTTCTTGATTGATTTAGAAGTGTGAAAAATTATTAATTACTCTGATGAAGGGCTAAATAGTCATTTGGAGAAATAAAATCGCTCATGACGATGGATGATGGTCAAGTAGCAACGGTGTCAACTCGACTAGATTATAATTGTTTATCGATGATTAATTTATGTATCGAAAATGACTTTTTAACTATGAAAAATTCCTCTTTCCTCAATTATTTTTGAGCCCTAATAAACTTAAATAACTCAATTTAGGACCTGAACAAGCTCATAACTAAGATAAAAGAAATAGATAATCGCTATGACTTTACGGATTTTAAACTTATTTTTCAAAGAATCTTACTCCCGTTGACCAAATTTTGGCACCAACAACGAAAAAATCAATTAATAATAAAAGTTGGTGTTAATAAAAAAGAATTAATGCATAAAATAGATTAAACGACAAGGAGTCCTAGAAGATGCAATAGTTATAAAATTAAAACATGATTAGGCCATACCAATTAAAATATGTAAGTAGTTATAAAGTTAATGGATCAAATTGAAGTAAATATCTATTAAAAGATCTAATATATATAGTAAAAAAATACTTAGCCCCCTGTTTGGTAGAGATTAAATTTAATATAAGTCAATAATTAATTTTAATCACATTTTATGAGACCCGTTACTTTTCAATCACATATTTTTGCAACAGTTATTAAAATCTACTAAAAATATAATTTTAATTGTCACCTGACATAGGCTAAGTGGAGCACAATTTATCGACCGTCTAATGATCAAGTTTGTAACACTACAATAATAACTAAAATAATTCAATCACCCTTTTTACTTCTTTAAAAAAATTCTTATGCTAATCTACCATATACATAATTTAGAGCGTCGGCGAATTGTTTAAGGACTCGTTTGGAAGAACTTTTGCTGCTTCTTTTTGTAAAAGAGTTTTTTGACGAAGCTAAATCAGATCAATTCTTTTAACCAAATAAAGTACTTCTTAAAAATTACCAAAACATGTTCGAAAATAATTTTTTTAATTTCATAAATAACTTTTGACTTTTCAAAAAATCTATCAAATGAATCCAAATTGTATTACTCGATTTTTTTCGTGTAAGACACGCAACTTATAAGTGCCAATGAATCACAACTCATCATTATTTTAAGTGATCATTTTTCAAAAAAAAAGTAATTAATGATTACAAAAAAACAAAGATACTCGTCTTCATTTGTCAAAAAAATTGACAAATTTTTTTTTTTTTTTGAAAATGAAACAAATTTCATTAAATAACGCAATAGCCAACGGTACACGGAGGAATATCCTCCTACACAATGCCCTGACACGAGGGATTAACGTGCAACCTAAGCCGAAGCTGAAGCTATTACATTGGTCATGTACGACCACCAGGAACCAACCAGCCCCCACACGAGGCAAAAAATTGACAAATTTATGCATATAGACCCACACCAGTAATGCATACTAATATTTATAATTAATTATAGGTATAAAATCAAGAACGAATTCACTATATTGTCTTGTGTTTAAACAAAATTTGGCATATATTTGTATTCAAATTAAGAGTAAAGAAAACGCCTAACGTTTGGCATTGTTAGTTGGTGGGCATGGTGTTGTATATCCATCTCTAAACTAATGAATTGATGCAAATAGGGTGGGTTGGATGTAATATTAATTAATAGGAAAAACCCTAATTTTTTAACGACGAAATCAATCGATTTCACTTTCGAACAATTGTTATTTTAACTTTTAAAATTATGTATTGACTATGTTTTACATTAGATATATAAGCTTTTAACTTTAGTTTTCATCTTATTAAAACATGTCTCGTGGTACATTTAGTACACTCAAGCATACGTGTCCACAGGTCGTACTCGTGTTAGCACATGGGTTTAATGATCCGATGTGCTATCTGGTCCGTGATTTACACTCCTTGCGCACGTACATAGATAGAGTTTTTATGTTACATGTGATTACACCTTCATCAAATGTTGTCGGATATAAATTAGCGAATATTTTCATCATTTTTCCTTTGTAAGATAAGTGACAATTGCTTTCCCCAACACCTAATCCACTTCCAATGGGTCCATGAGTTTGAACTTCAATTTCTTAACCAAGTATCGATTTGGAGAAGTAAATAAATGATTTCGATGTTCTCACAGAGGAAAATACGAATCTGCTTTTATCTTCCATAAAGAATAAGCCGGTCCCTCTCAAAGTATGCCAAATTTCCAACAAACATTATTTAAACTACAAATTGACTTTTAAATAAGAGCTTTGACATTAATAATTTAATTTAATGTTGCTAACTATGAGACTGTAAATGAAGATCCAATAATTTGATGCATGTAGAGATGACTTATGATCAATTTTATATGTAAGTTTTAGACAATATCCTATCATTAAATATCCCATATGGAGACAATTGGCACCAATGAAAAACACAATTTATTTTCCAAACGTAATAATTTACGATTTCGTGTATCTATATTTTAACATGTTTGGTTCGGCTAAAAAGGTGATTAAAATTTAACTCAAAATTAATAATTAAATTTTAACCAAACATGTTATTGAATTCACAATTTTTTAATTACACATTTCATCAGCTATTGTCAAAATTTACTAAAAATTTAATTTTCATCTACAACCAAACAAGGGTTTATATTTAACGACTCCGTTTTAAAATCATTATTCTGTTAAAAATTTACTGGTGGATTTTTTAATAAATAGGCGACACAGACACTGATGTAAAATGGTGAAGGTTGGATAAGACTTAAGAGGGCAATTTGGGGATTACAAATTTTATTTTATTTTTCGTAGCATTTCTTGGCTTTGAAGAGGGTCATGGGTTGATCGTGAAGTGTTCTTAACTACAGTAATTGTATCACGTGAATCCAGGCATGGGTTTGCAGTCATCCACCAGACAAACCCATTTTCGTTAGAATTTGGAGTTTGACTCTTGCACTAGTTAATTTTTTATTTTTAATTTTCAATAAAAAAAATTGTCCCTTTTTGGGCTCGTTTAGCATCGATTTAATAAAATAAAAAACTACTTTTAAAATTAAAAGTTATTTTTGAACAAATTTAAATAATTTTTAAGAGTGCTTAATCTGACTAGAATAGTTTTTAAAGAAATCACGTTTAAAGTGACATTCTCATTAAGCTTTTTCTACAAATAGTAGAAGCAAAACCTTCTTATCCTGCCAAACGGATCTTACCAAACATGTTACTAGTGTCTATACTCAGATACTCTATGCACGTCGAGACATTCGTCAACTCTTGGTTTCTCATGAACGTTATAGCTTTAATGTAAGAGTATGTTTGAAAACGGTGATTAGTCCGACTAACTAGGCTTGGAGTGGATTCACAAACTTGATTATGGACAACATATGGTGATTTGAATTAGTGTCATAAGCTATAGTTTTATGCAAAACGGTGATAATACCCCTATGTCAAATAGTTTAATATAAAATATTACTTTATAGAAATTAATTAGTCTATTAAATAGGAATAATACTATCTAAAATCGATAATATTTAACACCAGTTTATGTGAGTTTAATGTCCAATCAAGCACTAACATATTGGTTAGAACTAAATATTACTGGTACAAAATAATATTACTCCATTAAGGGTCCGTTTGACAATATTTTTGAAAAGTCAAAAATCGCTTCTAAGATCAAAAAACTGCTTTTGAACCTGCTTAGATAATTTTTTGAAAATGCTTTACCTGACTAAAAGATTTTTGGGAAAAAGTTGGTATAAAGTAATTTAATCAGAAAACTCTTTTACAAGAAAAAGGAAAAACATAAGTCCAGCCAAACAAACTCTAAAACATCTAGATCTAAACGAATTAATGAGTATAAATGCAACATATCTGGCTGCCTAACTTTATTTACATGTACCCTACGGAAATGGGGACCAAAGCCTAATCAAAAATGGGTGGTTTGGGGACCAAAAATTTCGTAGGAGGTCATCTTCAAACGTATGGTCCGGTCAGACCATAATAAATAAACTCTTCTATAAGAAAAAGAAAAAATGGAAGTCCAGCCAAACAAACTTCAAAACATCTAGTCCTACACGTATTAACGAGTATAAATGCAACATATCCAACTACCTAACTTTACATGTACCCTATGGAAATGGGGACAAAAGCTTAATAAAAAATGGGTGGTTGGGGGACCAAAAATTTCCTAGGACGTCATCTTCGAACACAAGGTCCGGTTGGATCATAATCAGAAAACTCTTCTACAAAAAAAAGAAAAAGAAAAAACTGAAGTCCAGCCAAACAAACTCTAAAACATCTAGACCTACACGTATTAATGAGTATAAATGCGACGTATCCCATTGCCTATCTAACTTTACATGTACCCTATGGAAATGGGGACAAAAGCTTAATCAAAAATAGGTGGTGTGGGGACCAAAAATTTCCTAGGCGGTCATCTTCAAACAAATGGTCATCAAAGGGTGAAACAGAGTTGCAACTCATGCATTGATTCAACCTCCCCCCGCTAGCTAGGAATATGCAAAAGGGCCTAAAGCCTGTTTTTTTTTTTTTTTTTTATAACCGTGGATATTTGGGCCAACTTGTGCGCACCTCGACTAATTTCACGGGGCCCTGAAGTTTACGGTCAAGATACTCACACCGAGGACTGAATGACTATCGTGAAAGAAACCCAAGGCTCAAATTGAAAGAACCCTCAGGGTTGGCCTAAAGCCTTCAATTATGGAGATATAATTTTGGGTAATTATATTAATAACATATTTTTGTATTACATCATATTTTAATTGTAAAGAAGGTCTTTGAATCTTTTTTTTTGCCGTGCTTATATTTCTAATTTTTTATCGCATTATTAAACTTAAATTTCAATTAAAATGTGAAAGGTAAATAAATCTTTTAATGCAATTCTATGGATTTTTTTTAGATAAAACCCGTTATCCAGTATAAAATGTGACAATTGATGGAAGGTTGATAACAAGAATGTGATGGAAAAAAATTAATGATGTGAGTGCGACATAAACATAGGTTGAAAACCTTCATTACAATTAAAATTTAGTGGAGCAAATAAAAATCGTGATAAGAATATAAATATCCTATAATTTAATTTGGTTTACACTCATCTTTTATTTGTTTTTTAGGTTAATAAATAAATTAAATTCATTTGTTGCATTCTTAAAAAATGTAGGCGCTGATATATATAGTTTGCACGGGCGTTTTTGTGTTCCTTTTTTCGTGTAATTACTTATTACTCATCTATACCCCCAAAAAATTTAAAAAAATCCAAATTAAGGACGAGCAAGTTATGTATCTTTGTATAAGGTTCTGGAAGTTATGTTCTTCATATTAAAAAATAAAAATAATATATATATATATATATATATATATATATATATATATGAATTAAGCTCATGTTTGATATCCTTTACTTTGACTTTGTTTAATCTTTAATTTTTTCAAAATGCATTTTTCTGTCTATCTTTTCAACCACACATTTTTAACAAAATAATATTACATGCAACCCAAAAAAAATTCTTTCATTTTTAGCCACATATTTTTCATCAATCTACTATTTCAAAATACATTTAACATAAAAAAAAAAAAAAAAAGTGGGGCTCAAACAGATTTTAATTTATTTTTTATACTCATTTTCAACCATACATTTATATGGTAAAATATTCCACATAAATTCAAATTTTTTCATACTTTTTAATTACGCATTTTTCAAAAAATATTATTTAAAATAATGTTTTTAAAATTTTAAAGATGTCAAACATGGACTAAAGTATATACTATATAGTAAGTTATATATGAAAATTTCATTCGTCGTGCATTTGATTAAATATTGAATCTAAGTTGCATGTGATTCATAAACAAATAAATTGATCATCGATTTTCTTACAACTTATGATAGGGGTTATACAATGAATTTGATAGCACTGGACTATCTTAAAGAAGAAGAAAGCAAAATCATTGTCACTTATATTGTAGATTCATATTAGGTACTATATATCAAACACGTTCTTAAAATTTAAATAACATGTTTGAATTTAAAATTTTAAATTGCTAAAAAATGAGACTCCTTTATTTATATAGTAAATTTTGTCTTCAACACTCTTCGTCATGACAATCACATATTAGGTAAAATTGTCGAAAGGGATAGATTAATAAGAAAGTTAGCAGGTTTGTCAACATCTTAAGTCCTTAATTAGGGTTTTGAAGAGACCCTTAATCCAATTTCTTATAATGATTTTCATGTTTAATCTTCATGATAGTACATAAGAGTGCAATTTGCCATCTTATTTCTCATTGTAAGCAAAAGAATTTAATCATGTGGAAATTACACAAAACTAGTGTTTTCAAGATTCAATTTCAAATTTCAGATATCAAGTTTCACTTTTCAAAAATCAGATATTTCATTTTTATACAAACCATAATTATACAATCATCTCCATCTCTCTCCTAGGTCTCGATTCTCTCTACCTTCCCTACCCCTAACCCTAACTATTTCAACGTTGTACCCACCACCTCATCTTGCACCGGAACCCCCTCATTTCATTGCGCGATGAAGCCGCTGTAGAAGCGGCCTACAGCGGCGCTGTGCGTGCAAACAACGATGATGAGGCTGCTGTGAACTTGCAGCAGCATTGCCCTGCGGTGCACCCTCCGTCGCCACATAAAATAACCGCCATTTATCACCGTCGTAGTGTATCCACTCATAGGACCACCGCGTGCAGCGGAGGGTCGCTCGCACAGGACCACCGTTGTTGCTCCATCAGACCCTCACCTATTCTGTGGCTCCTCAAATTCGTTAACTCTAAAGGCAAACCAGAAAACATGGTGGAGGAAGATTGGTGGTTTTCCCTTTTTTTTTTTTTAATGTTTTTCTGGTTTTGTTTGCAAATGGTTATGTTTTAGTGGTGTTTGTTGTAGTGTGGTAGTGGTGTTGGTGGTTGTTCAGTGGTGGTTGGATGATAGTCGTACATGTGGTTGTTGGTGGCGATGGCAGTGATGGTGGTGGCTGTAGCGGTGATGACAGTGGTTGTGGCAATGGCGTTGGTGGTGTGTTTCTGTTGGTGGTGGAGGTAGTTGTTGGTGGTGTGGTGGTGGTGGTGCAGCGATGGTGGTTAGTTGGTGGTGGTGATGGTGCGGTGGTTGTGGGTAGGTAATGGTGGGCGGACCCAGCACCGGCGAGCCCCCACGGCTGCCCGTGCTAGATTCGCCCTGAGTTTCAGTAGCAGCAGCCTTCCGCCGGGAAGCGAAGAAGATGGTTGCCTCTGCCGTCGAGTGGAAGTTGCAGAGCTGGAAGAAGGGGAGGAACCCAGGGAGAAAAAAGATAAATGAAAATTTTGGGTTTTTTTGGGGGCCCTTTTGTTTGGGTCGAGAGTTTGGTCTTTTTTAAAAAAAATATTTGGTCCAACCAATTGATTTGGAAATGGATAAATAATACCGGTAGCAATTGAAATACCCAACTCGGCGAACGCAAACAGGCAAAAAAACCCATCTTCATTCTCCACTTCTACCCGATTACTATTGTCGACTTGTCGTCGTCGCCGCCAACGTCCACCGATGCCGACCGGACTGTGTAACTGTAAGCAACCGTAACCCTAAGAAACCCTTATGATTACATTACCAAAGAGAGATGATTTGTTGGTTGGAATTGGTTATGAAGATAAATGATAATCTATACACTGGAATTGACAAATGCATAAGCATTCTCAGTTATTTCTAGTTACTTGAGCACTTTTTGTGACTTTTTCCTTTACCTTTTCATATATTTTTGGATTATTCTTCGTTATTTCTTATGAAGTTTATTTGCTTTATGCTTTTGAGTTCTGATGTATTGACTTTAATTCCAATTTGTGCTCCTATTGACCTACGAATACTTAAATGTAAATAATTTAGCATATGTTGTTCTCAATACTTCATCAATTTGTTAATTTAGTAAAGTGCATTTTAATGTCTCGGTTATCTTCAAAATATGACTCTGCTTTCAATGAAAAGGTAACTTTTAACTTTTCAAAGTACAAGACCCCGTATAATGCGATTGTCTAAACTCACATTTATAGAGTAAGGTTGTATCGTGTATTTGTTTAGTACTTTGAGTTGTATTGAATTATATTTTCATATGTATATAATTTTTACTTTTTGGTACATTCACATAAAACTTGAAGAGTTTTTAATATTATTTAATTAAATATTAATAAATAAATTCGCTATTATGATATTTGATTGTCAACGGTCAAATGTCGTGGTCAATAGTCCGCCTACAGTCAACGGTCCACCCCAGCTGACGTTGGACCCTGGATTCGCCTCTGGTGGTGGTCGTGGTGATGTTGGTATTTTTAGATGATGATTTGTTGCCGGGAGGTGCAGGTGGAGGTGGTGGTTTCGGCGACGAGGGTTCGATTGTCATGCTGTAGGTGGCAATGGTGAGGTGATGGTCACGAGTGTTGGTGGTGGTCACATATTATTTGATCGTTTGTGATCATTAAATTTATTAATTTGTGATCGATAAATAATATATGACCAATGAAAAATATAAATTGTGACCAAGAAATAATGTGTGACCTAAAATATTGTTAATGTGTGACCGATAATTTGATAATTTGTAACTATCTACTAAGTTGTGACTTGTGACTTATAATATTTGTAATTTGTGACTGATAAATAATATGTGACAAATAAATTTTTTTTATTTGTGACCGATGAATAAGTTGTGACTTATAAAATTTCTGAATTGTGACCGTTAAATAATTTGTGACCTATAAATTTTCTGATTTGTGAATGTAAAATAATTTGTGACTTATAAAGTTTTTGATTTGTGACCAATGAACAAATTGTGACGTTTCAATTTTTTATTTGTGACCTATAAATGTTTTGAGTTGTGACCGTAAAATAATTTGTAATATGTAAAATTTGTAATTTGCGACCAAATTATATGGAATTGTGACTTTAATATATTTAATTAATAAAATATATGTTCAATTTATTTATTTATAAAAAAATTTTAAAAAAAATCTGAGATTTGAAATTTTAAACTTCAAAAAATTTGAAATTTTGAGCATTAATCTCTTAAATTTGAAATTGGTAAAATTTAACCTCTTAATTGTGAAATCACCCCTTTAATCATTCTAATTGCAAGAAAGAGCCTTTTTTTGGTCTACTAATTAAGGTCCAATTTTGCAGGATATTGAAAATGGACCAAAAACAACTTACTCAAAAAGCTCTTTTACAAGGAACAAAAATAAAAGGCTAAATATATTTACACTACAGTTTTTAATAACTAGAGATTTTTTATTGCATAAAATATTTATAAACTTTACATATTATCATATTGTCTTAAACTTTTTTAATTGCATTATTATTTTCAAATTAACGTAAATTGTTCTGATTATGTTTCTCTCCAAAATTTTCTTTAAGATGGAGTAAAAAGACTCATTGGGCCTTTGTATTTTTAAATAAACAAGATAAATAATAAGGCAAAAATACTATTAAACATTTGAATCTCATTTTAAAGCACGTTAATGATATATTTGTACGAAAATCATGATTAAAGTCAACATTTTTTGATCAGTGAAATGTGAAAAATAAGAATGAAAATAAGTTTATGACATAAATGTTAATGGCATTTAATGTAATTAAAATGTAGTGTATTTATAAAAAGAGATGTGGTGTGAATATGACTACTTGAAATAGAATCCATGTCAAATGTGTCCTAAGTCATTAATTATGTAAAACTTCAACAACATTAGTGGGTAATAATTACTTGGTTTACAAAACTATTTAATAATTTGACTATCATATTACTAAAATTACGTGATTCTAGTGGCAAATGAACTAATATAAGTAATCGACTCCTAGATATGGCAATTTTCCCCATTCGGGGCAAAAAAATTCGCCCCGAACGGGTTGGCATGGCATGGCAGGGCGGGGCGGGGCGGGGTTCGTTGCCCCGTCTCGGGTCGTGGGGCAGGGAGGGGCGGAGTCCCGTGAAGAATTAAAAAAAAAAAATTGTTTGGACATTGTTTGTTTTGGCTATTTTTTATTTCGAGTGCTTGCTTTGGATATTGATATAGTTAGTTTGAACATTATTTGCTTTTGATTTTAAAATTTTGAATTTGTATTTTAACTGGAAAAAAAAAACTAACAAACGGGGCATACTCGAGCCCCACACCCTCCTGCCCCGAGCCCCGTGCCACACCCCCGTCCCGAACTCGTTCCGTTACCATCACTGCCGACTCCAACTATAAGAAGTTGAATGTAAGTTATAAGAAGGTGAATGTGTATATTATAATTAGGATTTAGTTGTATTAAACCTTCTCGTAGGAGTGACAAATGAACTAATATAAGTAACCGACTCTAAATTTATTAGAAGCAAATTGCTCCTCCATTATTTTTCTAATTTCAAATATAAGTAAATGATTAATTGATAATTATATCAAAAGCCATTTGAACTCCTCATTACATTGCTTAAGGACTGAATTTCAACGGTGAGGTATGTGATTATGTCATTGAAGTCCTTCTAAGATTGTAAATTAAGATAATTAATTCTGATGTTATTGACTAACCAAAAGATTTGTTAATAAATTGATTTTTTTTTCCAAGAAAGATAACTCCATTGTTTGTATCTCAAATGGCTTACGCGATTCGGCTTTAAAATTCTATCTTAAAAAATAATCTTATTAAAAAAAGTGATCCAAACCGTAAGATGTTCATTATTGTTTTTGATATATAAATGTTATGAGTGACGCATTTAAGAACATCCGCGCGATAACTACTTCAAACTTTTAGTTACGGATCAATTTTTTTTTTTTTTTTTGAGCTCTTATATTATATTGAGTCAGGCCAAATACAAAAAGAAGCAATTATATTTCTTTAAATGTTTTTTTTTTCCAAATTAAACAAATGAAAAAAAAAAAAAAAAAAAAAAAAAACCAGAAAGATACTTGATTACTTTTGGCCACGAGGGCATGATTGCTATCCATAGGCACTTTATCTTTTGATTCACATGATAACATTGCACCTACAAATCTATGGTCACGAGCCGTGAACTATCACAAGGGACTAAATTGAAAGAAAAAGGAGATAATGATGAAAGGAAGAAAGGGATAAAAATTGACAAAGGCTGCTTAAAATCAGTATGGAAACCTCTATTAAGGTGCTCACATCATTGTACGCAGTATTTGTCCAGACGATATTGAGGTTAAATATCAATGGATCTTGCTAAGTACCCGTTGTTTAGGGCATAAAATCAAGTTTCGATACAATTTATTTAAGAAAATTGTGTACGTATCAGACTCTACACGAATAAATTGTTGAAGAGTATAGAACTATAATTGGACAATAAAATTAATTTTTTCTCAACTATAAAAACGTAAAATTAGAAAAGATGGAGGGTTGGGGGTTGAGATTTTTCTTTTTCTTTTTTGGTAAATAAAGAGGAGAATAGATGCAAAGAAGTAGTTTAAAGCAAAAAGAAAAAAAAAAATTAAATCACGTGGGGGACAGCCCAAAAATCTGAAGCTGGCACGTGAGGGGGAAGTCTTAGTCCTATTTTTAAGGTTAAAATAGAAGTGCCAGATGAGCATTGAGCTTTCGCCAGAAGTACATGAAAATTCCCATTTTTCCGCGACGGAAAAATCAGAAAAAAGAAAAGTTTTGGAGCTCTCTAAACTCGATCAAGTACTTTTATCCACATCTAATCGAAATTCCCGAGTAATAATGAAAAGAAATTTCTTTCTCAATTGCCGTACCAAACACTGAGAGATGGAACGTTTTCAATATTAACGTGGATTGCAATAAAAAGTTTATCATATGAGTTAAAAGAAATAACGTCTACAAAAGTTCATCTTCAATACAACATCTCCAGGGCTATGTCTTGCGTCATGACAAGAAAAACTGAAAAAGTAGACATTTTCAAGGAGGCCGTCCAGATGTAGAGGCTCTTCCAGACGAAATAAATCATCAGAATTTAATATTTATTTCTCCCTTTTCCTCTCCCAAATTTGAATTATAGATAGAATCATTATAGTTAGATTTTCTTCAGATATATAATTGCCATATAGGTCGGAAATATTCTATTTAAATGACACATAAATTGTAATTCATAAAATATATTGGAGATGCTTTACTTTCGGGCCTCGGCTGGGAACTCTATCTACTTCTTCATTATGGGCTTTTAGCTGTTCTTTTCCTATGGGCTTCAGTTGATGTGTTGTGAACATATGTCCATATAATTTTGGGAATGGTAATTTAAGAGCAATTCTACATATGACCAACTAAAAATTCTACCACTTAATCTCAAAGCAAAATAATTTATAGATTCAATGAGCATGAAATAAACTGAAGTTGTACAAAAGTTACAATAGATGAAAATCCGAGCCAATGAGTTAAGTCGTCTCCTTAAGATACAGATGTAATTAAATATATTGATTCAGTCAAAATTGAGTGAATAATATTACTTTTCTGATAGAAAAGAGTCACTAAGCTGATTTCATGGACAAAGCCCTTGAGCTTTGTTGTCAATTTTCATCATTTAAGCAGTCGTGATACTTTTATTATGTAGTTGGAAATAGATTTTTATTTATTTATAGTTCGATAGGGAATTCATTTAGATTAGCTGTCACATAATTTGTCTTTGTCTAGAAGAATAAGTTAAAGATTTCTAGTTTTCCTAGAATTATGGTTCATTATTTTTGGTTGTTTTTAAATAAAATATGAGGGTTACTCAATATCCCATTTATTCAATATTCATAGTGAATCAACGAATAATTAATGACCAAATTGTCGATAACTCAATTGACTCAACGTGTATTTGGAGTGTCAATCATCTTCTGTATTATTCCGCTGCATCATATTCATATATATATGGACAAAGGAGTATCTCGACGTAACTACTTGGATTATACTTCACAAGCTTAGGCCAAATGCCAACAAACACTAGTTACATATGAGCAAGAATAAGACAATATCAATTGGGCATGCAATTTTAACAATTTTAAGACCAATTTTATTTGTCGTATCCATTGAAAGAAAAAAGGTCTCCGTAACAAATAATTTCTGTCTTTCTATACTTGAAGAATATTATCTAACACCATGTAATACGTAGTTTTTTCAAGCGCGCTATAAACATAATTCTAAAACTATGTAATTACATGTTAATAATAAAGTATTTACCTTGTGTTTCGTGCTTAAATATATGCTCCACGCATGCCCAATAAATGATATATAAGCTTAAAAAGTAGACGATAAAATGAATTTCTAATATAAATTGAAGTTCAAAACAATACGTATGACGTGACATTTAATGTCACAAAATTTGTTTTAGTTCTTCAATGACGATTCTAATATTACTGCATGATAATATATATATAAAGAAGAAAGTGACATAAATATATTTCTATTGTTTTTGCAAATGGTCTATCTAATTTTAACGTTAAAACTCACCAATGTCTTCTAGAATGAGAAATAATTAAAATTATAATCAAAACTTAATCTATTTTTAATTTTTTGGTCAAATTTAAACAATTTGGTTAGTAATTTACATAATATTAGATATTAATAATATATATAATTTAACTTATTCTAAGATAGAAAATGCCAAACTATAAAAATAGATTAAGAGAATAGAGAAGATCCAATACCTATGTCTAACCTTGAAAAATGGTAATAAATAATCTTGAAAAATGTTAATAACCAATTCGACTTGAAAAATTACCAAATATAAATTACTAAACTAGCAAGAAAAAAATCAACCTCCATGACGACGAATATAGTCCCTTCTTTTGGCGAAAAGGTAGGGTTTTCTTTCCAGGTTTCTTGAAACTCTGGTGTTTCTCCTCTCGGATTTGTAATCTGTAGAGGTGGTTGGGTTGTAGTTCTTGACTTTCTTGATTCTCCAGATTCTCTCCTTTCCTTTGGGTTAACCGTCCGTTCCCGTGCTTTCGTCGGGGGGTGGGAGCTTCGGCTCCTTTCCCTTTTTTCCTTTATTTCTTTTTCCTTTATTTTTTTTAGTTTGGGGTTGTTGTGTAGGGGCAGGTTTGGTTGTTTTGTTTGTGGTTGCAGGGTTTTCGGTGGACGATTGCTAGAGGTGGTCGTGGTGTTGGTCGGAGTTCCTACGGGAGTGGGACCAAGTTCAGGCGACCAACCAGTGTTTTAATCAGAGATATTCCGGATTGGTTGGGTTGCACTCCGTCCCCAATGGGTACTTCTCGCACACGGCTGGAAATCCGGTGACTGCTGGGGTTCGAATCATGGGTAGGGAGGCGTTTTCTTCGATCTCTGCGTCTCCGCTTGTGAAGCCTCTGCTCCTGCCTCACGTTTTCCTCTGTTTTGGGCTTGTGTTGTGAATTGGTTTGGGTGTTGGTGTTAGTGCTGGCCCTTTTGTTCTCAGGCCCAGTTCGGTTGGTGGTGTTATGTGTGGTGGTCTTGTTTGGCTTGTGGTGGTTTGTTGGGCTGGTGGTGGTTTGATTTGTGCGGTGACTCGTCTAGTTTCTTTGGATCTTCGCTTACTGTGATGGTGAAGGACTTATGTGAATTGATGGTTGATGAAGACCTTGTTTTTGGATGGTTGCCATTGTTGTGGTTTTTGGATCTCTTTCCGGCTCGCTTGTTGTGGTTTTGGGTTGTGTAGTTTGGGTCGTTTGTATTTCGTTTGTTTGGCTTTTGTCATGTTTGTCGATCTGTCAGTTGTAATAGCTTGAGCTCAGGCTTTGGTCGCACTTAACCCCTCTTTGTAGGGCATTGTGTAGGAGGGGCTCCTCCGTGCACCGTTCGCTATTGCGTTGTTCAATGAAACGTGTTTCATCTTAAAAAAAAAAAAATCAACCTCCATGCAATCATTCGGGTTTCGTAGAAAGATGATGAGAGAAGATTTAAGGTATGTGAGAATTGCAATTTCAATTCAATCTAGGGATGAATCGGTTGATGATGTTGAAGAAATGAGGATTCTAAGATCGAATGAGATTTTGTAATAATGATATTTGGTTTGGGTTAATGGCAGGTAGATTTTTAAGTACCATTGTGAAGTGATTGATTGGTAGATTTTTTCCACTTTTTGTACTTTTTTATGTTGTCAACTCAAAGATGTGTAGGGTATTTAAATTCTCTAAAGAGGTAAAAATGTCTAAAAATGACAATTTTGCAAACACTTTTAAAAAGTGACATTTTTGAAAATGTAAAGTCAAAAATTGACATTTAGTGTAATTCTCTCTCTCTCTCTCTCTCTCTCTCTCTATATATATATATATATATATATATATATATATATATATGGACTAAGGAGTATCTCGGCCGTAACTACTTGGATTATACTTCACAAGCTCACAAGCTTAGGCCAAATGCAGACAAACACTATTTACATATGAGCAAGAATAAGACAATATCAATTGGGCATGCAATTTTAACAATTTTAAGAACAATTTTATTTGTCGTATCCATTGAAAGAAAAAAGGGCCTCCTTAACAAATAATTTCTGTCTTTCTATACTTGAAGAATATTACCTAACACCATGTAATACGTAGTTTTTTTTAGCGCGCTATAAGCATAATTCTAAAAACACCATGTAATACGTAGTTTTTTTGAGCGCGCTATAAACATAATTCTAAAACTATGTAATTATAATGTTGATTACATGTTAATAATAAAGCATTTACCTTGTGCTTCGTGCTTAAATATATGCTACTTGCACGCCCAATAAGTGATATATAAGCTTAAAAAGTAGACGATAAAATGAAATAAAAATGAATTACTAATATAAATTGAAGTTCAAAACAACACGTATGCCGTGACATTTAATGTCACAAAATATGTTTCAGTTCTTCAATAACGATTCTAATATTACTGCATGATAATATATATATAAAGAAGAAAGTGACATAAATATATTTCTATCGTTTTTTCAAATGGTCTATCTAATTTTAATGTTAAAACTCACCAATGTCTTCTAGAATGAGAAATAATTAAAATTATAATCAAAACTTAATCTATTTTTAATTTTTTGGTCAAATTTAAACAATTTGGTTAGTAATTTACATAATATTAGATATTAATAATATATATAATTTAACTTATTCTAAGATAGAAAATACCAAACTATAAAAATATAATCTAATATCTAAATTTGACTTCTTGTAACTCCAAAATTAAAATGGGGAAAATTGCGGCCGCGGTCCCAAACCTTTCATTTTGTTGCAGATTACACCCAAACCTTTAATTTTTGCAGCCGAAGTCCCAAACCTTTATATGTAATTGCAGCGTCGGTCCCAAACCTTTACTTGTTGCGGTAAAAGTCCCAAATCTTTGTACATAATTGCAGAATCGGTCCCAAACTTTTGTATGTAATTGCAGCGTCGGTCCCAAGCCGTGAATTCCGTCCGTAAAACCGTTAGTCAACGTTGAAACAGTAATTTTGACTCGGAAAAATTACAGCACCGGTCCCAAACCTTTCTTTTTGTTGCAAATTACACCCAAACCTTTCATTTTTGTGGCCGAAGTCCCAAACCTTTATATGTAATTGCAGCGTTGGTCCATTTCCAGCTTTTTTTTTTTTTTTTTTACAATGGAAACAAAATTCATAACCAATTGTAAAAAAAAAAAAAAAAAAGAAATTCACTTTAATGAACAATTTTCATGTAAAATGAAGTCAAACGAACACTAAACTTTGATGAAAAAATAGTTTTTGAGCAAATTTTTTTTTTTTAAAAAAATTTTGGCAATGGTAACAAATTTCATAACCAATTGTAAAAAAAAAAAAAAAATCACTTTGATGGACAATTTTCATGTAAAATAAAGTCAAACGTGAACAAAAAAAAATCTAAAATTTCAAAATTTTTCCGGGAGGAAAATTATACGAATCAAACACATTTAATTAACAATTCCCTAGAAAATGATTTTTAGGCAATTACTTTCCATGAAATTCATTTTCTTTCCACCCATTTTCCACAATTGCAATCAAACGGAATCTAATTTTGACTTAAATGATAACTTAATTGATGAGCAAAATTGTCAAAATAAGTTATTAAAAAAAATATTTTTCTTCTTCAAATCACTTTAATAGACATATTTTACATGAAAATTGTCCATTAAAGTGATTTTTTTTTATTTTACAATTAGTTATGAAATTTGTTACCATTGCCAAAAAGTAAAAAAAAAAAAAAAATTGCTCAAAAACTATTTTTTCATCAAAATTTAGTGTTCGCTTGACTTCGTTTTACATGAAAATTGTTCGTTAAAGTGAATTTTTTTTTTTTTTACAATTATTTATGAATTTTGTTTCCATTGTAAAAAAAAAAAAAAAAAAAAAAAAGCTGGAAATGGACCAACGCTGCAATTACATATAAAGGTTTGGGACTTCGGCCGCAAAAATGAAAGGTTTGGGTGTAATTTGCAACAAAATGAAAGGTTTGGGACCGGTGCTGTAATTTTTTCGAGTCAAAATTACTGTTTCAACGTTGACTAACGGTTTTACGGACGGAATTCACGGCTTGGGACCGACGCTGCAATTACATACAAAAGTTTGGGACCGACTCTGCAATTATGTACAAAGATTTGGGACTTCTACCGCAACAAGTAAAGGTTTGGGACCGACGCTGCAATTACATATAAAGGTTTGGGACTTCGGCTGCAAAAATTAAAGGTTTGGGTGTAATCTGCAATAAAATGAAAGGTTTGGGACCGCGGCCGCAATTTTCCCATTAAAATGAGTCAAAGTTGAGTAATACATTCCAAGTGCCTCCGTCCAAACACCCACTAATCAATTCTATATTTGAAATGAACTTAAAAGTACATTTGGTATATTAATCGAATCAAACATAACATAATCCCTATTTGACTTCTTTTTTTAAATTAAAATTTTAGCATATTTTGATAAAAGTTGATAAAATGTACAGTAGAAAAATTAAAATTAATTGTTAACTTTGCCTTAAATTTTTATCAATTGTTAACTTAAGACAAGCCAACTCAACGTTCATGAAGCAGTTCTCCGAAGTCGATTTTTAGTCCAGACTTCCAAATTTTATTATTTTTCTACTTTTTCTCCTTTGAAACAGCCCTGTCGAAAACGACAAATCTTTTATCTAAGGCTCTCAAATTGCGAGAATGTATCGATTTTGTATAAATCGTGTACTTATACACTTTCATATGTTTTGGACTTCTTTAGTTATTAACAACTTCTTGCTACATAAATATTGGACAGTTGAGACTACAATTAAAATAGAAAAAAGGAAAAAAATAAATAAATAAATAAATTACTCCACTGCCTTCAGCCGTTCCCAAGCAGGCCGGCCGTCTGCCATCCTCTACCTAATAACCTTCTCATACATATATAATGCAAGTACACCTTCTTCCCTTTCAGTTTGAAACTACCGTCACACCGTATTAAGTATCCAGAAACAGACGACACGACTCTGTACTCGTACTGCATGCACAGAGATCGATAATGAGGCAACCGGGGGCGTATTCGGGGCTAAGAATATCAGGCAAAACAGGACCTCATTCTTTGCCACTAGCTAGAATCAAGAAAATAATGAAGAATTCGAGCGACGAAGTGAAAATGATATCTGGTGAGGCCCCCATTGTTTTCTCCAAGGCAAGTGAATTGTTCATAGAGGAATTAACCAAAAGGGCTTGGATGATGACACTGCAAGCAAAGAGAAGGACACTTCATAAAGAAGATGTGGCTTCTGCTATTATAAAAACTGATATTTTCGACTTTCTTGTCAATCTTGTTTCTGAAAATTCTGGTAAATCTGAGGACCCTCAGCCTGTAATGGAGGCATGAACGTATGTACGAGTTTTCTTCTAATTACATATATGAAAACCTACTTTAAGGGTTTAGGAATTGTTGTTTCCACGTCGACTGAGGTCAATGATCTATATTTTTACGTAAAATTAGGTTTAAATTATTAGTATACGTATTTAATCGAAATTCTGCAACTAATAGTTTGCAATGTGATTTACTTCATTTGGCTTTCTATTTCGGTTTAAATCTGTTGTCCAGATTTGACTAATTTAATTGTCGTTCCACACCACTCTCAACAAAGAGACAGTCAAGTCGGAACAATAAATTTGGACTTTATTTTCGAGTGAATTTGTTTCAAATGAGGTTATCATTTCCAATGAGGGACAAAAAAAATTAGAAAAGAAAGAAAAAAACAAAAAGAAACAAACAATTGACTCTCTCTTGCCATTCCCAATGTTATACAAATCAGATGTAGAAAACAACACGTCAACTCAATCCTATTACAAACTTTCGATCCAAAACCACCAGACACCAATATATCAACGATCGAAAGTTCGGAGATATTGTACCCTTTTGTATCAACACTACAAATCCAAATTTATCCAAGAACTCTCACAATCACATAAAACGTCCAGCTTCTTCTATGGACTAGAAGAGCTCACCGTTACCAACACACAATATACTCTTTCACCAGATTTCACACACAAAATCACCATTAAAACAGATTTAAGAGTAACTCAAGATCAAAAAGAGAAGATGAAAGAGGAGACCGAATACTCTAGAAAATCCTCGAAAAGAAGAATACCAAAAATAACGGAAGACCACGCGATTACAATCAAACCTCAAGAATATATCGAGATGGGTAGCAGATGATCCAACGGTCAAGAGAAACTAGCACTTTTAGTTATAAGGTAAAACAACCAAAGTTGCATTTACCAAAACATTATTATTACTAGACTGGTTATTGGGCCTGGGCTTCACTGGGTTTCTTCAATCAACTTATTGGGCAGCAGCAATTGGACCAAATGTCATTTTTCATCATCGCCTTACATATTGGGTTGGACTGACATCACAGCCTTCACACCCAATATATCAAAAAGAAAGGGAAAAAAGAAGTTCAATCATGAAAGTTAAATTAAAAATATGTATAACACTTTTAGAAAATAAAAGAAATGTTCCAAAAAAAAAAAAAAGGGAAATAAAAGAAACTGAACATTAAGCCTATGTTTGATTTGGCTTAAAAATAGATAAAAATCTAAATCAAAGTTAACAATTAATTTTAACTACACATTCATTAAGATTCACGATTTTTATCAACTTTTCAATTACACATTTTATTAAAATTTATCAAAATTTACCAAAAATTTGATTTTTAGTAAAATCAACCGAGGGTGAAGTGGTTTGATAATTGATAGTTTCTCTTCAGCTTTAAGTCGCGTGAAAATCATGTTTAAATTTAATATCTATATTGACGATTTCTAATAGTTGAGGAATTCATATATTTAAATACTTAGAACTTTACTTCAAAGGTTGGAGATCGAAAACCACATTATTGAAAAAGTTAAGCAGCCAACGTTTAACATGACAAAAAAGATTTCTTGCCAATAGTGATATTTTTGTAAATTCACCCAGCATATTGGCCCTAAATGAAGCCCAAGGAGTGTCATATAACTAAAAATGGGCTAGAAATTGTAAACTATATTCTTTCACGAGGAAATTACATGTAGGCCTGGAATTAGAAATCCAATTTCACAAATCAGACCACAAGTTTAACATTTCAAAAATTAGATTTTATATATTCAATTAAATATTAATTATATAATATCATCCCAATTAAAATAATCCAATCAAACCCTAAATTCATTCCATATATCCCGCCCATTTTCCCTCATTCACTCATTCCTGTCTCTCTGCTGTCAAGCTGCCACCGAAGGTTTCTCCCTCTCGTCGGAGAAATAAGCGATCCTGCGTCTCTTCTCTCTGCCATCAAGTCCGCTGCTCTCTCAACTCTCATCTCATCTACCTTCTATCTAGTCAAAAGCCCCCCGCCGCCGTCCAACGAAACCCTAAAAATATCAACTTCCTTTCCACTCTCTCAACTCCTCCCACCATCTGTCGGCACCGCAGCGCTCACGACGCCGGCCTCGTCAATTTGAAATAGGCTCGGCGCTGTGAATGTGTGACGCTCACGATGCGACGGCGTAGCACTGCGGATCTGATTTTTCCTTTTTATTTTTTTTAGTTCGAGTTTGATTTTTATTGGATGGGTGTGGTGGTTTTTGTGAACAGATCCGGCGGCGTTGGTGTGAAGGTCGTGTCTGCGTGCGTCGTGCGGCGGTGGTTATTGTGTTTTTGGGCTGTGTTTTCGGCTGTGGGTGGGGACTGTGGTGTTTGGGTAGCGGCGGTTATGTCAGATTTGGTGATGCATCAGGCGCGGCGGCGCAGTGAAGGTGGTGGTGGGACGGCTTGGTGTAGTGGTGGAGGTGGTTGGTGGATCGGAGTGTTGCAAATATGTAATTTCTGTTTTTTTTTGTGTTTTCTAGTTTGATTTATCACATGGTTGTGGTGGTTGCAGATTTGTTGGGTGTGCAGTTTGGGTGTGTGTTTGTGGGTGCGATGGTTAGGTGTCAGGTGCGTGAGGCAGCGATACGATTGTGGTGTGCTGTGGTCGTGTTGGCGGTGGTGGTTTTGGAGGTGGTGGTTGTGGCGAAGTGATGGTCACAAATGATTCGGAGGTGGTCACAATTGATTAGGTTGTTTGTGACCAAGAATTTGGTTAGTTTGTGATCCAGTAAACAATATGTGACAAATGAATTAGAAAAACGGTGGTGGTTTTGGAGGTGGTGGTTGTGGCGAAGTGGTGGTCACAAATGATTCGATTGTTTGTGACCAAGAATTTGGTTAGTTTGTGACCAGTAAACAATATGTGACAAATGAATTAGATAAACGGTGATCAATAAATGCTTTGTGACCTAGAAATTATTAATTTGTGACCAATAATTTGATAAATTGTGACCTAAAATATAATATATGTTCAATTAAAGGGATGTTTGTGACCGTAAATAAGTATTGTGACTTACAAATTTTGTGATTTGTGACCGATGAAAAAATTGTGACTTTTAAATTTTTAAATTGTGATCGATGAACAAATTGTGACCTATGAAAATTTTGAATTGTGACCTAAAAAATTTTGAATTGTGACCAAATTATATAGATCTGTGACCTTAACATATTCGCCGGAATCGGAAAAGTCGTCGGAACGATCGCCGGAGAAGAGTGGTGATCGGAAAGGTTGCCGGAATATCTTTGGAGTTGTAGGGGTGGTGGAGGTGGGGGTGGGTTAATTATTTTATAGTAGAATTCAAGATTAATAATAAATTAATTTAATAATTATTATTTCATAATTAAAAATTTAAAGAAACCTGATTTTTGAAATTTGAAACATGTTTTTGGTATTTTTGAAATGGGTAAAAGTAAATGCATGATTTATGTATTCTTCCCTTCTTTCACTCCTATAATTTATGTGGGCTGGTCTTCTCTTCTGGGCAATGATTCTTCCGAAAGCCCAAGTAGAGTGGGTAACCACCACAGCCCTCCAATCAAGCCCGCAAGAATCCGTGTCTTGATGAGGAAATTACACCCAGCCCTAATTTTAGATTTCCATTTTCACAAATCACTTCACAAGTTTAATTTTTCAAAAATCAGGTTTTTATATTTAATTTAATATTAATTATATAATTTTTATCTCAATTAAAATAACCCAAATCAACCCTAAAATTCTCTCCCCTCTGCCCCATTATCTCCTCCCTGACTCTCTGTTTAGAAACCGCCGCCCAACCCTACCTACCTACCTACCTCCCTCCACCACTACCACCTCATTTCCCCCAAACTCATTTTCTCTCTACCTCTCCTCTCTCTCTCGCTGAGAGCGCCGACACCTCTCGAAGCTGTCGGAGTTCGGAACGGCAGCAGCGCCACCACGTTCCACCACTGAGCCGGTGACGCACCCTTCTTGCAATAGCACGGTACAACCTCAATCTCTACACAACGGCGTGTTGTTGTACATCTTCCGCCCTCGCTCCCCCATGTTTTCTTTTCTAGCTGAAAAGTCAAAATCCCTAATCGTGCCATTTCAAATTTGATTTCTCGAGTCCATAGCTAAATTCATTCGATGGCACTGCACATGCACCTGTGCGCCTTGCACGGTGTTGGGCACAGCGCCACACCCTCGTCGCTACGCGCAGCTGCGACGCTGCGTTCAGATGAGTTCTTTTTTTATTTTTTTGAATGGTGTGGTGATTGTGGAGGTGTGCGGGTGCGGTGGTGATGCGGTAGTTGTGTTTGAGGTGGCGGTGTGACGATGATGCGGTGGGTGAATGGTGTGGTTGTGATGGAGATGATGGTGATTGGGCCAGATCTAGTAGGTGGTGGTGGTGATGTTGGTGGCCGTGGTATTGTGTTCTTGTTATTGTTGGATCTGAAGTTGGTGGTGGCGATGGTTGTGTGTGATTTTGTGCAATGGCTGTGGCTATGGTGGCGGTCGGGGGTGGGGATGAGATGAGTTGAGGGTGGATGTCTGTGACATAGAAATTGTGACTGTGACTCACTGTAACAGAATTGTAACCAACAAAAAATTTGATTTTTTCAATCTGTGACTTATAAAAAATTTTAATTCGTGGTGGAGAAATAATCTGTGATCATAAAATTCGGTGGTCACAAATGTAAAATTTGGTGATTGTGACCAATGAATTCGATAAACTGTGACGAGTACAAGTTGTGTGATCTAAAAATTACTAATTTGTGACCTAAAAATTATTAATTTGTGATCAATTTTGAATTGTGACCTAAAAAGTGGTGGAAGGGTTATCGAAATACTCGTCGGAATAGTCACCGGAACAGTCGTCGGAGAAGAGTGATGATCGGAAACTCGGTTGGGGTGGTGAAGGTGGGGTGGGGTAATTATATTAAATGAAAATTAAATATTTAATAATAAATTGATTTAATAATTCATTAATTATTAATTAAAAATTTAAAAAACCTGATTTGTGAATTTTCAAACTTGTTTTTATATTTTTGAAAATGTATAAAGTAAATACCTTAGAATTGTATTGTTCCGAATAGTAAATAGGGTGGGAACTGGAAGTATGGTTTTCGATTCGAATTTTTTTGTTTTATTTCATTTCTATGTTTTTCAATTTAAATTGTAGTCAAAATATAAAAATAAAATTTGAAAATAAATAATTAATTAAACAAGATGGTAAATATGTCGATTTTAATCTCCTCCCAGCTCCTATTTTGCCTTCTAAAAATGCCCAATACACTCGATATCGCCTCGTTGCCATTCCTACCACCTATCCCGCTGCTTAAAAAAAAGATTTTTTTATTTTTTTAATCTAATAAAGTAAGAAAAAAGTAGTAAATTAATCAATTTACAAAACTTAGACGTCTTTTAGTCAAGAATATAATTCATCTAATCAAAAGTCCAACGAGATATTCTGCAGAATTTTTCAAAACAGATTGACGGTACAAAGCTAAACAATAAAATCTTGTTTTAATGAATACTTTGAATCAAACATCTCATCTCGAAAATTTACAATGCACTTTTTGTAGCTATTTTTTCTACAATAACTAAGCAACATAATAATCCAGCATATGAATTATGTACATTATTTCTTGACGAAATTACAAGGAGACTTCGTTTATAAAGATAATGAGATGTTTCAACTACTTTTCAAGTCCATGTTTGGAAGCCATTTTGACTAGCTATTACTACATTGTTTGCCTGTTGAAAGGTACGTTGAACCCTTCTTTACAATAATTATTGACTGCACATCTTTGCCACTTATCAGAATTGCCCTTCATTAAAGAATAATGAATTTCATGTGAAGGGGCACAGTGGTAATTTTACATACATTCAGTCAATAATAATTGCGCTTCTCTCAGCAAACATTGTATAACGATGGAATTTGGCTAAAACGTTGCTCCAAAATACGGAACAAACAAGCGTTAAATGTATTATCAAAATCGGTCTCTATCTTTTGCTCGAATTTCGAATTATTTATGTATTCTGGACAAATTGAACAAAGTTGACAAAGATTTCTAGTCAGTTTAAACTTAAAATAAAAATTCTACAATATTTAATAAGCAAAAAAAAAAAAAAAAACCATCTTCGGTGGGACCGCAATTTAAAAAAAAAACACAAAACAAAAACATTTGACAAACAACTCAAAAACTTCAATTTTGTCAAGCAAAACGAGGCCCTGTTTGATAGAAGATTGAATCTATTTACTATATTAAAGAAGGATAGTGCAGCAACAGTATTCCCGCCCAAAATCCCGCCCAAACCATATAAGTGGTCCCTGCAAAAAAAGATGACCGAACATCATTTGGCTGCCAAGTGGAGAAAGAAAAATAGAAAATTCAAATCGTTCTTACATCTCAAGCCCTGCCCAAGAATCCCGCCTAAACCATATCCCCTGCAAAAAGTCCAAGTAATCCCAAATGCTAAAATAACCCGCCAAAGGTCGCAGCTTTCTTCAACAGCTCAATTCAATTTTCACCACGACCAACCTTCAAATAGCTCAACCATGGAGTTTTAACCTATAATCTCGACAACCCAATCGATGCTTCAAACAATAGCCATGAAATCTCTATTGAAAGCCAAACTAAACACGTGTATATTCACATTATAATTCACGAAGAATTCACAGATCCATAAGCAAAAACTCACCCCTTTAAACTTCCAAAATCTCTTCTTGCCATGGCTTCTTCTTTTGCAACCGATCGCAATCGAAACGGCCCAGTGAGGTACACATCATTGTCGGCCCCATGTTCGCCGGTAAAACCACCGCTTCGCTTCGCCGTGTCAAATCCGAACTCAACTTGGACAGGTTATTCTTCCATATCTGTCTTCCTAATTTTTATTTGTCAAAAAAATCAGTATTAGATCACAATGTTCCATTTTCTATGCCCCTACAGGTAGGTTACGATTTAATCTTTAATCGATGTGGCAATTCAGTTCATAGTATAAGATAATGTTGTTTTAAATGCTTAGAATTTGAGAGAATTCAAAAGGTTGGTGCGATGCCGGAGGCACCGGCCTCGCGTGCGGGAGGCGACCTCCGCCTGGAGGCTGGTGAAAGCCTCCGCGTGCGGAGGTTCCAGCCTCCGCACGCGGAGGCTGGGATCCTCCGCGTGCGGAGGTTGCCGCCGCCGCACGCGGAGGTTCCAGCCTCCGCGTGCGGAGGCAGGAACCTCCGCACGCGGAGCTCATTTCTCATTTTTTTCTGTTTCGATCTGTAAATTCAAGATGAAAAATTAGTGGGGTCGGTCTTCAATCTTGATATTGGTTTATAGTTTATCATTTTATCTGTTATCATTGCAAAAAGTTTAGTGGGTTTGTTTTGTTTTAGTTAATATTATGAGATACCGATTCATGTTTTGGTTGACATTTCTGGAGGAGATCTTATGTAATTTTTTGACCTTTAGTGCTGCTCTTTTGTCTTTATGTGTAGGCTCAAGTTTATATTTTCTTGGCAGGAGCTGAAGCTTTTGGACAAATACCATTATTCACCATTTAGTGAGTTGCAAAGAACCCTCTTTTGTATGTAAATGACCGAATTGGTGTGTAATGTAATGCTTAAATGTAAACCGTTGATGGTGTTAAAAATGGTGTCTGCCACGAGGATTTTTTGATGAGTAGGGAGAGTGGCCCCTTTAGTTTTCTTTTATTGTCATAAACTTCTTATCAAATTTGATGATAATAATTTTTTATAGTAAATAAAAGATTAGTGATTAAGCACGTGTTTGATTTAGCTGAAATCATATTTTTTAGTAATAAAACAGGAGGCAGATGCGGAGGCAAAAACTCCGCATGCACAAGAGGCTGGTGAAAGCCTCCGCACGCGGAGGTTCCAAAAAGATCATCACCTATTTTGTACATCTAAATCCAGCAGTTACTACCGTCCCACTTCCAGAACTAGATTCCTCCACTATAAAATCACAACCCGATTTCAATGGCTGCAGTCCAAATCAATTACCAGTCTTACCAATGCATATTGAAACATAATTACTTCGTCTCCAGGGTTAGAATCGTTGTTTCATGGAATCAGGAAAATTCAAGAAGGGTGCCGGAGGGAGAAAGGGCGGAGGCCCAAAGAAGAAGCCGGTGACCCGGTCAGTTAGAGCCGGTTTGCAATTCCTGGTTGGAAGAATTGGACGGTACTTGAAGAAGGGCCGGTATGCTCAACGGGTCGGTACCGGAGCTCCGGTTTACATGGCTGCCGTCCTTGAATACCTCGCAGCTGAGGTAATTACCCCTTTATTGCAAATCTCCTTTTTTTTACCCCTTCTGTTTGATGCATTCGAGCTTATAATATATAGACTTCGTTATAAATTGATTCTTTTGAGTTTTTGTTGAAGGTGTTCCCCTCCTTCTCACGCTTTCTCTCTCTAGAATGATTTCTTGCATCATTTTGTGCATAAATTTGTACGTTTGTGAGTAATTACCCCACATTTTTTATTTATTACAGATCCTGATTCACTTAGTTCGCATTTTTAATTTATCGTTTGAAGGCCTCCAGTTAAATCTTCTTACTTTTATTTTGGTTATGGAATCATTGATTAAAATGATTGTTTTCTCAAGTCTTCAAATAGGATTTAGATCTGAAATGAGTGCATAAGGAGTATGCTTATATAATCTGATTTACAAAACGTCTGAAAATTAATTTATTTTGTTTTGGTCTTTAATCAAAGGTGTTAGAGTTGTCTGAAAATCAATATTATTATTATTATTATTATAATAATTATTATTATTTTGGTCTGTTTGAAGTTGTTGTGGTTAATGTTATTACTTCTATGTTATATAACCTATTCAAAGAGATCAATTACAAAATTTTGTACAGGAAAAAAATTAAGTAGAAATATATTTATAAATCACGAATGTTGTAATTTCGACATTCTTTTCAAGAATTTGTATGCGATCTTCTAGATCTTGCAAGAGAGAATAAATTTAATTTTCTTTCTTCAGCATAAAAAAAAATTTGTTTTCAAAGAAGTTATTCAAAATTTGAATCATGTGGTGTATATATTTTTATTTAAAATTACATATTCACTCGCAATGTGAGTTGACGATTTTTTAGGTAGGCGAATGTTGTATTTTTGGCGTGCCTTCCGGAGGAACCATTCCTCCGCACGCGGAGGAATACTGCTATTAATAGTAATGTTGCTTTTATTGTTTCTCCAATGGTAGGTATACATTTGCTTATTCCTCCGCACGCGGAGGCATACTGCTATTAATAGTAATGTCACATTTATTGTTTCTCCAATGGTAGGTATACATTTCCTTAATTAAATTACTTCGTTTCCCTTTTTATTTATTTGGAAATAAAAGCTGATTACATAAACAACTCAAAATTTCAAATTCAGTACATGTTTCCCATCGTTAATTAATTTTGTGATTTGCTACTATACTATTTTCAATCACAAAAATACAATAAAATATTTTATACGTATATCACAAATATTATAATATTGATTTTGTCTTAATCTTGGGGATTATTTGACAAAATTAAGACAATAATTAAAGTTTGTTTTTTCACGAAATTTTGTGATACCGATTCTTGACCTCCTTACTTTTAGGGTGTTTTAACATATGGTAGCATGTTGGCTAAGCTTAAAAGGTAGAAAAAAAATAGGCAATAATTTTAGTAAAAAAAATAGGCAGGTGAAGTTAAAAAAATTAATGTTTATTTACACCAATTTTTCCCTTTTTTTATGTTTCTTATTCTGAAAGTAAAGTTTTTACCTGTTGTTTTCTTGATTTTAATTCGCAAAAGTCAGAAGGGTGCATTTTTGCCATAATTATTGGTGAGTTCATGTGATAAAATTGCTGATTACTTTCAGTAAAAGTTTGGTTATGATTTTTATACATGCCATGTGAAGTGAAATTTGAAATGCTGAATTTTCCCCATCTTTTTGACCCCTTTTCAGTTGAATGATTCAACGATTTTTGGACTATATTTGTACTGGTGGTCAGTGGCAAATTTTGTGAGTCGAAATCAGTATTGAATTGTCGTTTTACTTTTTAATGATTAAACGATTCAGTCATGGCCAACTTTATGTTGCAATTACAAGCCGTTCGAGATTGAAAATTCTTTGTTGCGATCGAGATGGAGTACCATCCAATTCAACAACAAATGTTGTTTTCAAAGAAGTTTTTTAAAATTTGAATTACTTATGTGGTGTATATATGTTTTTTAAAATTACTCATTCACTCGCAAGTTAATTTTATTAAATCAGTTAACATATGTTTCTCATATTAGAATTGTTTATCACTTAATATAAATTTGTGCATCGCACCGTGCATCGCACGGGGGAAAGACTAGTGTAGCAGCAAGTGTACATAGCTCAAGACGAAACTTCTGTTTCCCTTTTTTCACTGCATATTTCTCATCTGAAAAACACACACACACACACACACACATATATAAATAATACTATAATACTTACCTTCTACATTTTTATGTCGGATAATATATACATACGAACGCCAACCTAAATCTAGTTTGGGAGTCGATTCTTTCTATTTCAACCTTTTGATCCTACAAATAGGTTGTAACAACTGACAGAGCTAGATATTTTTTATTGGATGATAAAAAAGTAAGTTATAAATTGATTTTGAAATAGCATAATAGTAACGGTGAGTTAAAACTTGAGATGGGATCATAGGTGGTCTGTTGGCTAAATATTTGTTACTATTGTCAATGAAATGAGCAATAGCGTAAGTTAGATTTTGATGAAACTGATAAATCTTAGATACCGAAGAGGAATGAGAAATTAATTGGTGATTTCAAATTTAGGTCATTTATGGAAAATTTGCCACGTATTGCACAAGAGAAGGAATGAATAGAAGTTTAAATTTTGAAGAAAAGTGAAAAACAAAAAATTCAGAATTCCAAAATGAACTGTGCTACAATCACATCAATTTTGACAGCAAGTTTCACAGTCTCCTCACATGAGAGGTGGCCCCACACGGAATAAAAAATTCACGGGCCCCACATTTGTGAGGGGGCTGTAACATTTGCTGTCAAAGGAATGCTGTACAAACAGCATTTTTCTTCCAAAATTTTGTGGGGTCAATGGACCCTACATGAGACCATGTGGGTCCGCCTTTGGTTGTAACTATTTGGTGCATTGAAGTACTAGGTTGATAAATAGTAAGAGATCTGCTACAATTACTGGAGAAGGAGGAGGGAGGGGGGGGGGGGGGGCTGAAAACCCCCCACACCGGCCCCTCACGATAGTGGGGGGCCCACCTTTTTTAAAAACAGGTGGGCCCCCGCTATTGTGAGGGGGGTTATCAACCCCCCCCGGTACAAATATCAATTCCCAAATAGTAATTAGTAGGTACAATCAAAGAAGAAAATAAAGCAATAAAGAATTTGATGATTAAGGAGGTGGATGAAATGAAATTTGATTTTTCAGGTCAGAGAAAATTTATGATATTCGAGAAATTTGTTTTCTTGATTTCTGTTATCATCTTATAACTAGAAATAGAATTATGCGCTCCTTCATCTAAAGTTAAGAAGATCTTCTTTCGTTTAGATTTGTATCTTTAATTGTATGTACGACCCAAAACTTGAAAAGTTAAAGACCATACCGTGAGGCTCCCGTTGTAATGGCTGCATTTGAAGCAAGTTTTGTGAAGGAACCACATCTACAGACATATTTTCAGCAAAATGAACAGTTTTATCATAAGCTTTGTATTTTTGTACAGTGTCATGGAATGCCATTTTTTCTTTGTTCAATTTCCAAAGAAAAATTAGATTTCGAAGTATTCCATATGGGGTTTTAAGCTCGACTTTGATAGACAGAGGTTAAAAGATCGAAGAAAAATGATGTAAGTACAGAAGAAATTTTACCGAATTTGTACAGATTTTTGAATTCCTCTCACATGAGGAGGTGGGGCCCACATGAATTAAATATTGTTAAAAACAATGGGACCCATGTGTTGTGTGTATTTGGTATAAATTCTGTAAAAAAAATTCTGTACCCATAGAGTGATTGAAGATTGAAAGTGAGCCGCGTGAACAAGTGGGGTAGGTGAGTTCTGCCTACTACTAAGGGCAATGCAATGGAAGACCTAATTTTGTTTGAAACAAATGGATATAAATAGATGTCCTAATAAATAGTGGTACCATGGTACGGTTTGATCCGATTTTGATGAGGATAGAAATTGATACACTTAGGCTAATGAGAATTCTATACATGGATTAAATGGTTTCTTATATGATGATGGAATCGAATTAGATCAAAATCGATCGATTTCGATTCAATTCTATTCTTTTATTCTTCAAAATAATATAATGAAGTCTAAACTTTTTGTCTACATTTTCTTGTTTTATTTTCATGCCTTTTGTTTCGAGACAAAGGCATTTATTATTCTGTGTATAGATACTTAATAATGATTGACTTAGCCCCTGTCTGGGAGGGCTTTTCATCTCTCCAAAATTGATTATTGTGCTGTTGCTTTTTGACCGTTTCTCATAGAAAAGGCAGTCGCAATTGCTGAATTGTTACCGTTGCTGGCTTCAACGGACAGAAAAGCAATTTTCAGCTAAAATTTAATCGCGGCCAGACAAGTACTTAATATCGATATCAGAAAAGAAAATCAATTAAAATTCAATTCTTTTGAATCGAACCAACTAGCTTAATGCAATAGTTGTTCGGTTTCCACGTTTAATTGTAAACATTTATACAAAATATAACATTTTATTTTCAGTACTTTTGTAATAAGCATTAATTTGGACTGACTTATCCACCACTTATTTTATCAATTTATAATTTATACTTTTTTATAAACACTTCCTAAGCATATTCTAAACTAGTATCACAATAATTTCTCTTGAATTCTTCTATAAAACAACATTTGTCTACTTGTAAATGAAAAAAAAAAAAAATTAAAAAAAAAAATCAAACTTTATCACGTGCCAATCACGCGTTCATATCCCAGAGAGATAAATTGATAAAATGGAATCCCCACCTTCAATCCATAGCTCTTTGTTTCACAACTTCAAGCACGGAGACACAGGAATCTAATAAATTTCATAGAATTAAGGCGAACCCAGAAATTATCTCAATCTTTATTGATCCTATCTAATGAATTTCGTTTAATTTATCGAAAAAAATGGATAGTTTCACTCTTAGTACAGCCACAACTCCCAACAAATTCTCCCCAATTCGATTCTTCTCACATTCCTTTTTTCATATCAAGAAATCACCAATTCTGTCTTTTAACACTAGGCAACCCAGAAAACTTCTTGTGTTTGCATCAAAAGATGAGTCGAAGTTTGACGTATGGGACCAAATGGAGCTCAAGTTTGGTAGAATGCTTGGTGAAGACCCTAAAATCACCTATGCTAAGGTCCCTTCTTTTTGCCCTTTTAGAATTCAAACACACGTATTAACAGTGTTTATATGTTTTTTTTTGTAATTTTATTTGCTTTCAGGTTGTGTTTGCGGCACCAGATTAGATCAGATAAGAAATATACTGTAAAATTCTGATGATAGTCTATTAACATGAATAGCGTTCTTTGATTATTCATTCTTGAATGAAAAATCAAAGAACACTAGCCTCCTGAATGTACTACAATACGATATACCATATTACTAAAATTTCTTAAGATGATATACCGTATTATCTATTATAATTTTATACTATATTTCTTAAGGTCTAAGCCAGTGCGCCAAACACAATCTCAGTGTGTTGGCGGGGACGTAATTGATTATTTTATATGAATGAAGAAGAAAGGAAATGGAATTCGGGGAACATCTGGAATTATGAAAAATGTTAGAATCTTTGCACTTCAACATTTATGGTGCTAGATTTTTTCTATTGCTGCTGATTTATTTCCAATGATGGAAACAGAGATATAATTTTGCTTATGTTGATACTAAATAAGAATCTGTTAAGGTTTCCTTTTAATTATTTGTGAATAAATTGATTATAATGTGATAGTCGTCCGAGATTGCGGCTTTGAGCTATGTTGTGGCAAATGTATCACTATTGTATATTTCTATCTATAATTACTTCATTATAGATAGGACATGCCTAATATCATAATAATTGAAAACACTGAAAAGGATTGGGCTTGGTATGTTGATTTCTTTGAGTTTTAAAGCAAAGATTTTTTAGATAATTTGCTATTATTCTGTTCTGTTTCTAATCAATGTTTTTCTTGAGATCATTACAATATTCATTTCAGTTCTTCTGAATTTTTAGATAATGGGTCGGAAGTCAAACCCTGATATGACTTACTTGGAAATTGAGAAGCTACTACAGAAGAAGGGGGGTAAAGCAGTGAACAATGAAATAGAGGAGATCCCATTTGATGTCCCTGTGGATAAAAAATCAACAAATTCAGTGGATGGGTTAAATTTGGTTCGACCTGCGCCGAGGAAAGGGATAGAATTTGAGGCTAATCGTAAACAAGTAGAAACAGATGATAAGAAATCTAACCCACCAGTTACAAAAGCCATGGAGAAAACCCAAAGCAGTGTTCCCAATGTTATCTTGCGAAAGCCCAGTTCGTTTAATGAGGACGATGTGGGGGGTGAAAGATCTTCTAGGTTTGGGATGAAACCAAACTTATCACTGAAAATGCGTAAAGAACCACAAAAGGACAGGTTTAGTGATATCACACTGTTGAAGAAGCCTGAACCAATGAGTTCTGCAGTAGTCAATGAAATTGAAGATAAGAGTGTGCAAAACGATTTTCCATCTAGAGGAAAAGTTGATGATATCACACTTGTGAAAAAGCCAGAGCCAATGAATCTCAATGTGAATAATGAGCGAGAACCAGAACCAGAATTATCTAGGGATCATACTGAGTTTAGACCCATTAATGATTTGACAGAGAACAGTTTAGATGTTACGCACTCATCAGGTGAATTGGTGAACATGATGGATGACAATCTCAATCAATATACGGAAACTAGGAAAAGAGATTCAGAAGTGGATAATATGTCTGCGACAGGTAATTGTCATTCTGTGGATAGGATTTTCTTGTTTTAGCATTAGAGAAATTGAAATGTGATTTCGGATTACTAAGTTAAGGTTCATTTTTATAAAATCTGTTGGTTCTTTTTTCAAGAATTGCAGGCTGATACTCAAACTAGAGAGAAAACATTTGCTTCTAGTGGACCTTCTGAGACAATGGCAGCTGAAACTACTCCTAAAATACCTATGGATACTTTGCTGATTGGAAAACCAAAAATGTATCTTTAGTCTCTCTCTATCTCCTTTTTTTCTTGCTGCTACATAATGATTTTTAAATTTCATTAAAATGTTGTGTAATAGATTAGATCGCTCTGTTAAGTCAACAGAACAACATAGTAGCGAGGTCCTGATTCCCACGAATTCTGAAAGCTATGGCAATCCCTCGGAGCTTGAGAAATTCCTCACAACTTCACTGATTAAGGTTGGCAATTTATGTTTGAGTACATTAGTTAGCTGGGAATTTTATTTTTTTAATTTTTTTCCCCTGTGGAATGTGATTGTTGCATATTCATCTAGGACCATGAAGATAATGACTGGGCAATGGCTGAAGAGCTGGTTAAGACAGGAGAAAGAGCAGAAGTGGAATTAATTAGCTCCAGCACGAGAGGATTTGTTGTGAGTTAACAGATATTCATATAGTGAGCGTTGCTTGTTTATTGTTTATTTCTGTTCACCGTTTTGATTTTCCTCCTCTCTGTACAGGTATCATTTGGTTCCTTGATAGGATTTCTACCATACCGTAATCTTGCTGCCAGGTGGAAGTTCTTAGCTTTTGAATCCTGGCTGAGAAGGAAGGGTTTAGACCCGTCCATGTACAGGCAAAATTTGGGCATCATTGGAAAATATGTACCTACTAGCACAACAGCTTCTGTGGAATCAATGCTAGATTCTAAAGCTGAATATAAGGCTGAGGGGCAGTTATCATCAGATATGAAACTGGAGGATCTTCTCATGATTTACGACCAAGAGAAACTCAAGTTCCTATCATCATTTGTTGGCCAGGTTTGGATGACAATGTTTGGAGTCGAAACCCTTGTCTTTAAAGTTGAATTCTTATTCACCTAATATCTACTGGACTTGCAGAAAATCAAAGTGGGTGCGGTATTGGCTGACAGAAAATCCCGCAGACTGATATTTTCCATAAAATCAAAAGAAAAGGAAGAATTGGTTGAAAAGAAGAGAAGTCTCATGGTAAGAAAGTAACACATAATTTAATTTGCCCAGTCGAAGTGAGTTTTAAGTTGGTCCTTTGTAAAGTTTTCTTTTCCTTAAGGTCCCTGTTTCCAAAATCTTGCTTCAATTATTTGTTCACAGGTAAGATCGTTATTTATGAAAATAATGTGTACTGAAAACAAAATGATAACTTCTGTGAAAAATGTAATTGTCACTTCAACTCAATCTCCTGGTCATATTCTCCTATCAGTCCCTTTGTGACCAAAGCTTAATGAATCTCCTGTTTATTTAAATTGTCACCAGGAATGTATGTAGTTCTTATTATGACTCCTTTTCAATCTTTTCATATCTCTGCTAATATAAATAAACATTTTAGAGGTAGGACTGATAAAAAACATGATGCAACTGATCCAACAAAAGACCGAAGTTTCATTGTATCATAATTCAACTGGAATATAATCGGTAAACATGTATAATGCATTGACACGAACATGTCGGACATGCTGACACACGATTTTTTAAAAAATTACTGGCATGATACTTGGTCAACACGTTGATTAAGTTCTTTAAAATTCTTCATTTATATAGTATAAACTTAGTTTTATACTTTTTATTAATTTTTTCTTGTTGAAATCTTTTAAATATGAGTATCTATTTGTTATTTAATAATAACTTGAATTAAAACATATATAATATTTCTTATAGAGAAAGAAAAATGACCACGGTAGAGTTACGAGGAGAGTTGGTGGATTGGTCTACCTCTATTTCTTCTAACATGTTTTGCCGCAACTGTGGTGGCATTTTGAATGAAGCTTCTTTATGTTTAGTCAAGATATGTCTATATCATTTCATTCATCCTTTTCTTAATTTGTCCACATTTAGTTCCTCCTCTACCGGTTTGGTATATATCCTTATTTCATATTTTACCCATTTTCTTATAGCTACATTCCTCAAAATAGTTATTCTATTACATAAACCTAAGCAAGCTTTCGTTCTTTAGTGGCCCAACATTCATCTCTGTACTATAGCTGTTTTATGACCATTTTTAGAAATTTTGTAGGACTTTTTTATCATAGCACTTTTTCATTGTACCGAACTTGCTCTGGTACACAATAATACACCACAAAACCAGAAAACAATCCGAAACTGCCATTTGCACTCCAGGTAGCCAAATTTATTGCAAGCTATGAATCCCGTAGTTAACATATAAGTAATGTTCTATTTCTACTTCCCTTCTTTAATGCTTAAAATACTTCTGATTTTGTAGATCTCGATTTTGTTTTATATGTTTTCCATTTTTACATATGTAAATTTATCCAGATATAGCATTTTGCCACAATAGTGAACTTGGTATTAACTTGCCACTTTGATGGTGAATCATCTGTCAATATTTGCAATCTCAAATTAGTATTCGATTTGGAATGATTTGCCTTCTAGTAAATCTGGTTCAATAACCCTGCCCTAGCTGTCTTTGTTGTGCAACACAAACACATGCAGAAGTATTTAATATAAAAGAAGTGTTTGCTGGACAAGATGGCATTTTATCATTGAGTATGCCTCAAGGTCTCTCACATTCATATATGAATCCCATCATATGAGGACGCTCTACCTCTCATGCACTAACGTTTCAGGTCTTGAGCTTTTATGCTGTTCTTATTGCAGGCAAACTTGAGTGTTGGAGATGTAGTGAAGTGTTGCATTAAAAAGATCACTTACTTTGGCATATTTGTTGAGGTAAATAAATGGTTCGTTCGCCTTCCCACTCATAATATGGTTACTTCTCGAGCGTTCAGATATTATGGTGCCACCTTTGTCTAAATAATTTATTCGTAATTAATATGTTTACTTCTGTATGTGTTGCGGTATTTTCTTCACTTGGTAAATGCTTTTTGTAATGGGGAATAATGAATTCCATATGTAATGGGGAATAATGAATTCCATATACAGGCTAATCAGATATGAACAAAATACCTTTGTAGGTCGAAGGCGTACCTGCACTCATTCATCAGACAGAAGTATCATGGGATACCACCTTGGACCCTGAATCATATTTTAAAGTTGGTCAGGTACTTCATATCTCTAGAACCTCAACTGTGCATTCCTTCAGTAAAGCTGATATTTTTAATGCTAGTAAATTCACCTGATCAAGTCTTTTTGCTTGCAGATTGTTGAAGCAAAAGTTCATCAATTGGATTTTTCACTTGAACGTATATTTTTATCGTTAAAGGAAATAATGGTAATCTTCATCCATTTTCTTGGACAGTATGGTGTTGATCAAGGAATTTTATATTGCAATTGAACAATGCTCTTTTTCTTTTTCATGGCAGCCAGATCCACTGATGGAGGCGTTGGAGGCTGTAGTTGGTGATCACAATTCCTTAGATGGTCAACTTGAAGCAGCTGAAGCAGATGTCGAGGTTTATATTTTTCGAGTCTTTAAATAGGAACAACTTTATGCTGCTATTACAACATGGTACCCCGGGATTCAACACTTACTTTTAGAGAGACGGATTACCCTAACGTGTTTTTAATATTATGTTTAATAGTGGGCCGATGTGGAATCGCTTATCAAAGAACTACAACAATTCGATGGCATCGAGTCTGTATCAAAAGGACGCTATTTTTTGAGTCCTGGTTTGGCCCCAACATTTCAGGTATGTAACTAATCAAATTGACCAAGCTGAGCGAAAAGCAAAGCCTCATTTTTCCTCAATTTCATTTTTAACCATACATTTCATGGAATTCACTACTTTTATCAACTTTTCAACAACGTATTTCATCAACTTTTATCAAAATATGCTAAAAATCTATTTTTTAACTTAAACCAAACGGGGGCAAGAAAAAAATGGCCACTCTCATTAAGCAGGAATGGAAATGATAAAAAGTTTGCTAGCTACTGGTCTATATCGATTTTTTTCCATGCAAATCCTATCACAATGTTATCCTATTGATCAGTTGACAGCAGTGAGCTGAATAATAATAAAACTGAACATGTTTTGCTAGATTCTAAGGCCCGTGACCTTTTCTTTTAATGTTATTTCATGGCCTTTTGACAGGTTTATATGGCGTCCATGTTTGAGAATCAGTACAAGTTACTTGCTCGAGCTGGAAATAGAGTACAGGAGGTGAAACTTTAGTATCTAACTCAGTTTTTAACAGTTTCCAGCATAATTAGATGCCTAAAACTTTACTTGAGCACCTATATGCGTCATTTGCGCAGGTGATTGTGCAAACGTCATTGGGCAAAGAAGAGTTGAAATCGGCAATTCTGACCTGTACCAATAGAGTGGAGTAAACAATGGCAGGTTACTCAAATTTGTTGTTTTCTGATAAGAATAGGTAAAAACAGTGTATCCATGACACAGTCTCGAGATTATCATCTTCAGTCCGACTAAAAACTCGAGACAATTTCAGAAACTTGAACTCATCTCTATACTGAGACGAATACAAGTTTTGGTGCTTAAATGTCTAATTATTTTATAATTCACCTTTTTAATTTATTTCCTGTAATATTTGCTCCGTCATTTATCGTCCTATATATATATATATATATATATATATATATATATATATATATATATATATATTTTTTTTTTTTTTTTTTTTTTTTTTTACACTCCGACCAGGTTTTGTAGCTGTTAATTAGTAAATTTTAGCTCTATCATCAAGGTGTGAAAAGTTGCTGTATTTTATTCCAAATTAATTTTAATACTCTGTAAAATTCACTGCTTTCTGTCACCAAATACATGTAGAAGGTGGCAATTATTGAATATTTGATGATGGCTTTAAATGGCAGCTATGGATGTACATAAATTTGTGGCTTCAGGGATTCTCTTTTTACTTTCTTATATTTTTAGCGTCTTTGGTAATGAAGGCTAAGCCTTACAGAGCCAAGGCATTCTGGCCTTTACACTTGTTGGGAATACTACAGCAGAATGCAAGCACAATATTCAGCATAAAATGTTCTACAGGCTCATCATACCAACCAAGGAACAGGTTCAATACCCAATTTCTCAACCTCAGTATACAGCATTCAACCTAGATTACTAACTTCATCATAGCATAACTGATGTACAGAAACAGCAGAATATCATTCAACTCAAGTAATGACTACAAATATATATATACTGAAGAAACCGAAATGGAGAAGCTAAAAATAACGAAACCGAAAAAGCCAAAAATTCTAAATGGACAGAACAATCAAGAGCAGAAAGATCCTTCCCTTTCTACCGGTCAAATCTCCAGTTCTTCTTGCTGTTTTCAGCCGAAGTGCAGGCTCAGGAACAGGTCCAACCACGCCATGCAAATCGCCCTTCAGAGAGAAGTGTTCTTAGAGAAAACCAGGGTAAGATTTCAGGTCATCGATCGAGAACGATCTACCATTGATTAACAGACTCTAGCCTCAGATTTTAGGGAAGAAAACCGGCACCAATCAGCTACTCTTTCAAGCCTTAGTATACCCAAGGCTAACCCCATGAATCTCTAGAATCAAACCATAGAAATCACCCAAAGGGAAGAGAACCCTACCTACGCAGAAGCCCTGCAAACGTGAGAGAAATCGAGAGAGTTCGAGAGTGAGAGGAAGTGTCTCAAGTAAGCCAAGCCCTAAGAAAATATCTAGGTAAGTTTTGATCCCAACCGTAGATCAAGATCAAGATCAGGGGACACAATTAATCCTCACAATTAGCACAAAAATCGGGTCAGCCCAATGGGCCAGGAGAACCACAAAACCCACATTCTTCACCTTGGTTCTCATAACACTCTCTCGGTTGCGAATTTGCACATGGAAGAACTGTTCATCATCATCGCCTACTACCTGCAAGAAAAAATTAACCAAAGGTCAATATGTAACAAAGATAAGCACAATTTAAATTTACCTGCGTAATTTTTGTTCCCACATCAGGGATTCCTATCGCATATGAATCTTAACAAGTTCGACTTCACCTTGAGAAAGCTTCTCACGTATAAAATGATACTTCACCTCTATATGTTTGGATCTCTCATGATAAATGTGGTTCTTACTAAGTGACAACGCACTCGACTATCCGTGAAACATAATAGAGTGTATCATGCATGAAGTTCAATTCTTTTAAGATTCCCTTTAACCACATACATTCCTTAACCGCCTCGGTGCTATGGCAACGTATTCAGCCGGTACTAGACAGAGTCACTAAGGGTTGCAGCTGAGATTTCCAAGTAATGCAATTATCACCTAGGGTAAAGAAGTAAGCGGTAGTTGATTTCCTATTATCTCTATCACCAGCAAAGTCCGAATCAACATAGCCCTTAAGAGTCAACTCCTCAGATCTTTTCTCATACATTAAGCCTAGATTTAAAGTCCCAACCAAATATCTTAATAACCATTTCATACCCGCCCAATGCGGCTTACCAGGGTTGGACATAAATCTACTTAGAAGACTGATGGAAAATGCAAGATCAGGTCTGGTAGTAATCATAGAAAACATGACAGAACCTATGGCATTAGCATACAGAATATTTTCCATCTCTTTTAATTCAGATTCGGATTTAGGCGAATGATCCCGTGAAAAATTCATATGGCTAGCAAGAGGCACATTAACAATTTTACTGCCTTTCATTCCAAATTTAGTTACAACTTTGTTTAAGTACGCTTCTTGTGAAATTGTTAACTTGTTCTTAGCCCTATCCCTTGTTATCACCATCCCTAAGATCTTTCTAGCATTCCCTAAATCCTTCATACCAAATTCCGATTTCAAAAGATCTTTTAGTTCATTAATTTGAGACTTGCTAGGTCCAGCTAAAAGCATATCATCGACATAAAGCAACAAGTAGACTTCACAACCGCTCTTTATGTCATTAAAATACAAGCAAGCATCAAATTCACTTCTCTTAAACCCTATCTTCAGTACAAAAGCATCAAACCTCTTGTACCATTGTCTTGGGCTCTGTTTCAGCCCGTACAACGATTTCTCTAACTTGCACACATACTCAGACTTACCTCTAGCCACAAACCCTTGTGGTCGTTATGAAAATATCATCTTCCAACTCTCCATGTAAAAACGCAGTTTTTTACATCAAGTTGTTCGAGTTCCCAATTGAATTGAACAACAAGAGCCAACATCGGCCTGCGATCGTCTTGTACTTAACCACGGGTGAAAATATCTCATTATAGTCCACACCCTCTCTTTGAGTATAACCCTTAGCCACTAATCTCGCCTTTATACCTCTGAGAATCATTAGGGCTTAAACCTTCCTTCAACTTGTAAATCCACTTACATGGAACTAATTTCTCTGATCTTTAGGTTTCTTAACAAGTTTCAGTTTTGTTATCACTCAAAGATTTCATTTCTTCTGCATAGCTTTTATCCATTTCGGAATAATTTCCATTAATAGCTTCTTCATAACTAGGGTTCTATCTCGTTCAAGAACTTCACCGAAACTAATGCAAACTCGGTGAGACTTAAGGATTCGTACCTAGGGTTCGCCTGTCTGCCCGTCTCGCCTATCCCTAGTGAGTTGATAATCTTGATTAGGTGGTCGATCATTAAAATGTTCAACTTCAACTTGTTCGGTATTATCTTGAAGTTCGGCCAATTTGTTCGAGTTCGGGCTTCGTGATGTGTAGGGTCATCATTATCATCATTCCTAGGTGTCTGAATTAAGATTAGTCACTTCACGTCGGTCTGAACACTCCTCTCGGTTTCGGATTTTTTAGCTTCATCGGTTTCTGTTTTAGACATGGCATTTCGATTCATTAAAGACCACATTCACTTATTAATAATCTTAATGTCTTGAACCCTAAAACCCACAACCTATAGCCCTTCACACCCTCGGATACCCTAACATCACACACTTGACCGCCATCGGCTCAAGTTTCCCTTCGATTGATGTGCAAATCAAGACATCCAAACACCTCGTACGACTTAGATTTGGAGGCTCCCCCGTCCACATCTCCCGTGGGGTCTTAAAACCTATCTTGACGGGACGGAGACCTAATTAATCGAGATAAGCTGCAGACTAGGCAAACTTCCAAATTTCAAAACCCTTTAGCAAGGCCCGAGCTAATCAACATACACCTAACTTTGTTCATTATGGTTCTATTCATTCTCTCACGACCCCATTTTGTCTGTGTGTGTATTTAACGGTTCGTGTCTTGTTATCCCTTTCGCTACGTAAATTGTCAAATTCGAAATTGCGTAATTCAAGCCCATTATCGCTTCTTAATGTTTTGAGTTTCTTTTCTAACCGATTCTCAACCGACTTTAACCAAATTCGAATTTCCCAAAAGTTTCCGACTTAGCCTTAAGAGGATAAATCCAAACTTTTCTTGAGTAATCATCCACTAAGGACAAGAAGTACTTACTTCCACCAAATGTGGAATGCTTCTCAGGACCCCATAGATCGACATGAATATAGTCCAATGATGAGCTGGTCCTATGAGAGCTAGCTTCAAAGCTAACCTTATGTGACTTACCCAAAACACAAGTTTCACGTAAGTCCATTGATTGATATCATATTTTCCAAGTAATTTTTGATTACTTAAAGATTTTAGCCCTTTAAACCCAATGTGACCCAGTGGTATGCCAAAGTTCGGTTTGTTTTACCGACAAGAAGACTCTAATCAAGTGTTGTTTGAGTTTTGCCTTCTAGATAGTACAACTCAATTCTCTTGGGTCCTTTCATAACTATCAGAGATCCCTTAAGATTTTAAGAACGTTATTCCCGGACTTAAAAGTATATCCCTCATCTTCAAGAGTACTTAAGGAAATGAGGTTCTTCTTTAAATTAGGGACATACCTAACCTCCCTGAGTTGCCTGACAACCCCATCGTACATCCTGATGGCTATGTCACTAACTCCAACCACATTCTGAGAATTGTTATCTCCCATGTAGACCTTCCTAGACTCAATCTCTCGATAGTTATAGAACCAAGACCTTTCAGGGCACATGTGAAAAGTGCACCCCGTGTCTAGGATCCAATTATTATCAAATTCCCCCTCAGTCACATTCAGGACATGTAGACTATCAAATTCAGAAACAACAGCAGCATTGTTTTGATCAGTGTTATTTAATTATCTCTGTTTCTTCTTCCAGTCAAAACAATATTTCTTAAAATGTCCTAACTTTCCACAGTTATAACATTTTTTACCACTTTTGTCTTTTGATTTCGATCTCATTTTAGAATTTTCCCTTCCCTTTTTGTTATGGAAGTTAAATTATTTCTTTTAGATTATCTCCCTAACAAATAAGGCTTCTTCTTTTACATTTGTTCTGTTGTCTCTTTTCAGTTCAAGTTCCCTCGATTTCAACGCATCTATCACAATAGCCCGCGTGAGAGTATCCCTGCCATATTTAATTACATTTCGGATTTCTTTATATGATTCGGGCAGTGAATTTAACAATATGACGGCTAAATCCTCATCGTCGAATTTCTTATCATTGTGAGCCAGACTTTTCACAATTATGCTATAATTGCTCAAATTCCCCTCTAAATCCTTCCCCGGGTCCATCTTAAAACTAAACAATTTTTCTAACAGATAAATCTTGTTAGGCAAAGTATTAGTCAAGAATAAGGCATCTAAGGCAGTCCATAATGTCCTAGCATCTCTAGCATGATCAAGTTGTCTAATGATGTTATCAGATAAGTGCAAGATTATAGAACTCTATGCAATTTCATTCATGTCCTCGATTTCATCAGGTTTAGTTTTTAACTCGTCAGAAAAAGTCAAAGGATCATCGAGAGCTTTAGCAACTCTCTGTTGGACCAAAATGACCCTCATTTTCTGTTTCCAAATTGAGTAGTCCCCCTTTCCATCGAATTGCGATAATTCGACCCTCGAACCCATACTAGATTCTGTAAAAGGGTGGCTCGTACTCATGGACTGAACAGAAAAGGTTTTGAAAAAATCTTTTCCAGATGATCAACACACAATATGAATGCAGAGTTAAAAAACAATGTCCAGAAATGAAACACGACAACAAATTAATTCGATCACTTAAATTTCAGTGTGATGTGTGTGCCAGTGTGATTCAAACTTAGGCAATGCACAGGTATATAATGCAAATAAACGTGCCAGCATAAAATGGTAAAAGTACCAAACTTAACTTATCGGAGAGTTTGGAATAATCTTACCAAACTACTGTTGAAATACAGTAACAATATACCACCAACCCTCGAGGTCGATCAAGTCAGCCAGTTTCCAGAATCACCCAATCCAGTCAACCAACATACGCACAGAAAATAACCATTAATCACTATCGAATTAGAAACCCTAAAATGCCCAAAAAACAGTGAACCCTAATTAACAGATCAAATGAAGGATGTAGTCAAACCCTAGATCCAAAATCTAGCTCTGATACCAGATGTTGGGAATACTACAGCAGAATGCAAGCACAATATTCAGCATAAAATGTTCTACAGGCTCATCATACCAACCAAGGAACAGGTTCAATACCCAATTTCTCAACCTCAGTATACAGCATTCAACCTAGATTACTAACTTCATCATAGCATAACTGATGTACAGAAACAGCAAAATATCATTCAACTCAAGTAATGACTACAAATATATATATACTGAAGAAACCGAAATGGAGAAGCTAAAAATAACGAAACCGAAAAAGCCAAAAATTCTAAATGGACAGAACAATCAAGAGCATAAAGATCCTTCCCTTTCTACCGGTCAAATCTCCAGTTCTTCTTGCTGTTTTCGGCCGAAGTGCAGGCTCAGGAACAGGTCCAACCACGCCACGCAAATCGCCCTCCAGAGAGAAGTGTTCTTAGAGAAAACCAGGGTAAGATTTCAGGTCATCGATCGAGAACGATCTACCATTGATTAACAGACTCTAGCCTCAGATTTTAGGGAAGAAAACCGGCACCAATCAGCTACTCTTTCAAGCCTTAGTATACCTAAGGCTAACCCCATGAATTTCTAGAATCAAACCATAGAAATCACCCAAAGGGAAGAGAACCCTACTGCACAGAGAAGCCCCAGAAACGTGAGAGAAATCGAGAGAGTTCGAGAGTGAGAGGAAGTGTCTCAAGTAAGCCAAGCCCTAAGAAAATATCTAGGTAAGTTTTGATCCCAACTGTAGATCAAGATCAAGATCAGGGGACACAATTAATCCTCACAATTAGCACAAAAACCGGGTCAGCCCAATGGGCCAGGAGAACCACAAAACCCACAACACTGTTAATGATAGTGAATAATAATACAAACATTTTCAAAGTATGAAAACTCGTGGAGAACCATTCTAATGTTGTTATTCAATGGTAATGGTTTGGTACTGTCTAAAGAATTATATTGAGAAAGATTTTATTTTTTATTTTTTTTGGTCTCCAAATTGACTCCTTTAGATACAAGATCTTTAATGAAGTGAAACTCGAACATCAATGTTTTTAGTCATGACGTGAACTGTGATTCTTGTACAATTGGAAGGAAGATTAACTATCAGATAACACATCAGTCTGATTCATTCAATATACTTTAAGATACAAGCTTTCTTTATAGTATCGGTCACTACACATATACAGAATTCTGTAGTGAACAATGCCACTTATATTGCACCTGAGATTTCCATCCAAAGCATGCATTACACAAAGTAAAAATGTATGATGAGGTTGATTTTTTGTTCTCCCTATTACTATTATAATTTGAATCAATATTCCTTTCAGTTTTATACCTTTAGTACAATGACCAAACACTACCAACATCAGTTGAAATCTACAATGGAATAATTTTAAGTTTGGTACTAAAGTCCAAGTCTTATTACGATAAAGAAGGGTCATTTCTTCTTTCATTGCAGCCTACAAAAAGCTGGATTGGTCACTCCTAATGGCTTCACCAAAAGTTTTGAACTCATTGTCACTAATTTCTTCACAAGTATTAACTACCTATGCAGCAAGTTCATAATCAACGAGTCTAGATGAGATTCTTTTGTATCTTCTATCCATATCCATGGTCATCCGCTCATGCATAGGGATTCCCTTCACTTCGTATCCTGGAGCACGTAGCTTTTATTTCAGTTGAAGATGATATCTCTATTTATTATAATTTTGAAACTACTTTCACCTTTTGCTCAAATTCTTAATTCTATACCTGTAGTTGCAGACACATTTACAATTCTTCCTGAATCTGATAGTACGACTTTTTTTTAGTAAATTTTGATAAATAAGCAACTGAAAATTAAATTAAAGCTTTTATTTTTACTTCTGTTTCTTGTTTTACATGGACAAAGCAACTCTCATAAATACTTCCTTTCCGTAAACAATAGTCGGATTGGCTTCATATCAACACAAATTAACATAAGTAAGACGAGTTCGGGGATTTTTATGTGGAAATTAGGCACTGTACTGTTTCTAAATGAAAAATTCTTTTTACAACATATTTTTCAATAAAATAATATTACACGTAAATCCAATTTTTTTTTTTTTTTTTTAACTACACATTTTTCATCAATATATTATTTTAAAATACATTATACACCAAAAAAATTGGGCTCAAACATTGAAATTTCCAAAAAACTACACTGACTGTAACCATAGTTATCTTTTTAGAAAAAAAGTTACAATCATTGTAACTTCTCAATAGTTATTGTAGCTCTATGAGAATTTTACAATGTTTGTAAAAACCATTGAATATTTGAATTTCGAACTATTTTTTCTCTCTCTTGAAGACATGTTAAAAAATTGAATATTTGAGCCCCAAATTTTATACTTTTGTAATTTGTCCTCCTGTGATTAAGCATTTTTAGGTGCAAGTAAAAACCTACTTAATCCCATATTAAAGTCAGTTCATTGTGATCAAATAGGATAAATGTCACGTTTCAAGTCTCTTTTGTACAATTCATGTACAACCTAGACACGTCGATTGAATCCAGCGAGGAATATAAATACCTTACGAGATTAAGGCTGGACATTATTCAATTCTATCATTGAAATGATAACTAGAGCGAACCATACATCATGTGACGGAAACGACTGTTTGCGCACCACAATGTTGATGATTTGAGGATGGTTGTGCCAAAAATGGAAGAATAGGTCCTGATTTAACACATATGCATTAGTATGAGGACCATTTCTGAAACTTTGCCTAAAAATCCCTAAAACCCTTTGGCCTTTTCATTTCCACCTTAAACCCTAAAATTACCAATTTCTTTCTCCATTCGACAATGCATTTCTCCTCCGTTCTCCTTCGGAATCGATTAAAGCCCGTACTCAAAACTCTCTGCCACGGCCAAATTTTCCTCCGCCAAATGGGCGGTGGCCCGCGCACCTTCCCGGGCGGTCTCAACAAATGGCAGTGGAAGCGAATGCACGAGAAAAAAGCTCGGGAGAAGGAGAAACGCCTCCTTGAGCAAGAAAAGCAAGTCTACCAGGCCCGAGTACGGTCTGAAATCCGGGCCAAGCTCGCTAGTGCTGAGAAGCCGGGTTCTCAAAAGCCCGATCAAAACCAGCACAATTATGGGCCGTTATCTCCCCAAGACCACATCAAGGCCCTCGCTGATCGGTTCATGAAGGAGGGCGCTGAAGATTTGTGGAATGAATGTGATGGCCCTGTTAAGACTCCGGTGCCTAAGCCGCCGAAAAGCCAGGTTTTTGGTGAGCCTATTAACTTGCAGAAACTGATTTTGGAGAAATCGCGTACAAGTGTTAAGAAAGAGAATGGTTTGGGCGAACTTTCGGGGAATTTTAGTGGATTCTCTAAATCAAGGAATTTTTCTACTCATACCGTGTGGGGTAGTAATTTTATCGGGAATCGCTGGAATGAGTATTCAAGAAAAATGCATTCTAGAATTGGTTTATTGGATTATAGTTATAGAAGTGGGATTTTATTGAGTACAAATAATTTAATAAATTTGAGGCATTATTATTCTGTGGATGTGGGTAGTACAATGAGAAGTAAAAGGTTGAATTTTGCAAGTAATAACAGTTTAACAAGCAAAGACGGTGCAGTTTCGAAAGAAGGGTCCTCTGGTGGGAGGAGAGTGAGATGGCCGAGGTTTCGTGGTAATAAAATGGAATCATCGGATGACGACGACACCGATGATTATGGTGATGAGGAGGAGGAAATGGAAAGTAGAGGTAGAAGGATTGTTGGTAGCAGTGCAGCATTGGGAAAATACGACATGAAGACCAAGAAGCGAGTACCTTTGAAGTTTCTGGAAGAAGAGAATGATTTATCTCAGCAAGTTGAGGCAATCAGGGAGCAGTTCAGCAAGAGGAGTTTAGAGGAAGATGGAGGAGAAAAGGACGAAGAGGAATCCCTTCTTAGTTCAAAAAGGTATGTCGGATTTTATATTTGAAAATGGTATTTTTCTGTATTAGAGGTTTTTAGTATCTTATTTTTGTTGGACTTTTTTGCTAATAATGTGCTGTGGATTATGCTTATTCAGGTTTGATGAGTGTGATATATCTTCGATGTCCATCCGAGCACTTGCTGAGGCAGGCTATTTGCAAATGACCAGGGTCCAAGATGCTACACTTTCTGCTTGCCTCGAGGGTGTGTAGTAAATTTTATGGACATCTTTTCTATATAACATTGACTCAGTGAACATATTGTTTAGTTTCTGGATTAGTTGGTTAGAACATGTTCATTTTAGCCACCCTTTCAGTGGAGTTGAAGTTGATCACCATAAAGCACATAACTAAAAGATTTTTATTCAATTTTTTTTCCTTATTTTTGAATGGAAGATCTTCAAAAGTTTAAACTCTTCGTAAACATGGTCTGCTTCGTTTGATCTACAGCACCAAACACAACTAGTTTTAGCAATGATGAGACTAAAGTTTTCATGTATGTAATATCTATGAATCTTAGATCTTGCATATAATTTAAGCTCATTTTTGACTCCCGTTAAAACAAAACAATTTATTTCTCATGCTCATTTTCAACTACACATTCAAATAATAAAATATTTTACATGTAAATCCAAAAATTTTTCTCATTTTTTAACTACACAATCTCCAAAAAAATCATTATTCAAAACATCATTTTTACACAATAATGGCCACCAAACAGGGGCTTAAATGATTTTGGTTTGTCTTCTTGGCAGCCAGTTAATATGTTCACAGCCATTAGTAATTTTAAATATTGATACTGTTATTAAGAGAGGAATAGACGACATTCTATTTATTTGTTGAAACTTTATGTGAAAATATGTACAATTTGAGGTTTTTGTTGGTTCTATCCTAGATGATTTATCCAGGTTTGTCATGATTTTCCCTCCTTGTATAGAAGTTCCCACATATTCTCAAAATTCTTCAGCAGTTCAACTGAATAAATGAAAATTTTATTTTTCTCTCAGTTCTTCCACATTGTCCTCGGAAACGAACAGGACTTACATTGAAATTGTGTTGTGCAAGAATAGCATTTTGGGTTTGTGGGATTTATTGTATCCTGCCACTGTTGGAATCCAATAGACCCTGCTATTTAATCAAACTTACAGGTCGATAGGGCGCAGGGCGTGAAACCTCATGAATCATTTTTGCCTTATACACACTTTTTTGGCATTTCTTATAATCCCTGGAATAGTTTTCAAGAATCTATATTTTCACTTTCTTTCTTTTCGTTCTTAGAATTTGGTTTCCCTTTTACTTTTTTGTTGCACTCACAATCTCTTACTCTGAACAGGTAAGGATGCTTTAGTCAAAGCCAGAACTGGCACGGGCAAAAGTGTTGCTTTTCTGGTATATCACAAATCTTATGTTTCTCATACTTCTATTATCATCATCCTGCACCCTGTTTGTTTTTTCCATCACTGCTGCTAAACATAAACAGCTTCCTGCTATTGAAACAGTTCTGAAGGCATCACGTAGTAAAATAGATCAGCGGGTCCCACGATCCCCACCTGTATATGTTCTTATTATCTGTCCCACAAGAGAACTTGCAAGTCAAATTGCAGCAGAAGCAAATGTTCTCCTGAAGTACCATGAAGGAATTGGTGTGCAAACCCTAGTTGGAGGAACACGATTTAAAGTTGATCAAAAACACCTAGAATCAGATCCATGTCAGGTATGCCTAAATGTTTAGCATAATTGAACAACTTTGTAATTCAGACCTGTTTCTATATTTTTCGCTGTTGGCAATGGTTACTATTATCTTTTAACTTTTGGGTGTGATTTTTGCAGATTATTGTTGCAACTCCTGGTAGATTGTTGGATCACGTTGAAAACAAGTCTGGCTTGTCTGTGCGGTTGATGGGACTGAAGATGCTTATACTCGATGAGGCAGATCACTTGCTAGACCTTGGATTCCGAAAGGATATGGAGAAAATTGTTGATTGTTTGCCACGCCAGAGGCAGTCTTTACTCTTTTCTGCTACAATCCCGAAGGAGGTTCAAACTAATTCCTTGTTACTTATTGTTCTGCTGAATGATACTAATGATGAATAAGAGAACTTGTTAAGCTCTTTGGTTTGAATGTCAATATTGTCAATTTTCAGGTCCGTCGAATATCTCAACTTGTTCTAAAAAGGGAACATGCCTACATTAATACAGTGGGCATTGGTTGTTTGGAAACTCATTCTAAGGTACATTTTAATTATTTTATGACTGTCAAATTTTATTTGGGACGAAGTGTTAACTTCCTACTCTCTATATGAAAAACTGAGGCTGCTAAGATCAAGAATTCATGTTTACGTTACTTTCTCTAAGTGATATACTGATTGGCGATTAGTAGATGCTCATTTTTACTTGTCAAGCAGGTTAAGCAATTATTTTATGTGGCGCCACATGAACAGCATTTTCAAATAGTACACCATCTTATAAGGAGCCATATATCTCAAGTACTTGGTTACAAGGTAGGCTGCTTTAGCTTTTTGTGTTATATAAGTGGTTCTAAAATTCTCTACTGGTTTATTTTCCTTTATTATTGATTATTGTTTGGCTTCCTCCCAGGTTATTGTTTTCTGCACAACAGCAATGATGACATCCCTCATGTTTTCCCTTTTGCGGGAGATGAAATTGAATGTCAGAGAGATTCATTCCAAAAAGCCTCAATCCTATCGTACTAGAATATCTGATGAATTCAAGGAATCAAAAGAATTGATTCTGATAACATCTGATGTTTCAGCTCGAGGGATGAATTATCCTGATGTTACTCTGGTTATTCAGGTAAAGGAATTAAATTTATAGATTAGCTTTTGGAACTTGCTTTCATATAGGAAACATACTTATTTAACAAACATGTAGCCTAAATTGAGAAAGCTAGCATCCTATATGACAAGAATGGTGCAGATTTTACTTGTTCTCCCTTCATTTCCTCCTCGATGTGTATGCAGTATATATATATATATATATATATATATATATATATATATATATATATATATAATTTTTTGTTGGTTCAGGAGTACTTGTGAAATCTAATAGAGATCACATTTCTTATTTGATCCGAGATGCACCTTTTTCACTACAATTCTTTGGTCATTTTTACCCTCAGATGTTTTCAGTAGTTGTATTTGTGGATGTGTTGCAATATTGGTATTTCCTTTTAACACTTTGGCTATGCGTGTGAAGCCAACTGTGAATTATATTTTCAAGTGCACAAGATATATTTTTGGGGGAGAAAAAGAAGTATCTTCTCTTGATTGATCTTTACACATTTCGTTTTGGGTCTATGATATGTAGATGATTGGTGGGCTTTTTGGTTGTGTCGGATTTACCATGTTATTTGATTGAAGGTTAAGATTTTGTGGCTACATTTACACTATGTTGCACGGACATGGACACACTTGTTGGACATGTTAATTTAAATACTTTAAAATTATCGATTTATATATTCTATAATTTCTATCTTTATGTTTATACTTTTCATCTTTTAATAAAATTAATTGTTTTCTTAGTTTTGATTTTTGTTCATGAAATCTTATAAATTGGGTTAGTAGCTATATGTTATATTAAAATAACTTTTAATTAAACTAGATATTCACCTTTTTGGGCTCCATTTTTTAAAAAAAATGCATTTTTCTCTTTCTTATTTTCATCCACAGCCACAGATTATTCAATAAAATAATATTATTCGTAAATCTAATATTTTTTCTTATTTTTTAATTACATATTCTCCAAAAATCACTATTTCAAAATACATTTTTCCCCAAAATTTTTAATGGGGCCGAAACAGGGGCTACACTGTTAGGAAGGAAAAGTACATATAGTATATGTCATGGAGTGTTCTGAAGTATTGGTAACATAAACGACATGGCATTGTGTTGGACACGGACATGCTACAACAATAGTATTGTTTGTGCATCATAGTGTTTATAGAGTCATTGCGGTCCACTCTGGTGCTTCGTCAATGCAACTTCTACTCTGTACAAGAGTCATAAAAAATCAAATATTACAACACACCTATATTTCCTATCCTCAATGTGGTCAACTTGTATCACCATTAGTGGATTCTCTTTACAACATCATTGAATCCTTGACTGTAATTCCCACATGCTATTTGAACGCACAATATGCTTCATATTCTTTATAAATATTTAGTGTGTATACCCAACAACCAATTCTTAAGGTCTTTTCTTATCAGGTGGGTGTACCCTCAGATCGAGAACAATATATTCATCGTCTTGGAAGAACAGGGCGGCAGGGGAAAGAAGGCGAAGGAATTCTATTGCTTGCACCGTGGGAACAATTTTTCATGGATGATATTAAGGACCTTCCCATTGAGAAATGCGCTTCGCCACATTTGGATCCTGATGCAATAGTAAAGGTCCACAATCTCTCTTCTGCTTTAGATAGATTTTTATTTTTTCCTCCTAAAACCAGCTGATTATTATGCATGTTTGGATGGGCTTAGAGCATGTTTGGGGTGGCTTATATTTAAGATAAGCAACAAATGTGTATCTTGTTTTTAATATGGTCCCACCCAGGGGCATAGGTAAGGGTAGCTCAGTCTGCCACAAGCCCATTTGAATTTTATAGGTGAAAAAAATAATTTTTGGGATTTTTTTCTTCTTTTATGTATCAGCCCAATACAATTTATTTATTTATATTTTTGGCCCCGTCCCTGGACCCACTTACATTCAAAATAAATGAAAATAAGCCCATACATTAGGAGCGTATATCTAAGATGCCACCCCCAGCATGCTTTTAAGAATTAGCCCCATTTTGTGGCCAAAATTGTGCCAAGTCAGTCGTTTTGGACCCAGAGCTTAAAAGATAGAATAAGCTACGTAGGTGGAGTTATTTTCACCTCAAAAATCGTGAGACCCACAGCTTAAAACCTGTTGGCTTACTTGCTAAGCATGCTTAGACCCCCTGGGTTCCAATCCCACCCAACACTCTCCCTTGGAAAAGAAAGGAAGAAATAAGATATGATGTAAACATTTACTTGTTTTTGGTTTGTTGTGATGTGGTGATTAGAATTATTTGTCATTTGCAGATGGAAGATTCAATGAAAAAGATTGATTCTAGTGTTAAGGAAGCAGCTTATCATGCTTGGCTCGGTTATTATAACTCGATTAATGAAATTGGCAGAGACAAAACCTCACTTGTTGAGTTAGCCAACCAGTTTTCGCAATCTATTTGTTTAGAAAAGCCACCTGCACTCTTCCGAAAGACAGCGTTAAAGATGGGATTGAAAAATATTCCTGGCATTCGAATACGGAAGTAGCACCATCTTTTTGGTTCTTCAATGGTCAACATAACGATGATGACTGTGTATATATATGCCCTAGGAAGAAATGGCAATTCTTAGTGTTAATTTTCAATCTAGTTTCAGCATTTCGTTTTTCACCCATGATGTTTTGTTTGTATGTGATTTACCTTGAATCTCAATAGTATAATCAAGATCCCTGATTAAGCATATTGCAAACTAAGCATGCATGGAATTTTTGTACCTTGCAGACTTTGTGGCATTTTTAGGCCCCGTTCGGGAAGGATTAAAATCCAATTAAAATTGAAAATATGACCGTTATTGAGTCCCGCTCGTCTAATAAAAGTCAACAATAACGATTATATTTTCAATTTTAATCTGATTTTAATCACTCCCAAACAAGCTCTTAGTTTGAAACCATATTGATTTTGTACAAACTGTCACCACATTTGTTATAGTCAATATTCATTGTTGGAGGTGTCAAAATGTATTGCCTCATCCAGGCATGCTTCAGGTCCTGACCATGCTGTGGTTTGTTTCGTGGCCTAGTAGGTATGGTGGCATAGTATTGACTCGACACATTTCACATCTCTCTTGAGTCTAGTGCACGTGCATGACTTAGGGTTATCAGGCGCTAGTAACAAATACAGTACGAGCATATGTGCATTGATCAAGATGATTGTTATTATTAAATCATGATGTTGATGAGGACAATTCCTTGAGAGGAGCTAGGGAACTCAAGAAACAGTGGAGCAGCAATTTAAGAGTCTTTTTTGAACTCCGAGAGAAGGAAAATCTTCGGGCCACCAAGGAATAAGAAGAGAGACGGAGAAATGTTAAGGATTGTTGAGGAGTAGATACACCGTACATGACCTTGTATTCGAAATATCAACTGACAAGAAGTCATTATATGTAAATTAGAACGTCTATTTTTCTCTCTTGAACCTGATCAAATTTCTCCGATGATGATAGCAAGTCAACATCACTCATTGTCAATTTTAGCCCCGTTTGGCCCCTATTTAATTATAGCGGGACACAATAATTAATATACTAGCAAATATTGACATGTCCTAGTTAAAAAATAATTAATTTTTCTTGAAATGATTAATTCTGGTCAAATGAAATGAAGAGTAAGTTGAAATTATTTTGGAGTCTATTCAAATGAAATTACAAGACAATAATGCACCATATTCGAAAGAAAAAAAAGAGGTTTACGTCTTTTTCATGATTTTTTAAATATATATATATATTTTTTGGCTTTTCATAGCACGCAATGTCAATTAAAGATCGTATCATATTCAAAATCATCGAGTTCGACATTGAATGACAAAAAGGTGTTCAAATATTTGTTGAACAGAAAATATTTTGCTAAATGATCAACATGTTGACATTTTTAAAGTAAAAAATGACATGTTTTATTAATAAAATGCAATAAAATTTATATATTTTAAATCAACAATTTTATTTATTTATTTATTTTAAAGGAGGAATGTTCTCTTATTGTTTTTCCAAAACATCATTATTGCATTAGAGTCGAGCTTAGAACCAAGATCTTGGACCATGGTCTCATTTAATATCATTCATGGCTAGGTGATTTAGCCTGTTCAAATTTCATTTTTTTTATCGAGTCTTTGCAGTGTTGTATTGAACGTAATTAAATAAAATAACTCTTAAATGATATCGTATATCTCTCTTTGTTAATTTATATAATCCGATTTAGTGTGGTACACAAACATATTTTCACAATTTGGCTTCGTTTTGAATAAGTTGGTAAAAGTAATTAAGGGTTCGTTTGATTCTCATTATTGTAAAATGAGAATGAAAAATATAGTCGTTATTGGGCCCCACACTAGAGATAAAAATTCAAAATTGATGACTTGATGTGATGGATAACGATCATATTTTTCATTTTTATGGATGAAAAATGAGAATCAAACGGGTCCTACATCTCTCGTGGGATTGGGTTTGAATATGTAAACAGAATTTATTCTATTTGCATAAGTTACTAGTATTTATTAATATGTTGAGCGCATGCTTAATAATTTAAAATATCTTTAATTTTTTAAAGATTAATTAATTAATTAAGTTCAATCCGATTGTTTTTTAATACATATGAAAGGTCAAAGGAAATGACAACAATCTTGAATTATAAGACAAGTAGACAATATGGCATCATATTTTGGTGAAAATTAGGATTATCATAATTCATAAATCATATCCTACATTATTTAACAAGTCGACGAAAAAAAGTAAACCACTTTGATATTTCTATCGACCACTCTTAAAATTGACTAATAAGAGATTGTCTAATTGTAAACCCATAAATTAAGTTTTAGTCTAGCGGTGGGAGATACAATTAGAGTCATTACATTCCATCTTTCTTTTTGGAATTGATGTCCATGACGACTTGTATTTCCAATTAAGAGGGTGTCTGGTGGAAATTAAAATTAGATTTTTAGTTGATTGTGATAGAAGTTTTTGAAACGTGTAGTTGAAAAGATGTGGGACCCATAAAAGATGTGATTAATATTGATTGTTTGACTTTGACTTTAATTAAAATCATATTTTAATCAGGTCCAAACAGGCCCTAAGTGACTTCATAAAACCAGTATTACGTTGAAAGTAGCCATCCCCATGTTGCCTAGTCCACAACAAAGATCATCCCATTTTCGATTGTATCATTAACATTAATCAAAACCACCGTTAAAACTGACTTGTAAAGGAAAAGTATCCAATCGCATATAAAATAAAAACCTATGAATTAGGCCTTAGCCTATTAATGTGGAATACAATTAGTTTAATCTGAATTGACCAATTTAAACCTTATAATCGTGTGAAAAACTTGCTGGTCTTAACAAACAATTACTAAAAGTAATTATCAGATTCAAATGTGAAAAAAAAATTAAAAAAATGAATGATTCTTATTGCTACAAGTCAAATCCTTCAACATCAGCAAAAAGGTTTTCAATTTAGTACTTATTACACACTTCTTGAACTATTATCATGATCCGATTCTTGTCAAATCCCGTCATTTTATTCAATTCATCGCACTAGTAGGAGACAATTGCAAAAAAAAAAAAAAAAGATATATCATTGTCAAGAAAATACGCAGAATTCAGTAATAAACAAAGATGGGATTACGAAATTTGATATCTCACCATATATCATCATCAGGGTTCAAGAAAATCACAATGATCAATCACAATAGAGATGAATATTAGTCAAAATGAATCCACAAAAGAGGCTAACATGTTTCAGACAGGCAATAAAAAAATGTCACCAATTTTAGAGTTTTGAAATGTGCAAACTTGTCATTTTCAAACAGGTAATTAGGTGCCATATTAATACTCCTCATACCTGTCTATATTGAAGAAATAACTCGGCTCAACCATTACTCCTTCTGATACATCATAGTCATGAAAATTCAATATTCCTCCATCCCATTGCTGCTAGTCATGGTGGTACTACTTGCCGTCAGCCACCGCTCGACTGGCCGCGACATCCACAGAGCCCCCATTCAAGCCACCACACCTGTTTCATGGTATTCATCAGTAGAAGCATCCAAGAAATCCGGAACTCGAGAAAACGATACGAGTTTCAGAGTTTCTGCTCGTCAAGTACCAGGAGGGTCAAACCCTCTACACAATTGAGTAGCTTCTTTATGGTTCCAGCAGCTCTTGGATCACACAAGACGTTTTGCAATCAATAGTGAGAACTTTAGATTGGCTTCCCAAGTTCTATTTTCCATGTAGAAATGTATATTAGATGTTGATAGATTTTCTTGTTGGTTTTGGTTGTATACACAAGTCAAGGATGCATACAAGATGAATTATGCATAATATATTTTATTATCTTACCTTCAATAGAGGGTCAAACCCTCTACACAATTGAGTAGCTTCTTTATGGTTCCTGCAGCCCTTGGATCACACAAGAAGTTTTGCAATCAATAGTGAGAACTTTAGATCAGCTTTCCAAGTTCTCTTCTCCATGTAGAAATGTATATTAGGGTCCGTTTGATTGTAAGAGTGGAATTTGAGGGGAAATAAAATGAATTATAGGGAATTGAATTATCCAAAATTGTTTTCTTGAGAATTGTCAATTAATTGTGTTTGATCGGTATAATTTGCCACCTGAAAAATGTTGAAATTTTGGATCTTTTGGTGTTTGTTTGATTTTGTTTTCCATGAAAATTGTCAATTAAAAGGAATTTTTTTTTACAGCTGGGAATAGAATTGGCTTCCATTGTCAAAAAAAAAAAAAAAAAAAAAAAAAAACTTGGAAACCATTTTCCCACCAAAGCGTGGGAAAACCAATTTGATGAAAATATGGAATTCTTATTATTACGGATAGACTATCGCGTATGGCATTCTTACTTGTGAAGTAAGTAGCTGATCTCACAAGCTAAAGTGTGGTGACACTTGAATGAATACGTGAATGTTTTGTTATAGAACAAAACATTGGAGACCCGTTGAGAGATTCCACATAGATATCTATCTGAGTGTTAGTGATTAGTCTCTAACGTTCGGTAGTGGAATTGGTCCTTTGACTTGAGGTCATCATAATACCTTATATGAGGACAGTCATACTTTGGTGGTGTTGGATGTTGCTCTGCCAAGGGTCGCTAATACAACATCGTTCGGGGATGTCAATAATCAGATGAAGGTTGTGAATGACCAATAGAGGATTCGTCACTCTTAGATAGTAAGATATTATGATCTACATTTTATCCAGTTAAGTTGATAATGAAATCCTTGGCCAAGGTGAACTCATAAGTCGGAAAAGAGTTTTCGACGTACATTGACTTAACTGTGGGATAAAAGATATGATCGATAATTGAGATTGACACATATCCATATCTTATAATTGATCGGATCATATTGATTGACAAAAGAGAATTAGAAGAATGAGATTTACCAATTAATTAATTGACAAGTGTTGGATAATTAATTGATTATGTTGTTTATTAATAGACCCGAATTAATTAATTTGATTAATTAACTCATGGACCAGATTTAATTAATTTGATTAATTAAATATTGGACTGGGTTAAGTTTAACAGATGGGCCGAGTCCATTTGGACTTATATTAATAGGCTACTAGGGTTTGAAAACAACATGAAATTTTTCATTATTCTTGCTAGCACAAGAAAAGAAAACTCTAACCGTAATTCTTGTTCTCTGTGTGGATCACCATTGGAGGCTGGACAATTGGACAGCTTGGATTGCAGATCGTGGTCATTGGAGTTCAAGAAAAAGCAAAAGAATTTGTGGAATTCATCAAATGTATCATTCTCATCACAGTTTCTATCTAAACACATTGCAGATCCTCGTTTGGGAATTGAAAATTATTTTATTTTCGCTGTGCATGATTAAGTAAATTCCCAACATAAATGAGCAATTGACATACTATTTATGCCTGCATCTCCAAGTCGATTAATGGATGAAGAAGCTATATAAGGACTTGAATATACATAAAGCTGCCATATGGTGAGAGGTGACAGATGGTACAAAAGAATTCCTGCCAGGAAAAGAATTCTATGACCATAAGATCACGACCGCTAATACAGAATGGGGCATAATCGAAAATTGATCAAGAATTACTTGGATAAGCAAACAGCTAAATCCATACTTCTTCATGATGCATCAAGTATAAGATTGTACAAAAACTAATAATCTTGTAATCACAGAACAATTTTTAAGAGATGAGTTTCTCCCAATCTCTCCTTTCCGAAATATAGGTAGGATGTTGTCTTCTACTTCAGGTTCATAGTCAACATCGAGCAGGGAAATGAAAGGAAATAGATAGGAATTGAGATATTGGTGTTTATATGCCAGGGCATACATGGCAGTAAGGCATCACATTGTCCTTAAGAACTCCCATATAGAAAGGGTTTTCATAGAACTTGGTAATGTCCTCTTTTGTCTGGAAACGCATGAAGATGCATTGGTATATTTTTCAAGACCTTGGTTAGAAATACGTCCTACAGGGGTTGAAAGTCACATTTAGATCTGTTGACATCCGACCTCCGACGTCATTAAGTATAGTTTGTTGTATGCATTAAGCTCATACTAATTTAAGTTCGGATATTTGAGATCAACTCGTATTAACTATTGCCGAGATTCGATGTGACATAATATTGAAGATTCCTTACACATTGTACAAATAGTGAATCAAAAAGTGACATTTGGAAGGTCTTATATCAGCGTTTGCCAATTCCACCAATCACATACCTTAGCTTCATTATCTAATTCACATGTAAGGTTAACTCATAATGACCTGACAAAATTGAGCTCACTAACCAATCCAACATGTCAACAATGTACTTTCTCAGCTCGATACTGTAGCTGATGAGATAAGGAAATAAAGAATACATGCTAATCTTTCCCTATAAAATGAAGGAAGAGGAGAAGAAAAGAGCAAACACTTTTAGTTACAATTATAATTTATAAGTCATTATCAATAAAATTCTTATTTACATTTCAAGTTGGTTTGAATCTTATTCATACAATTTTCAACGTCAGCAAGATCAAAATTTTTAAAAGCACACTTGAGTGCAAACGCACGACCTGGAGCTTTAGTGTTGAAGCACATGGCTTCATTCGAGAAACTTGGGACAGTAGTATTCTGTGTGTAGCCCTATAGGAAAAATGCAAGGACTTGACGAAAACATTGCATCGAAAACCTTGGATTGGATTGAGGTTTTGATGATCATACTATGATTATGAAACAAGATAATTCTGAAAAAACTGTTGAGCGATTTGCTTTGCAGAAATGTAATGGAAGCATCTCTTAAACTTTTCTGTCCCCGTTTATTTAGAGTTGAATCTTAAAATTTGACTGCACGCTTAAATAGCCATCTTCAAATAAGACTACAAAGAGAGCATTGAACCAAAAAGCAAGAAAATAAAAAGAACGAAAATTTCAATGCCTTGTGGATTAGCCCGGAATAGATATTACATTACAGCCTACATGCAGCCACAGACAGCAAGGTTTATACTAGTGCTCTTGCATACATTCATATACTGGCAACACGCGTTCTTAGGCTCTCATTTGTCCAATTCAGCACTACACCTACCTTCCTTTCTGTTTAACTCCATCGATCTTCATGGCCCCAGAAAGAAAAAATTGTGAACCAAATCGAGTATGTTAGACACAGAAGCACAAGGACTAAACGAAAACATTGCATCAAAAACTTTGAATTTGATCAAGGTTTTGATGATCATTCTTTGATTATGAAACAAGATGGTAAAACTAAAGTTGATTAAACATATGGAAAGCAATCCTAGAAAAAGTTCAATTAGAAAGTTGAATTTCACACTAGTAAACTCATACTGCTTATCACCTAATGAAATATCAAAATACAGTTATTCTAAGAAATATCAAAATACTGTTATTGCACTTTTACTACACGAGATTGTCTAACACTGTTTACTACACAGGATTGTCTATAGTTGTACCTAACATCTTGCCCTAGTTTGGTCAAGGTCAAAGTCAAACATGAAGATCAACAAAAAGCTCGAAATCTCTTCTTCTCTTCGTCTCAATCATATTTAGCCACGAGCAATCTACATTTGTGATCGCATATATTTCGGTTCTCTAACATCGTACTGAGTTCCTCCTCATTTTTATTTATTATTATTTTTTTGGTGTGTACGAAAAGCCGCTTCATGGTGCAAAGTCTCATCTTGTGTGTTGGCCGAAGTGATAATGGTCACATTGAATCCTTGAATATGTTCGAAGCTCCCTATATACCAACCTATAAAGTTTTTCAAAATATTTATGTTATTAAACCACACAAATATTGAGTTTGAGGCTGGTGTTTGAATTCTTTAAGTAATTTCTTTAAACAGGATAACTGTCAGTTGTTTTTTGCACTCCCCATATACCAACCTAAAAAAAGCAATCAAGAGTGAATTTTCAGAAAGTAGTCATTGCTGATTGTACTTTAGAAAAAGCACCATTAGGCAGTGTGCTTGTAGAAACGTAAACAAAATATTTTTGAAACTTTTCTGTCATCGTCCATTTAGAATTGAACCCTAAAAGACGATGGATCACCCAGTCTCTGTATACCAACTAGAAAGAGAAATCAAGATTTTCAAAAACCATTAACCATTGTTGATTGTACTTTCCAAAAAGCACCGTTAGGAGGTGCTAAAAGAAAATAATAAAAATATTTTGAAAACTTTTTGTCGAGAGTAGAATTCTAAATTTGACGATAGAGCACTCTCAGTCTCTACATGCCAACCTAAAAAGAGCGATCGAGGGTGAATTTTCAAAAGTATTAGCTGTTTCTGATTGTACTTTCCAAAAATCACAATTGGGCAGTGTGCATGCATAAACATATTGAAAATATTTTTGAAACTTTTATGTGACCTTCATTTAGAATTAAACCTTGAATTTAACGCTAGACCACTCTCAATCTCTGTATGCTAACCTAAAAAGAGTGATCGAGAGTGATTTTTCAGAAAGTATTAATCATTGCTGACCTTGCTTTCCAAAAAGTACCATTTGGTGATGTGCTTGTAGAAACATAGTGAAAAAAATTATGAGCTTTTCGGTCTCCAGAGTTGAACAATAAATTTGACAACAAAAAGTATTAGTCTCTATATGAAAACTTAAAAAGAGCAATCGAGAGTGAATTTAGAAAGTATTAGCCATTGCTAACTGTACTTTCCAAAAAGCACCATTGGGCAGTGTGCATGCGGAAACATAGTAAAAACTAAAAATATTTTTGGAACTTTTATATTAGATGAGTGTGGTTCATTCATTGTTTCAATGCCTTTTAAACTTGTTATTTTGATGGTTTTTAAGAGTTTTTATGTTATTTTATAGGTTAGTTGAATTGATGTGAATGATGTAAAATTTGGAGAAATGAGTGATGTAAGCATGAATCAAGGAGAAATTGATATTGATTTGGTGAAATTTGATGATTGGAAGCTAAATTGAAAGAAAGAAATGAATAACGATGCAAAATGCTAAAATTCAAAGTTTGAGGAGTCAATTGCAACATTTCAATAGTTGATTCAGACCACAAAACTGTAATTGAATATTTCTAGGAGTCAATTGGATGCAAATAAAAGTAAAAAAAAAATGAGTGAAATATGATCAAAGTATCTTTATAAATTAATTTTCAACTGCACAAATATGTTCCAGATTTTAAGCCGGAGATTTTGACCCATTTTTGACATAATAAACGTTTGAATTGGAAAATAATATCTGAAGTAAAGTTGTTGCCCATTGAGTTATATTTCCAACGCACTTTGAATAACCTCAAAAGGATATTGAGAGAAAAACTATGATAAAAATACTGAAAGATACGCAGTATTGATTTTTTACCTGAAAGTGGGCACCACAACGTCACTATCGTTGAATTTTCACAGCAACACGACATTGCAGCACCCTGCTTGTGGCGTCGGGTTGCCACGAGTGAGAGGAAGAGTTTTGAATTTTTTTGGTCTCTTTTTAATCCCAATCCAACCGTAACTCTTCCAAAACTTCATGATGCTATAAATACAAGTTCAAAGACCACTTTTCAATTACAATTCATTGAGGTAAGTGCAAGAAATTTATCAAGAAATCAAGAACAATATCGCAAAGGAGATTGAAGATCTATCAAAACTAGTTGTTCTATTCTCTTTTCTATGTTATTTTATTTGAATTTGATTATTTCTATGGCTTCCATCATGAACTAAACTTCTAATTTAGGGTTTGATGTAACCAACTTAAGATTATGTTTTAATTTTATTTAGTTATTTCTTTGAAATTTTCCAATTCGTTTATTTGTATTATGATTTTTAATGTTTTTAATTATTTGGCTACTAGTTGAATGAATTAATTGTCTAAATTTCGATATTCGAAAGAGGAAAATTTAGGCGCGATCATATATCATTTGTTTGATCCCCATTTTTTCCTTATTATAATGAGAAATTTGACCACTGAATTACAACAATCATAATTCTCATTATAATGAGTAAAAAATGGAGATCAAACACCATCATAATCAGACACCCTAAAAAATTATATGTTTCGAGACAAAGTATAATTTCTTTGAAACATGTTCCACATAAGAACCACAAATCTGATAATTTTTAGATTTTAATTCGGAATGGAGATATTAGAATTGAAATATACGAATAATTACTCAATACTTGAGAGAGGGAGTAGAATTAAATTATAGTTCTTGCTTATAAATTTGAAAAAATTGAATACAAATAATTATATAATTGAGAATAATATTTGATAGTTCAGTGAAATCATAACCTTGGGTTTTCTCCTATTGATAAATTCTTAAAATTTGCATTGATATTGTTGAATTCATTACCGTATTGACAATTTGATTAGTTAATAACATTGATTTTAAAACTCGTTTTTCTAGATAAAATAAGAGCTAAACAATTAATACTTAGTATAAATTGAATATTAATTTATGTGGGTTCGACACTCTAACTCCATCATTATATTATCAAACTTGATATCGTACACTTGCGGTATATTTACGTTACATAAAACGCGTAATAATATCACATTCATTTACAATTAAACCTTAAATTTGATGCTAGACCACTCCCACTCTCTATATACTAACCTAAAAAGAGTGATCGAAAGTGAATTTTCAAAAAGTATTAATCAGTGCTGATCGTGCTTTCCAAAAAGTACTATTGGGTGACGTGCTCGTAGAAACATAATGAAAAAAAATTATGTGCTTTTTGACAACAAACTGCTATTAGTATCTATACAACAACCTAAAAATAGAGCAGTTGAGAGTGAATTTTAGAAAGTTCTTGCCATTGCTAACTGTACTTTCCAAAAAGCATCATTGTGCAATAAGCTGAGCCGATACAAATATATTTTTGAAACTTTTTTCTACATCCTTTTAGATTTGAACCCTAAATTTGACGACATACCACTCGCAATCTCTATTTGCTAACCTAAAAAGACCGATCGACAACGAATTTTTAGAAAGTATTAATCACTCGCTCACTGTACTTTCCAAAAAAGTACTTGCAGAAATATGGTAGTTATATTTCTGAGTTTTCCTTGTCTCCAAAGTTGAACATCAAGTTTGAAGACAAATCACTTTTAGTTCCGTAGGTCAACCTAAAAAGACAAATCACTGTATATTTCAAAAAGTACTTGCAGAGATATAGTAAATATATTTTTGAACTTTCCTTGTTTCTAAAGTTATACCTTAAGTTTGAAGACAAATCACTTTTAGTTCTGTATGTCAACTTAAAAAGAGAGATCGAAGTTGAATTTTCAGAAACCATTAATCAACGTTCAGTGTACTTTCCAAAAAGTACTTGCAGAATTATAGTAAATATACTTCTGAACTTTCCTTGTCTCCAAAGTTAAAACCTTAAGTTTGAAGAGAAATCGTTCTTAGTTTTGTATGTCAACCTAAAAAGAGAGATTGGCAGTAAATTTATAGAGTTCTTTTCAAAAACTTGCAGAAGTATAATGTGTATATATATATATATATATATATATATATATATATATATATATATATATATATATATATATATATATATTTCTAAACTTTCCTTGTCTCTAGAGTTAAACCTTAAGTTTGAAGACAAATTACTTTTAGTTCTATATGTCAACCTAAAAAGAGCGATCGAGAGTGAGTTTTTAGACCGTATTACTCATTGCTAATAGTATTTTTACAGAAACATCATTAGACAATGTGTTAACAGAAACATAATGAAAATATTTTTATCATTGTCTATTTACAGTTGAACCTTAAAATTGTCGACCGACTTAAATAGCCACCTACAAACAAGACGACCATTGAGTTGGAAAGAAAATAAAGTTTATCCAAATATGGAGATAGCATTGAACCAAAAAAGCAAGAAAAAAAAAATGAAGATAGAAATTTCGATGCCCTTAACGGATTAGCCCGCAATAGATATTACAGCCCATTTGCATCCGCAACCAGCAGTGGATTATACTCGTGCTGTTGCATACATTTATAGACTTGCAACACGTGTTCCCAGGCACCCCCTTTGCCCAACTCACTACTACACCTACCTGCCTTTCTATGCAACTCCATCGATCTTCACGGACCCAGAAAGAAAAATCGTGACCCAAATCGAGAAAATAAGAAATCCTGAAATTCTGGCAAAAATGGTAGCCCGGAAGGCGCCGAATTGGCTTCCACCTGGGTATACTGAGAAAATCAAAGTCAAGAACGGAAGAAAAATCAAGGTTGTCGAACTCTTTTAGCTAGTTTACTTATATTTCGTTGTTGTTTAGTAATTAATTTTGCATTTTAACTTTTTTTCTTATGAATTTGGCTGTTAAAGTGCTTGAATGTTGAGTTAAAAAGAGCGGAGTGGATCTTGTTCGTGAATTGATTGACTATTTTCTTCCCTTTTACCCAATTCTCCGAAGTAAGTTTTCGAGAATGGAAAAATATGATGTGTTTACCTCGTAATTGGTTAATTAATCTCTTTAATCGAGTTCTTGAGGATAGTGTTCTTGTATAACTTGATTGGTAAAGTAGCTGCATGTTGGAAAAACAAGTGTGATTTTTTTTAAATGTATAAACAGTGGTATACTCATGGAATAGAACAAACATGTGAATATATGATATGGGCTTCTATCATCTTTGCTTGATTTACGTTAATATTCAAGTCAACGTGTTCAGTTTTGTAAAATTTTGAGCTTGGTGTTTAGCGTGTGTTGTGTATTATTGAATGATTGAAAATTTTCTTTACCATATACATGGCATTTCCCAAACTTTTTGACTGAACTACATTTTTTGGGTGGGCTTTGGATTTGGTATAAATCAATTGCTACTTGTTCTGATTGGAGCTGCATGAGTGTTACAAATGGTCATCTTGCGGCTTTGTTTGTTTTGTCTACTAAAAAGTAGCTTAAGCAACTAGTGTCCGCTGCATTTAGCTTTGGATATTGCATGAGTGGTAAAAATTGTCATCTTGCGGCTTTGTTTGTTTTGTCTACGAAAAAGTAGCTTAAGCAATTAGTGTCCGCCGCATTTAGCTTTGAATATTAGATACCTAATTCATTAAAAAGGTTGTTAAAATCGGTATGTGGGATATATGATTTTGAGTACTGTTCAAATTCATGATTAATTAATACTAACATCACTGGATTCACAAAGTGGCCTGCGTAAGCAAGCATCTTAAAATTTTATCTGAGGATTATGGATACCTGATTAACGAAGGCTGTGAAAACCGGTATGGAGAGCGTGAATTTCGAAACGCATTAGAAATTCATTTTGACAAGTCTAACTTTGCACCTCTTGATGATTAAGGAATCCCGCAAACTCATTCCATTCAACCTTGTGAACTGATATCTTGTGGTGAAATCCACAGGAGTAGCATTATACCATATTCTCACAATTTTAATGTGTGTTGCTGAAATGGTAAAAAATCTGAACGGCTGTGGGTCTTATAAAGATTGAAGGTAAACAAGGATTGCACTCCTCCCATTAAATGTGGGAATTATGGTCCAGTTATTTTCTTAAGCGACATATCTCCTAGAATGTGGAAAGTGATATCCTTTATATTAATGAATGACACAACTATACTCAAACTTCACCAACTGCATTCAATTCGCGAAAGAGTTATCTGTTGAAGAAAGGAGAGTAAACGGAAAGTAAAAGAAACTGACACTCTAGTCATATTTGTCTGGCTATTTAGTACTACTGCAACGTGGCAACGGGTAAAGAGTTTTATTCGAAGAAAGATGTCATCGGTTGTGCGAAAGCAGAAGAAATTTTCCATGGTACTCCTCAACCAAGAAGTAATGAAGACAACATGTCCCCAAATGACAATATTGGTTTGGTAAGTTTCGTGGTATATCAGTTAAAATAAATGATTACATTGTACGATCATTCTGTCCTTAAATATGACTATATATGGTAGTGTTCACAGACATCAGTTGAAGAAAATGATTGTCCTGAATGGTTACCCAATGGATGGGTAATGGAGGAAAGACAGAGAAAGAGCAGTTCTAGTGTGGCATCAACTTATAAGGCATGTCAAGTTGCATCTTTACTTCATTTTATTTGTTCCTGTTTAGTGAATATAGAATATTGCATTTCTAAATTTCTTTTCAGCAACCCCTAGTCAAGCCCCCGGGTTACCCTTTTTCAGAAGTGGTGGAGCTCTCTATCTTTTCATGTATTCTGTTTCTTCACTCTCTCTAGCTCTTTCTCTGACTCACTACACCAAAATACACTAGGAAAACTTCATTACACATATGCATATTGACATGTAACTTGCTAGGTTTTCTGTTAATTCTTACCAGTCAAGTTAATCTGTCATATTATATTGTCATACTTTTAGTAGGACTGCCTGGGTGGTGACTCTCTCTGTTTTTCTGAGATCTCATTGCCCTTTATCGATATTCCAGGTATATAAAAATCCTGCAGATGGAAGAGAATTCTACTCAAAGACAGCGGTGGTTCGATATCTTAAAACCATGGAGCAGAGTAGCACCATAGCAGAACAAGTTAAATTACTCATTGGCTTGTTTAGTTATATTTATCATTTTCTCTTCCTGGTCTAAGAAAGTGATGCGGACATCATCGAGATTTATTTTATTGTTATTGGACTTTATTATTTGTGTTTCGTATTGTTGGGTTTGTTTTAGCGGGTTGGCCCGAACCCTTAAAATTAGGTTATTTTCTGCTATTTATTAGGTTTTCATTGTAGTTGATTTCAGTTGATGATTGATTAAAAATTGAGTTTGGCTTTGCCACGTTTTCTTCCCCCTTCACGTTTCTTCTTCTTCTTCTTCTCGGCTTCTTCTCCTTCCCCCTCTTCTTCTTCTTTCTCATTCTACATCAAATTTGGTATCAGAGCTAAACCTGGTTATTTTCTCAAACTACTGCTTAACTGTGTATTTTGGAAGTGCTGTTCAATCTAGTCGACTACAACTGCTCCTTGGCCACCATCGCTGCAAACCCGTAATTGCCGGTTCGGCCACCACCGCTTGCAAATTCCACATAACTGGCACCTTTCCATAAACCATACATAAATCCCCTACCAAACATCACCATACTCGTTACCTCCACAATTAAGGCCACCTCCACAACTCACAGCCAAACTCAATTTTTAATCAATCATCAACTGAAATCAACTACAATGAAAACCTAATAAATAGCAGAAAATAACCTAATTTTAAGGGCTTGGGCCAACACGCTAAAACAAGCCCAACAATACGAAACACAAATAATAAAGTCCAATAACAATAAAATAAATCTCAATGATATCCGCATCAACTTTACCTGGTTTCAAATTACATTTAATGATTATTTCTTCGACAAATAAATTTATATTTGTAGATACTATTGCACCATATGCTCGATATGAAGCATCTCAATCATAATCTTACTAGAGCTAAATTTCTATTTATGAATTTTGAAAAAATAAAAAGTTCATGCCAAGTGCTTTAAGTTCCATTTTTATTGAGGTATCGCCAAGAGTAAAAGAACTCATTGATGCTCCAGTCTTAAAATTACATGGAAATGATACTTTAACGTATTATGTGAGCATGCTTTTAATTGGCCAATTATGGGTGTATTTGCTCTGCACTATCTACGTCGCTCTTCGGCTTGCAGGCTTTGATTTAGGAGGTGGTTGTTTTATGTAGTTTTAGTAGTTATGTGAGATTGGTTTGGTGCAGTTAACCTTTGCATTGTATTCTCAAACAGACCTGATTTTTGTATTTTATTTATCTTCCCCCCCTTGTAATGCATTTTTCTCCCTTTTCTTTTCAGCATGACTGTGTAGGCGAATCCTCGTTGACTCCAGATGTGTCTAAACAATGCAAAATGATCACAGTCTCTGGTTGTACTCCCAACGAGAATAAAAAGGGCAATGACAAGCACTCGTTGAATATGGTTTGTGCATCTATCCGAAATTACTAATCCTGAGAAAATCTTGTATAAAATTGAGGATCTTTTTGAATTGTCTCCTGGTTGCCATTCAGAACACGTCAGTTGATGGGCTACCCCCAGGCTGGACAGAAGAAATCAAGATGTGTAGATCTAGTAGGACGAGAAAGGTTGTGTTAATTAATCCCTTTACCTTGAGCTGGTGATCTATGAGACTGTATGAGTGTGGGTGTCTTGTTCATGTTCTGACTTACTGTGCATTTTTCTACCAAGTAATGTTGGTTTAGAATTTATTATCTCTCTCATCCTGAAAAGAATTCGTTCTGCAGTATTACACCGACCCAGTTAGCGGGTATATATTTTATTCTAAAACAGATGTTTTCCGCTATCTGGAAACTAATGACATTGGTAGCTGCGCTGTAAGACCAAAGAAAAGGATAGTGGACGATCAAGAGTTGATCAAGAATGAAATCCCTGTAAGCGAATGGCTTGCTTGATGGCCTCTGAAAGATTAGTTTTTGCTTTTTGTTCCTTTTCATTTTCTTTGCTATCTGTTTCTCATTTTTAAGATATTTAATTTGGACATTAAACACGATTATTGGCCATGAGGTCAAATTGTTGCTAAATTTAAATATTGAGTGATTATACGTTGTGATCCTTTTCAGCATGACAAGGTGGGTGAATCACCTTTAAGGCAAGATTTGTCTAAACACTGTGAATTGATGACAAAGTCAGGTTCCATTCCCAAAGAGAATAAAGTGGGCAACGAAAAGCAATCATTGGATATGGTTTGTGCTGCAACTAGCACAATTTACTAGTACTTGATATGATGAAATTCTTATTTATAATTAAGGTTCTTTTTGAGTTAGGTCCAGGTTGACATTCCGGTTACATCAGAAGATGGGCTACCACCAGGCTGGACGAAAGAAATCAAGAGAAGAAAATCTGGTAGTAGGATGAAAAAGTATCCGGTAATTAATCTATTTACCTCAAGCTGTTGATCTAAAAGAATGTATGAGTACTTATATTTATTTTGCATTTTCTACCAAGTAATGTTGATTTAGAGTATACCAATTTTTTGGGAGACATCTCTCATCTTGGAAAGTATATATTCTGCAGCTTTACACAGACCCAGTCAGCGGATATAAATTTCATTCTAAATTAGATGCTTTACGCTACCTGGAAACTAACGACATCCTTAGCTGCCGCGCGAGACCAATGAAAAAGCAGATGGATGATCAAGAGTTGGTAAAGAATGAATTTCCAGTGAGAATCAGCTTGCTTGACAATCCAGTGAGTATCAGCTTGCTTGACAATCCTATCTGTCAATGATCTATTGTTGCCTCTTTGTTGCTTTTATGTTTTGTGGATCTCTCTTTCTCATTTTTTTGATATTTTATTTGGACATTGGACACCACATTTTGCCTTGAGGTCGTACTGTGGGTAAATTTAAATATCCAGTAATTATCATTTTTGTAATAACTGGATTGAACTGGCTGACTTTTCCTAGAAAACTGGGAACTGCTTGGTTTATCCTGTCTGGTTATATTATATAAATTTTGAATTATAGAACCAGTAGAAAATTACTGAACCGATCAGTTCAACTGGAGAACCGGTGAACTGGTCACGGTTTTTCCTGTTTTCACGGTTTGACGTTTAAAAAAAAAAAATCAAGAAAAAATTTCACTACTTCGCCGTTCCTTTAATTTTTTTCCTGCCTTAGTTGAGAGAGATGCAACACAGCAATAGTTCAGAAAATGCTTCCTTTGAACCATGTCTTTGCTCGGAACCCACTGACACATGATTTTTTTAAAAAAGTACCGACACGACACATCGCCAACATGTTGATTAAATTCCTTAAAATTTTTCATTTATATAGTATAAATTTAGTTTCATACTTGTTATTAATCTTTTTTGTTGAAATTTTTTAAATATAAATCCCATTTGTTATTTACTAATAATTTTGAGTTAAAAATATATAATATTTCTAGTTAAAAAAGAAAAATGATTATGGTAGAGTGTCGAAAGAGTGTAGGTGTCGACACGTGTCGAACACGAACACGCTATCTTAGTTGAAGTGTCCTTACTACAGAGCTTGCACCATAGGAAAGTCGAGGTAGTTCGGGATCTATATGTGGGTATGTGACGAAATGAAAAAGAAAATGAAGGAATAAAACTTGAAGAAGAGGAGATGCTTCGGCTGTGAGTTTTATTTTTTGATAAAGAGTTGAAAGAGAGAGAAAAAAAGTGTGCAGAGTCGGTTTTTTGAAGACATAAATATTAATGATATTGAGAAGATAATAAAAATGATAAGGAGAGAAATAAGAAGTCAGGCCCAAGAATCGAAGAGCCTATTTCTGAAGAACTGTACTCTTGAGAAATTATTAATGTGAAAACCTAAAAATATATTGTTTTATAATTTTTACCTTATATATAGGTGTGTATAATTTATTTATTTATTACCACTGATTCAACTCATGTTCATCCCCAGTTAAAATTTTTGACCCTTAGCCGTTAACCTTTTCCATTCAATGTACTGGCTGGTTTTGATAACATCAGTTATTGTACTGCATGGTCCTTTCAGCATGACAATGTGCATGAATCCGCTTCGAACCAAATTGTGTCTCAAGAGAGCAAATCGATGGTGACCTCAGGTTGTATGCCCAAAAGGGATAAAAAACACGAAGTCAAGCATTCATTAAAGACGGTTTGTGCTGCAAATATCCTAACTTATTAATCCCAGACTTGATTAAACTCTTATATTCGAAAGAGGCTCATTTTGAGCCATGTTCAGGTTACCATTCAGAGCACATCGGCAGAAGGGCTACCACCAGGTTGGATAAAAGAAATCAAGACAAGTGTATCTGGGAGTAAGATGAGAAAGGACCCGGTAATTATTCCCTTACCTGAAGCTGGTGATATATCAGACTGTATTAGTGCATGTCAGCTTGTGTCTGTAATGTCTTATCTAGTTGTATTTACTATGCATCTTCTACCGAGTAACATTAGTTTAGAATTTACAAATTTCCTAGAGAGACATCTTTCATCCTGAAAAGCATCATTCAATTCTGCAGTACTACACAGACCCAGTTAGCGGATATGTCTTTCGTTCTAAAAAAGATGCCTTGCGCTATCTGGAAACTAACAACATTGGTAGCTGCCTTACCAAACCAAAGAAAAGGGAGTTGGATAATCTGTTGACGGATGAAATCCCTGTGAGTAAAAAGCTTCCTTGACCACCCTATCTGTCAAGGATTCGCTGTTACATCCTTGTTGCTTTTCATTGTCTTCAGATATCTGCTTCTTATATCTGTGATATTTAATTTGGACATTAGATGCCTTAATTGGCTGTGAGGTCTGCCGTTAACTTTAAATATCCAGTGATTATGCTGTGTTGTCCATTTCAGCATGAAAATGTGGATGAATCCTCTCTGAAGCAAGATGCATCTGAAGAATGCAAATTGATGGCGAGCTCAGATTGCATTATCGAAGAGAATGATGAGGGAAATGACAAGGAGTCATTGAAGATGGTTTGTGCTGCAACTAGCCTAATTTACTATTCCTAGATATGATCAAACTCTAGTAGGCAATTGAATCTCTTTTTGAGTTATGTACAGATTGCTACTCAGAGCCCATCAGCAGATGAGCTTCCAGAAGGCTGGAAAACAGAAATCAAGACAAGCAAATTTGGGAAAGTCAGAAAGGTACCTATAATTAATCCCTTAACCTCTAGCTGGTGATCTAAGAGACTGTACTATTATGTATCTGCTTGTATTTTTGTAATGCATTGTCCCTGAAGAAATTTATTGTGTGTCTTATATATATCTTGATACAACCTTTTCCAGTTGAACTCTTCATTATTCTGTATGGGGGTTTTCTATATCTCTATATTCTTGCCAATTGAAGTTGATGTGTTGTGTTATACTGTCACGCTTTTAGCTAGGACAATATGGATGATTGAGTTCCACAATATTTGAAGTTCTCATTGTACTTTCATTCTTGCAGATATATATTAATCCGTTGACTGGAAGCAAATTCTATTCGAAGCCAGCAGTAGCCCGATATCTCAAAAGCATAGAAAACAGTAGCACCACAGCTGGACAAAATAAAGTATGCGTAATATTTATCCTTTGACTTTTCCTGGCTCGGCAAACTTTTTTGGCTTTACATTACATAGTGGCACCAGATCAGAACAAATTAAAAGAAGCAGTTTTGAAGTCTTGCCTAGAACATGTAACAATTATTTTAAAAATATATGATAAATAAAGTCAGTCACTGCAACGTATTTGTTAGAACAACAAATGTGAATAAATTGCATTTGATGCTGTTTATCAGGTCATGAGTATAAAATAAGTTCTGCGTGAAAACTTCCCTGGACTCTTCATGTATTCAGACAAACTGGATATTCATTATGTGTTTGCACTCAAAATGCATGTAGAATTTGTTATATGAGCAACATTTTAGGCTGAAGTTAATGTTGAGATCTTTTCAAGAAATTGATTTCAAGATTCCTGCTGCGAATTTTAATCGAATGACTGAAAACACTTACAAAAAGTGCTATGATAATGAAAGTCGCCAAATATAATTTTTCCTCTATTGCTGTATCTTGCTTTTTTGCTTTATATCATTCATAATGTGGTTAAATAAGTTCCCCATATTATGCTATAATGCTTCAAGTTTGTTTTGGAAATTCTTGAAACAACGCCCAACAATTTCCCCACGTTTGCCTTTGGATAAAAAATGTTGGTTGTTTCCATGTTCCTGTCCTAACTAAAATAATTATCCACTATATTATTTGTTACCTTTACTTTGTACAAGTAATGTGCTTATGCTCGAATATTCCAGTTGTCTAAAGATGTACCTTTTTCCCGTTTACAGTCTTCATCTGCAGTTGATGAGAAGTTATCAGAGAACCTTGAAACCAAGAGACAGCTTTTTGTTGATGGTATAGATATGCTTATTGAAATTGGTTATTATAGGTTAAAATACGTTAGGGCCATTACCAGTTTTTCCCGATTCTGACAGTGGACTTATGTTGTAGGTAAAGAAAGTCTGGATACAGAAAACTTGGATGCATCAGAGGCCAAAATTTTGGAAGAAAATCTGGGAAATAATTCAACCAATAATGCCATTCTTACATGTGAAAATAAAATTAAGTGTGCTGCTACAAACAATCGGCTCAGACCTACAAATGAAGGCTCTGAAAAGGAAGTGACAGTGATGGTTGACGATGTAGTTATCGACTCTTGTGCAACTTCTCTCTTGACTGAACAAAAGCTTCCAGAAACTGGGGTGGAAAAACAGAGTCATAAAACTCAGTCGGGCTCGAGAATATCCAAGAAAAGATTGTCCCAAGACTTGCCACGTCGGACTTCAAAAAGGCTTGCAGGTCTTAAACTTGACATGCCTCCTAACACAATTTCGAGTGAACGTGCTGAGGACAGAAATCCTACTGATACTGAAGCTATTAAGTCATCCAGTTTTCCTTCAAATGTTGCCGATGGAGTTCTTCAGCCATCTGCTATTGAGACAGTAAAAGAGGTTGCAGATCATGCCTCTGTAGGCGATGAAATTCTCAAGGAATTAGTGCCATCAAACAAAACCGAAAAGCTTCTTACAGAACAGGCCGTTCCAGAAGAGCAAATACATGGGAAGGCAATTGAGAATCAAGAAAATGATAATTCGAGATCACAAGATTCACAGCTCTTCTATCCATTTTCGGAATCTTGGTCGGATCCATGCTTAGAATTTGCGTTCAAGACACTTACAGGTGAAATACCACTTGATGATAATCTGGGATTTTCGGGCTTCCAGCAGCAAGTTGACGTTCCTTACAATCAGACAAACGGATGCTCATTACCCCCTGATGTACCCACGAATTTCCAGAACGAAGTTCCTCCCCTTCCATCATCATTTCAGCAAGTCGACACTCCTTACAATCAGACAAATGGATTCTCAGTCTCACCTGTTGTATCCACCATTTTCCAGAATGAAGTTCCGTCCCTTCCATCACAATTTCAGCAACACGGGGCTGTTGTGCAATCGCTGCCTAATCCATTATTCCCGTCCCCAGGAAATTTTAGCTTCCCATCTTCCAGTGGCACAAATCCTCGACAACCTAGTACAGGGGCTAGTAATAAGAATTACCAAACAAGGTAAACTCAGGATATGCCCCTTACAAGCTCTTAATGCTGAACAATCGAGTTTGTTTGTGTAAGATGTAGTCGTTTATGAAGATTTGCATCCTAAATGCATTTTTTGGACTAGTCGTTTTGTGCTTGTAGCTGCTGCTTTGGAGTCTTTAAATGGCACTTTTAACATCGAGTCACTCCTCTGGTTTATGGGATTCGTAGACATAAGTTAATTCCAGAATTTCTCTTTTCCTATCTTTTGTTGCAAAAAAATGTAATATTGGTGTTACCTTTTCGGGATGTTTAGTTGTATAATCAATTAGTACCTGTTTTCATTTGTAAAATGATTGTGTTTCGATGAATTCAAACCAATTCTTAAAGGGTTGGCTAAGCTTGAAAAGTTTACTTACAAGTAAATAGGTAAAGTTTTGAAGTAAAATATACTTCGAAAATAAACAATTTAAGAGTTACTTTCAAAATAAATAACTTTTATATATATATATATATATATATATATATATATATATATATATATATATATATATATACATACTAGGTGTAAGCAACGTGCAATGCACGTTTGCTTAGTTTATATTTAATATTTTTGTTTAATAATTAATTTGTTATTAATAAAGATGTAATTTTTTTTGGTTAATTAAGGATGTGTCTAGGCACGTTGCAACGAGAAAGGAAAATTGATTATGTTATCGTTTTTTTTTTTTCAAACCTACAGCCCTACAGTGAGAGAATTGGTCCAAAATTGCGGCTCCCAATAGCATGAATTGTGTTGCCAACGGCTTGATTTCTGCTGAAAAGCAGAAACAGACACCCTATAAATAATTAATGATGTAATGTTTATGTAATTGATAAATAATTAGATGTGTGATTTTGATATTGTGATGTAGGTTGGTGAGATTGAAGAAAATAAGCAAAAGTAGACAAATTTGGAGAAATTGCTAAATTGTAAGGGATCCAAAGTTCGGGGGCTAAAATGTAAATACTTAAAAGTTGTGCAGAATCTAACGATGAAGATTTGAGAGTGCTCGGAGTCAATTGGATAAAGGAAGATATCAAGGGAATCAAATTTAGTCAAAAGATAATCACAAATCAATTTCCAACGGAAAAGTTATGCTATGGTGTTTTAGTCTCATATTGAGACCTATTTTGGCATAGGAAGTGATCGAATTGTAGAATGATGTCTGAATTAAAATTGTAGCCAGATGAGTTAGCTTTCCAACGCACTTTGCATCGCCTCAATAGGACATCGGAATACAAAGTTATGATAAAAATATTGAAAGAAGGTGCAGCTACCTGTTTAAAATAAGAAAATTCCGTTACATAATCCGTTATATTGAGACCTATTTTTGGCATATAAAGTGATCGAATTGCATAATGATGTCTGAACCAAAATTGTAACCAAATGAGTTAGATTTCCAACGTATTTTGAATTGCCTCAATCGGATATCGGAATACAAAGTTATGATAAAAACACTGAAAGAATGTGCAGCTGCCTGTTTAAAATAAGAAATTCTGTTACATAGTCCTTTATATTGAGACATATTTTCGACATAGAAAGTGATCGAATTGGAGAATGATGTCTGAATCAAAGTTGTAGCCAGATGAGTTAGCTTTCTAACTAATTTTGAATCGCCTCAATCGGATATCAGAATACAAAGTTATAATAAAAATACTGAAAGAAGATGCAGCTGCCTGTTTAAAACAAGAAATTTTGTTACATAGTCCGTTATATTGAGACCTATTTTTGGCATAGAAAGTGATCTAATTGGAGAATGATGTCTGAATCAAAGTTGTAGCTAGATGAGTTAGATTTCCAACGCATTTTGAATCACCTTAATCGGATATCGAAATACAAAGTTATGATAAAAATACTGAAGGAAGGTGTAGCTGCCTGTTTAAAACAAAAAATTCCGTTACATAGTCCGTTATATTGAGACATATTTTTGGCATAGAAAGTGATCTAATTGGGGAATGATGTCTGAATCAAAGTTGTAGTCAGATGTGTTAGCTTTCCAATGCATTTTGAATTGCCTCAATCGAATATTGGAATACAAAGTTATGATAAAAATACTGAAAGAATGTGCAGCTGCCTGTTTAAAACAAGAAATTCCGTTACATAATCCATTAAAACAACACAATTCCGTTAGTTTTTCCGTTAAACCAACAAATTCCGTTAAATAGACACTTTTTATATATAGAAAGATATATATATATATATATATATATATATATATATATATATATATATATTTTTTTTTTTTTTTTTTTTTTTTTTTTTTTTTTTTGGTAAATATGAAATTATATTGATCAAAATATATGTACATCGGGGCAAACCTAGGCTAAACAAAATCAAAAGATATACGGACGGTAAAAACTAAAGATTCAAAATTAGCCCTTGTTTGACACACATGAAGGGTCTGTTCACTTTACCATTTTCAAATTGTTTTCTATTTTCGATTTTTCAAAACAGTGAAAACGCGTTCTCTTTCCTATTTTCAAAAACGCATTTTTGAAAACAAGTTAAAAATTTACAAAGAAAATCTAAAACGACAAATTTGTCGTTTTGAGTGTTTTCAGTTATAATATAGCCAAAATTTTTAAAACACATTTTGAGTGTTTTCAAAACAATTTTTCAAATACAAAAAAGAACACATTTTCAACAATCTCAAAATGAACACTCAAAACACAATTCAAAATTCAAAACACAAAACTGAAATATAAAGAGAACAACCCCTAAAATTTTCATTATCATTTTTTTACTCAATTTCAAACACACATTTTTCAATAAAATAATATTTTTCATCACATCAATAATTTTTCTTTTTTTTTTTCAATCGCACATTTTTCATCAATCTACTATTTCAAAATATATTTCTTTTAAAATAACGTGGTTCAAACACACACTAACGGAGAATTTCACACGTCAAAAAGTACATAATTTCCATCACAAGCTCCTGCCGTAAGCCGGATTTGACCATACATAGTGTATGTAGTTGTAGCTTTTTGCATGTTTTAAGTTGTGGGTCCAGCATAGTGGGTGGATAAATGCTGTGCATCCAATAACCCTATAAATTACGCAGATAAAAATGATTTTGCAATCATTTAACACATGCATCTTATTTTATACTATTTTTTATATTGTGCCACGTGTCGTAACATGATTGGACAATTTTTTTTTTTAAAAAAAAAAAAACTTTCTCGCTCCACATTTTTTGAATTCTCTCGCACTATTAAAAAAAAAAATACACCATGGAATGCGCACTTGGCATAATTCATGATTAAAATCCTGAATTTTCTTGATTCCCCACAGTTGGAAACCAAGGGATTGAGCTTCTTTAAAGATGCTTGTCAACAGGGGCTGACATAGGAAATTTTTCCAGTGCGGACGGACCCAGGAAATTTTGTTGCTTGCCACTAAATTGCTAGGTTGTGACCAAATCAAATTTCTTTCAAACCGCCTGTGATAGATAAAACTTCTACACTCCCACCAAAATTCTTAATGGTTGGCCTTAAAATGTTTAAATGACCATTCATTAAAAACTGTATGTGAGACTCATTTTATTTATCTACATAACTGCTAAAGCTAGATATAAACTGCTAAGCCCAAAATTCTGACACATTTCCTATCCCCATCTAAATTGGCCTCCCTCCTCCACTCTGATTAAAACCATAGAGCCTCTAAAACAGCTGATAAGTGCAATTTTGTGCTCTTATTCGGGGCCATTTTACTAGGTTTTTGTGTCATTTTATTATTGTATTTTACTTAACTTATGCTACTTTTATCATATTTCAGTTTTGGACATGTTTTGAAGCAATTGGAAAAGAAAGAAGGATAAATGGGCTAATTGATGAAGCTTTGAGGACCAACATGCACATGGGGGGAAGTTGAAATATTACAATTGAAGTAAATTGATGAGGAGGACTAAGATGGAGGAAAGAATGAAGAAAAGGGCGAAAAAGAAACGTGAAGAAAATTTGGCCTGGGCAAGCTTCAACCCGTTTAGCCTGGGCTGCCGCCCGGAACGAAAATCTTCAACAGAAGCCAAAAACGATGCCTGGGCGAGCGCCCCATTTTGTACTGGGCGCTAGCCCAGGCCATTTCGGAAAAAAAATTCTGGTTTCCTAATTCGAATACAACTCTTATGGAAACAAGTCTTGGGGGTTATTTTAAAACCCTAGGGCCGTCCAAAAGGAGGGGGGAGACATTACAACACAGAGAAAACTCAAGAATACATCAAGAAGAAGATTTTGGGGCAAGGATTTCACATCAAAACTACAAGAATTCTTGGATTTGCACCAAAATTGTGATTTTGGTGATGTCTTCTCTTACTTTAATTTTGTATTTTCTTATTTTCTCCATGTTAGGCTAGATCTATTAGTGCTAGGAGATCGATGAACCTTGTTATGTAACTTTGGATTTTAGTTTTACAATTATTGACAATTAAAACATGTTTTGAGGTTTGAATGACTTTTATTCACTTATTGTTTCCACAATTATTATGCATGCGATTGTGTGAGTGTAGTAGTCTATTTCATGCATTCGAGAGAAGGGGAGTGGACTTGACGAGGTATTTGTCATCGTAAGGTCCGATAGGGGATAGAGATATACCTCTATGCTTTGCGTAAATCTTTAAGTGATCATAAAAATACATGCATTCTTGTGAATTTACATTCGTCATAGAGATATAGTCGGGTGGTTTACATGAATAGGTCTAGCAAGTCTCGAGAGAGATTGATGGATAGGTTAGGATCATTGATTTGTCAAAATATCAAGCATGTTGTCAATATTGTATAGCTAGATTCCAAGGTGAACATTACATGGGGATTCGTAATCCTAGCACTCGTTTATTATTCATAAGAAACATTTACTTCGCATTTAAACTTTTAATTGCATTTAGTTAGTTGGTAAAATTTAGTTAAGTTGCGTATTTAATCTTTGTTTAGTTACAAATCTCTATATTTATCTCAAACAATTCATAGATTCGGTTAAGGTTTTGGCAATTAGAATTAAACTACATCAATCCTTGTGGGAACGATATTCGGAATTCTCAATTCCACTTTATTACTTGTTAACGAACCGTACACTTGCGGTGCTTTAAAACGAACAATTATTTTCGTGAACAAGTTTTTGGCGCCGTTGCCGGGGATTGCTTTGTAGTTTGATTTTTATTTACTTAGACACTAATTCGAACTTCTTGTTACTTTTTATTTTTTTTTATTATTCAGCATTTCTATTTAGATTTATCTAAGAACTACTGTCAATTTTTCTTCCTTTAGGTTTGCATGCTAAGATCGCTTAGCGGTGAACTACTTCCAGCGGATCTGGAGATTGAACGAACTTTTCATCGCAGGCAAAAGGAAGTTAGAGCGGCACAAAGAGTGGAAATCAAGAACAACTACCAATGACAAATCAACAGGTTGAACCAATGAGGAATCCTGCAGTTCTAGGAAATGCTGAGGAAGGAGAAGATGGAAATACATTGCTTGGGGATTTCTTATCACCCTTCGTTGTCTAGAGTCAATCAAGAATTGTGTACCCCCCATTCGAATGTAGAATTTTCAGTTGAAAACTAATGTCATCCAACTCTTCCAGAATGGGCATCAGTTCTACGGGCTAGCAAATGAAAATCCACATACACATATATCCCGGTTCTTGGATATGTGTCAACACTTCAGATACCAAGGAATATCGGAAGACGCTATCCGACTTAGGTTGTTCCCACACACCTTACGAGATAAGGCACTCGAATGGTTGGATTCACTTCCTGTGGCAAGTATTACTACTTGGAATGATCTGGCTCACAAATTCTGCACTAAATTTTTCTCTCCAGCCAAAGTAGCGAAGATGAGGCATGAAATATCAATCTTCAGTCAGGGTGAGACTGAATCATTTGATGAACCTTGTTAGAGGTTCAAGAACATGCTAAGGAAATGTCCCCAACATGGTTTCGACGTAAAGACACAGATCGTGTTTTTCTACACAGTGGCTACTCCCTTCTTTTAGGAGCATGGTGGATTCATCGTCCAATGGCTCTATAATCACTAGAACCATTGATGGAGCATGGGAATTGTTTGAGAGAATGGGGAACACTTCAGCTATGTGGTCTGCTGAGCGCGTGGGTTCAAAGAAACCAGCTGGTGTCTATGAGGTTGACACCTACTCGGCCCTATCTGCAAAAATTGACTCTCTATTTCACAAGGTAGAAAGTATATCACAACCTACAAGTGCAACACAAGCGAAGAAGCTGAACTGTGAAGAGTGTGGAGCGGAGCATAGTACAGTTGAGTGCCCAATTCTGTCACAGAGAATGGAACAAGTGGACTATGCACAATGGGGTCAACGTCAGCAAAACAACCCACATTCTGACACCTACAATCCTGGATGGCGAAATCATCCAAATTTCTCATGGGGAGGAAATCAAAACCAATATCACAACAGGTCTCAAGGACAAAGACCAAATAGGAGAAGAAACCTCAATTGGAGGAGATGTTTGCTAAGTTAATGGACAAGACTGACAAATACATGGAAACAACAAATCAGTTCATGAGGAAGACCGAAACAACTCTCCACAATCAGGGGGCTGCAATTAAGAATCTGGAGACACAAGTGGGACAAATAGCACTTTCTATGACAGGAAGAGCTCCAGGTGCACTGCCGAGTAATACCGAAGTGAATCCTAGAGAACATGTCCAAGCCATCACTACACGTAGCGGGGTTCAATTACCTGAAATACATGTGAAGAGACCGGGTACAAATGAAGAAATGGTACCGCCGTTTGATGGACATCTGGAGGAGCAGACTGAGCAACCTGGAGAATTATCTAAAAAGGGAACCTCAGATGTAGCGCGGGCTAAAGCAACCACACAAATAAATCGCCATGAACCCCCAATTCCTTTTCCCCAGAGATTAAGAAAGCAAAAGCTAGACCAACAATACATGAAATTTTTAGACATCTTCAAGAAGCTTCACATCAATATACCGTTGGCTGAAGCACTTACACAAATACCCAGTTATGCCAAATTCTTGAAGGAAATCATATCCAACAAACGTAAGCTGGAGGATCATGAAACGGTGATGTTGACAGAAGAATGCAGTGCAAGGATCCAGAAAAAGCTTCCTCCAAAACTAAAAGATCCAGGGAGTTTTACTGTACCTTGCACAATTGGAAATTATTCTTTTGATAAAGCTTTATGTGATTTGGGTGCAAGTATTAATTTGATGCCACTCTCTATTTTCAGGAAACTTGGATTGGGAGAAGCTAAACCAACTACAGTAACTCTGCAGCTTGCTGATAGGTCACTCACTCATCCACGGGGAATCATAGAAGATGTTTTGGTGAAAGTTGAGAAACTTATATTTCCTGCAGACTTCCTTATTCTTGACATGGAGGAAGATAAGGATGTACCCCTCATATTGGGCCGACCATTTTTGGCTACTGGGAGGGCTCTAATTGATGTACAAATGAGGTCAACTAATTACGAGATTGGGGAAGAACAAGCTTTTTCAACGTCTTCAAAGCTATGAAATATCCTACAGAATCCGACAGTTGCTTTCAGATTGACATTGTTGACAGTGCAGTTCACAACACTTTTCAGCTCCAACATCCATCTGACACGTATGAAGCTTGTATCATGCATTCTCAGTCCATTCACACAGATTCTGCAGAACTGGAGGTATGTGCAAGATTTTTGGAGACAAATCCACCATATGTACGAAAAAGGAATTATGAGGAGCTGGGAACTAGCCTACCAAAACCACTACCGTCAATTCAACAACCACCGAAGTTAGAGCTCAAACAACTACCTACCCATCTTCGTTATGCTTACTTAGGGGAAGGATCTACACTTCCGGTCATAATTTCAAACTCAATTAGCAAGATAGAGGAAGAGAAATTGCTTAGAGTGCTGAGAGAAAATCAAACAGCGATCGGGTGGTCTATTGCTGACATAAAAGGGATCAGCCCTTCACTTTGCATGCATAAAATTCTCATGGAAGAAAACTTCAAACCAAGCATCGATGGGCAGCGGAGGCTGAATCCAAACATGAAAGAAGTGGTGAGAGCAGAGGTGATTAAACTCTTGGATGCAGGAATAATTTATCCTATTTCAGATAGCAGTTGGGTCAGTCCGGTTCAAGTTGTACCAAAAAAGGGGGGCATCACAGTGGTTGCAAATGAGAAGAATGAATTGATACCAACCAGGACGGTTACGGGATGGAGAGTTTGCATTGATTATCGCAAACTGAACACTGCCACTCGGAAGGATCATTTCCCACTCCCTTTCATTGATCGGATGTTGGAACGGTTAAGGTGTCATTCGCATTATTGTTTCCTCGACGGTTATTCGAGGTTACAATCGTATTCCAATAGCACCGATGACCAAGAGAAAACTACATTCACTTGTCCATATGGAACTTTTGCCTATCGGAGGATGCCATTCGGCTTATGCAATGCCCCCGCTACGTTCCAGCGATGTATGATGGCCATTTTCTCTGATATGGTGGAAAAATTTATAGAGATTTTTATGGACGATTTCTCTGTGTTCGGCTCGTCGTTTGATGAATGTTTAAAGCATTTGGGTTTGGTTCTACAGCGGTGCAAGGAGACTGACTTAGTGTTGAACTGGGAAAAATGCCACTTTATGGTACAAGAGGGTATTGTCTTGGGACATCGCATATCAGCTAAGGGGATCGAGGTTGATAAGGCCAAAATACAAGTTATTGAAAACCTACCACCACCAACAACAGTTAAAGGAGTGCGCAGTTTCCTTGGGCATGCTGGATTTTATCGACGGTTCATCAAGGATTTTGCACAGATTACAAAGCCTCTCTGCAATTTATTGGTCAAGGATGTGCCTTTTGAATTCTCTGCAGAGTGCGAAGTAGCTTTTAATACTTTAAAGGAGAAGCTTATTTCGGCACCCATCATCACGGCACCGTGAGTGGAGTCACCATTTGAAGTGATGTGCGATGCCGATGAGTATGCAGATGGGAGCAAGATTGGGCAGCGAATAGGTAAAGTGTTTCATGTCATCTATTATGCAAGCAAAACATTGAATGATGCACAGCTCAACTATGCCACTACCGAAAAAGAACTCCTGGCCATAGTCTATGCCTTTGACAAATTTCGATCCTACCTTGTTGGATCAAAGGTCGTAGTCTATACTGACCATGCGGCGTTGAGATATCTGATGACGAAGAAGGATGCCAAGCCAAGGTTAATTCGTTGGATACTACTACTGCAAGAGTTTGATTTGGAAATCAGGGACACAAAGGGCAGCGAAAATGTGGTAGCTGATCACCTATCGCGACTAGAACAAGGAAATCATGACGAACCAGTGGAAATTAATGAGGTTTTTCCAGATGAGCAGATATTTGGTATGGAAGTTACACCATGGTATGCAGACATCGTGAATTATTTGGTCAAATCTATCTCTCCACCTGATTACTCCAACCACCAGCGGAAGAAATTTTTCTCTGAGCTCAAATACTATTTTTGGGAAGATCCTATTCTCTACCGCCGAGGAGCTGATCAGATTATCCGGCGATGTGTCCCCGAGGAGGAGATACTGGCCATTCTTGAACATTGTCACTCATCTGCATACGCGGGGCATTTTGGGGCATCGAAAACAGCTGCAAAAATTCTACAATCTGGGTTTTATTGGCCGACAATATTCCGAGATGTGTTTGAGTTCGTGAAGCGCTGTGACAGATGTCAACGCACCGGTAATATTTCGAGAAGGAATGAATTGCCTTTAAACAGCATTCTTAAAGTAGAGCTTTTTGATGTATGGGGAATAGACTTCATGGGACCGTTCCCACCTTCATTTTCGAATCAATACATACTGGTCGCCGTTGATTATGTCTCCAAATGGGTGGAAGCAGTGGCGTTGCCCACTAACGATGCTAAAGTAGTGATTGGGTTTTTAAAAAAATCCATTTTTACTCGCTATGGCACTCCTCGCGCGATAATCAGTGATGGTGGCAAACACTTTTGCAATCGCCATTTTGAATCATTGTTGGCTAAGTATGGCGTCCGACATCGTGTAGCAACTCCATATCATCCTCAAACAAGTGGCCAAGTTGAAATCTCCAACAGGGAGTTAAAGAGGATACTAGAGGTGACAGTAAGTTCCTCGAGGAAGGATTGGTCTAAGAAACTTGACGACGCACTATGGGCCTATAGAACAGCGTTCAAAACACCCATAGGTATGTCTCCATACAGGTTGGTTTTTGGAAAAGCGTGTCATTTGCCAGTTGAGTTAGAGCACCGAGCATACTGGGCAGTCAAGAACCTGAACTTTGATTTGAAAACAGCTGGTGAAAAACGTTTGCTTCAGCTTAATGAAATGGATGAATTCCGGTTGGAAGCATATGAGAATGCAAAACTCTACAAGGAGCGCACCAAGAAGTGGCATGACATGCATATACAAAGGCGAGAGTTTGTAGTGGGGCAGAAAGTACATGCGTACAATTCTAGACTCAAGCTCTTCCTGGGTAAATTGCGTTCTGTGGTCCTGGTCCATATACGGTCACCAAAGTTTTACCATACGGAGCGGTTGAGATCCATCATGAGAGCAAAGGAAACTTTACTGTGAATGGACAACGGCTTAAGCACTATTGGATAGGGGAGTTTTCAAAAGAAAAGTCGACCGTCCACCTGACACAGCCGGCATGACGCACCACGGTAAAGTCGAGCTATCGACTATAACCTAGCGCTGATTGGGAGGCAACCCAACATATTCTTCCCTTTTATTTATTTCGCTTTCTGCATTCATTTTTCACAATTTCACTATTTAAAAAAAACGGTTTTTTTTTAACTGGGCGAGCGCCCAATTTTAAAAACCGGGCGCTTGCCCAAAATTTTAAGGGCCAGCAGGCCCTTAACCACCAAACTGGGCGGCTGCCCAGTTTCTAACTGGGCGCCCGCCCAGTTATTTAAAAAAAAAAAAAAAAAAATTTCGAAAAAAAAACGGGGAGGACATTTAAATCCTCCCCATTCATTTTTTCTCACTTTCAATCCCTCTTACACTCAACTCTCCTACAACAACACAATTTCTTTCGTTTTGATTCTCACATTTAAATTGGTTGCTTTGGGAATCATCTCCAATCACCATTAGTTAGCCAAAGAAATTCAAGGTATGTCTCATTTTTCTAGATTAATGCACCAATTTGGATATCATCTCCAATCTCTAACATTTTGCCTCTAGATTAATGCAATTTTTTTTGAGTTCTTTTGAGGAGTATGGGATTAGATAAATCATGGTTCTTGTTGGTTGTGTTGTTATGCCCATAATGGAGATTTGTTCATACATTCATCATTTTTAAATTTCATGGGAAACTACATGCCTACAAGGTGTTTGATAAAATACCTCAATGGAGACTCTTGTATAATTAGGGTGCATTTAGCATGTGAATTTTATTGGTGCACAATTCCTATTGACACTAGTGTTGTAGCTCTATGAAATGGCATTAGAAGACATCAAAACACATATAGACATCAATTGGCACCTATGGCTCCACTTTTAGGTAATCACATGGACTTGCATTTTTATTGTTCACATGTGGCTCCTTACCATGTATCATGTTATTCTCTTACATGACATAAGTTTTTACATGTTGACACCATCCGGCTAGCATAGAGTTCCTAAATCGGGAGTATTCCACGCTTTCGCCTATTGATATGTTTATCATCGCTTTCACTCACATTCTCTATTTTCACATGTAGGTACATAATGCCACCAAGACGAAAAGCTACAGTTCAAGAGAAAAGGAAATCCAAGGCTGGCGAGACATCAACCCGCCGTCGAGGGCAAGCTCCAATCTTGATGAGGGGAATATACCAAGGTTCTTCACTGCTGAAAATCGTTCTCAGTTTGAAGGAAAATGGAAGGATAAGAAATTCCATCAAGAGAGGCGAGTTATTATTGATGATTTTCCGGGTAGCCTACTACAACGAGTCGTTCACCACTGTGGTTGGGGCAAAGTTGTTGAGGCTCCTCATGCCGCATATCCTACTTTAGTGAAGGAGTTTTTCGCCAACTTCAATTCCGAAATTGACGTCCCCGAATCTTCACATAGGAACCAAACATGGGTAAGAGGCAAATGGATTCGATTCAGCCCGAACGTGATTGATAGATACTACGAGCTCAACCATCTGGATATAGAGCCATTACCTACTGAGCCTGATTTGGCATTGGTTGCTCGATTTCTATATGGTCGAGATGACGCTTGGCCTCTTCCTACGGATCGTTTCATGCTTAATCAGTTAACTTCGGAGTTGAGAATTCTTCACATCTTTATCTCCACCAATATCCACCCCACCACCCAGCGGAGTCGGTTTAATGAAGAGAGAGCCCACCTACTTTATCATTTGGCACAGGGGCACAAAATAGATTTGGGATCCCACATTTTCATTATCCTACGAGAGTTGATAGCATCGATTGATCCACAGCGTAGCATTATGTTTCCCTGTCTTATCAGTGGGATTTGTTTAGCTGCCGGGGTTCCACTTTTGCCCAATGAAGAGATTGCTCACCCCGATACCCCAATCAGTAGAAGGACCATAGAAATTTCTGCAGCTCAGCTTCGAGGGGCTGACAGAGGACATCACCCCGAGCAAGCACCGAATGCTTTGGATGCCGACACGGCCCTCCTGAGCAGACAATTGTCCCAAATGCAAGTCACCCAAGTTGAGTTAGGTCGGTCAGTTGGCAACATTACCAATATTTTGGAGGCGATGCAGCAGAGACAAATCAATATTGCAGGAGAATTACAGCGAGTGAGCATGCAAGTTCGCGGGTTTCAACAAACTGATGAGAACATGCGCCATGATCAACGAACCATCTCTTATGCTTATGGTCAGGTACATGAACAGATGCTCCGTTTTGGGAGTCGATTGGAAACCATTGATCGTAACGTCAGTCAACTAGCGAGGGATGTTGACTTCCTCCGGACCACCAGTTCATCAGGACAGCCGGACCAGCCAGGTTCTTCCACACCTCCGCATCCACCCCCGGGGAGTCTCTGATCCTTTACTCCTTTATTTTGTATATTTTTGATGTTTACATTGGGGACAATGTAGAAAATTTTGTTGGGGGTGGGGGTTGATTTACAATCTTTGTTGACTACTTTCCAATGCTTACTTTTCAATTACTAAAATAAAAAAAAAAAAAAAAAAAAATGAAGAAAAATTTTGTTTTAGCGTCGAGTACAACGTTGAACTACTTGCCGCCTATGATGATATTTGTTTGAATTGAATATAACTTGAGCTAGAGCTAGGCAACATCATATCTTATGCTTTTACTTGGGTGCTTATCCATGTTAGACTTGTTACTTGAGCACATAGTCATCATTGACTTATCACTTATATTGGGGCATGACTTGATTATGTGGAGTAAATGGTTGATTTGTTGACCTAAGTTCGAATAAAACCCTCAACCCCTTTATATAGAAACCGAACTGCTAAAAAGGTAGTTTGGGGGTGAGAATGTTAGTGCTTATATTCATAGAAGTTTGATGGTTTGAGGTTCTTGGATCAGATCCTTGGTTGAAAGAGTTTGGGTTAAGAAGTCTAGAATGGGTACCTAAAAAAAAAAAAAAAAAAAAAATAATTTGATACATCTTACACTTCTCTTCGTAGCCTTTATGACTCGAGTTATTAAGCCTGTTAGGGTGTTCAAAACCCGGTGCCCTATGGTTATCTAACTTGGGAGTCATCGGCCTAAAGCTCGCTACAGGGGTCATTTAGAAAGCTTAATGGAGAGAGGTCTTGCACACAAGATGAGAAAAAAAAAAAAAAAAAAAAAAATTGAAGGTTTATGATTATTAGACTATGAGCAGTGAGAGGTACCCTATAATGACTTCAAGATTTGAGCTCTGGATACTGATGGTATGGCTTTGAGAACTTCTTACCAGTTTCCTTCTGGGGATATAAGTACCTGATAATGATCACTTTGTGTGGAAAAATGCAGGTTTATGATTATTAGAAGCCCACTTGTGCAAGAATACCTTGGGATTCGAGAGAAAAGCATGATGAGTGAATTTACACGAGAGATGTGAGAAAAAAATAGACCACCTAGGGATGGGATTACGATTAAATCAACAACACCTAATTGATTGTGCTCGAGTATGAGGATGAGTCAATATTGGCTACCACACACACACTAAGTCAAGCTTTGGATGAGTACAAACGTTTTATTTTCTTTTGATGTTGTTTGGATCTATCCAGAGCATTGTTTTAATTCGAACCTGAGGCATATGGCAAGCTGTTTAACGTGAAATTTGTTTATTTTGGATTGTTTAGATTAATGATTTGGTTGAGCTCCTAAGTTTTGTGTGTGTTATTTTGCTCGAGGACGAACAACGACTTTAGTTTGGGGGTGTTTGATAAGTGCAATTTTGTGCTCTTATTCGGGGCCATTTTACTAGGTTTTTGTGTCATTTTATTATTGTATTTTACTTAACTTATGCTACTTTTATCATATTTCAGTTTTGGACATGTTTTGAAGCAATTGGAAAAGAAAGAAGGATAAATGGGCTAATTGATGAAGCTTTGAGGACCAACATGCACATGGGGGGAAGTTGAAATATTACAATTGAAGTAAATTGATGAGGAGGACTAAGATGGAGGAAAGAATGAAGAAAAGGGCGAAAAAGAAACGTGAAGAAAATTTGGCCTGGGCAAGCTTCAACCCGTTTAGCCTGGGCGGCCGCCCGGAACGAAAATCTTCAACAGAAGCCAAAAACGATGCCTGGGCGAGCGCCCCATTTTGTACTGGGCGCTGGCCCAGGCCATTTCGGAAAAAAATTCTGGTTTCCTAATTCGAATACAACTCTTATGGAAACAAGTCTTGGGGGTTATTTTAAAACCCTAGGGCCGTCCAAAAAGGGGGTGAGACATTTACAACACAGAGAGAACTCAAGAATACATCAAGAAGAAGATTTTGGGGCAAGGATTTCACATCAAAACTACAAGAATTCTTGGATTTGCACCAAAATTGTGATTTTGGTGATGTCTTCTCTTACTTTAATTTTGTATTTTCTTATTTTCTCCATGTTAGGCTAGATCTATTAGTGCTAGGAGATCGATGAACCTTGTTATGTAACTTTGGATTTTAGTTTTACAATTATTGACAATTAAAACATGTTTTGAGGTTTGAATGACTTTTATTCACTTATTGTTTCCACAATTATTATGCATGCGATTGTGTGAGTGTAGTAGTCTATTTCATGCATTCGAGAGAAGGGGAGTGGACTTGACGAGGTATTTGTCATCGTAAGGTCCGATAGGGGATAGAGATATACCTCTATGCTTTGCGTAAATCTTTAAGTGATCATAAAAATACATGCATTCTTGTGAATTTACATTCGTCATAGAGATATAGTCGGGTGGTTTACATGAATAGGTCTAGCAAGTCTCGAGAGAGATTGATGGATAGGTTAGGATCATTGATTTGTCAAAATATCAAGCATGTTGTCAATATTGTATAGCTAGATTCCAAGGTGAACATTACATGGGGATTCGTAATCCTAGCACTCGTTTATTATTCATAAGAAACATTTACTTCGCATTTGAACCTTTAATTGCATTTAGTTAGTTGGTAAAATTTTGTTAAGTTGCGTATTTAATCTTTGTTTAGTTACAAATCTTTATATTTATCTCAAACAATTCATAGATTCGGTTAAGGTTTTGGCAATTAGAATTAAACTACATCAATCCTTGTGGAAACGATATTCGGAATTCTCAATTCCACTTTATTACTTGTTAACGAACCGTATACTTGCGGTGATTTAAAACGAACAATTATTTTCGTGACCAAGTTTTTGGCGCCGTTGCCGGGATTACTTTGTAGTTTGATTTTTATTTACTTAGACACTAATTCGAACTTTTCGTTACTTTTTATTTTTTTTATTCAGCATTTCTATTTAGATTTATCTAAGAACTACTGTCATTTTTTCTTCCTTTAGGTTTGCATGCTAAGATCACTTAGCGGTGAACTACTTCCAGCGGATCTGGAGATTGAACGAACTTTTCATCGCAGGCAAAAGGAAGTTAGAGCGGTACAATAGGGAAATCAAGAACAACTACCAATGGCAAATCAACAGGTTGAACCAATGAGGAATCCTGCAGTTCTAGGAAATGCTGAGGAAGGAGAAGATGGAAATACATTGCTTGGGAATTTCTTATCACCCTTTGTTGTCCAGAGTCAATCCATCATTGTGTACCCCCCATTCGAACAAATTAATTTTCGCTTGAAAACTATTGTCATCCAACTCTTCCAGAATGGGCATCAGTTCTACGGGCTAGCAAATGAAAATCCACATACACATATATCCCGGTTCTTGGATATGTGTCAACACTTCAGATACCAAGGAATATCGGAAGACGCTATCCGACTTAGGTTGTTCCCACACACCTTACGAGATAAGGCACTCGAATGGTTGGATTCACTTCCTGTGGCAAGTATTACTACTTGGAATGATCTGGCTCACAAATTCTGCACTAAATTTTTCTCTCCAGCCAAAGTAGCGAAGATGAGGCATGAAATATCAATCTTCAGTCAGGGTGAGACTGAATCATTTGATGAAGCTTGGAATAGGTTCAAGAACATGCTAAGGAAATGTCCCCAACATGGTTTCGACAGAAAGACACAGATCAGGTTTTTCTACACAGGGCTACTCCCTTCTTTTAGAAGCATGGTGGATTCATCGTCCAATGGCTCTATAATCACTAGAACCATTGATGGAGCATGGGAATTGTTTGAGAGAATGGGGAACACTTCAGCTATGTGGTCTGCTGAGCGCGTGGGTTCAAAGAAACCAGCTGGTGTCTATGAGGTTGACACCTACTCGGCCCTATCTGCAAAAATTGACTCTCTATTTCACAAGGTAGAAAGTATATCACAACCTACAAGTGCAACACAAGCGAAGAAGCTGAACTGTGAAGAGTGTGGAGCGGAGCATAGTACAGTTGAGTGCCCAATTTTGTCACAGAGAATGGAACAAGTAGACTATGCACAATGGGGTCAACGTCAGCAAAACAACCCACATTCTGACACCTACAATCCTGGATGGCGAAATCATCCAAATTTCTCATGGGGAGGAAATCAAAACCAATATCACAACAGGTCTCAAGGACAGCACCAGCAGGAGAAGAAACCTCAATTGGAGGAGATGTTTGCTAAGTTAATGGACAAGACTGACAAATACATGGAAACAACAAATCAGTTCATGAGGAAGACCGAAACAACTCTCCACAATCAGGGGGCTGCAATTAAGAATCTGGAGACACAAGTGGGACAAATAGCACTTTCTATGACATGAAGAGCTCCAGGTGCACTGCCGAGTAATACCGAAGTGAATCCTAGAGAACATGTCCAAGCCATCACTACACGTAGCGGGGTTCAATTACCTGAAATACATGTGAAGAGACCGGGTACAAATGAAGAAATGGTACAGCCGTTTGATGGACATCTGGAGGAGCAGACTGAGCAACCTGGGGAATTATCTAAAAAGGGAACCTCAGATGTAGCGCGGGCTAAAGCAACCACAAATAAATCGCCATGAACCCCCGATTCCTTTTCCCCAGAGATTAAGAAAGCAAAAGCTAGACCAACAATACATGAAATTTTTAGACATCTTCAAGAAGCTTCACATCAATATACCGTTGGCTGAAGCACTTACACAGATACCCAGTTATGCCAAATTCTTGAAGGAAATCATATCCAACAAACGTAAGCTGGAGGATCATGAAACGGTGATGTTGACAGAAGAATGCAGTGCAAGGATCCAGAAAAAGCTTCCTCCAAAACTAAAAGATCCAGGGAGTTTTACTGTACCTTGCACAATTGGAAATTATTCTTTTGATAAAGCTTTATGTGATTTGGGTGCAAGTATTAATTTGATGCCACTCTCTATTTTCAGGAAACTTGGATTGGGAGAAGCTAAACCAACTACAGTAACTCTGCAGCTTGCTGATAGGTCACTCACTCATCCACGGGGAATCATAGAAGATGTTTTGGTGAAAGTTGAGAAACTTATATTTCCTGCAGACTTCCTTATTCTTGACATGGAGGAAGATAAGGATGTACCCCTCATATTGGGCCGACCATTTTTGGCTACTGGGAGGGCTCTAATTGATGTACAGCGAGGTCAACTAATTCTGAGATTGGGGGAAGAACAAGCTTTTTTCAACGTTTTCAAAGCTATGAAATATCCTACAGAATCCGACAGTTGCTTTCAGATTGACATTGTTGACAGTGCAGTTCACAACACCTTTCAGCTCCAACATCCATCTGACACGTATGAAGCTTGTATCATGCATTCTCAGTCCATTCACACAGATTCTGCAGAACTGGAGGTATGTGCAAGATTTTTGGAGACAAATCCACCATATGTACGAAAAAGGAATTATGAGGAGCTGGGAACTAGCCTACCAAAACCACTACCGTCAATTCAACAACCACCGAAGTTAGAGCTCAAACAACTACCTACCCATCTTCGTTATGCTTACTTAGGGGAAGGATCTACACTTCCGGTCATAATTTCAAACTCAATTAGCAAGATAGAGGAAGAGAAATTGCTTAGAGTGCTGAGAGAAAATCAAACAGCGATCGGGTGGTCTATTGCTGACATAAAAGGGATCAGCCCTTCACTTTGCATGCATAAAATTCTCATGGAAGAAAACTTCAAACCAAGCATCGATGGGCAGCGGAGGCTGAATCCAAACATGAAAGAAGTGGTGAGAGCAGAGGTGATTAAACTCTTGGATGCAGGAATAATTTATCCTATTTCAGATAGCAGTTGGGTCAGTCCGGTTCAAGTTGTACCAAAAAAGGGGGGCATCACAGTGGTTGCAAATGAGAAGAATGAATTGATACCAACCAGGACGGTTACGGGATGGAGAGTTTGCATTGATTATCGCAAACTGAACACTGCCACTCGGAAGGATCATTTCCCACTCCCTTTCATTGATCAGATGTTGGAACGGTTGGCAGGTCATTCGCATTATTGTTTCCTCGACGGTTATTCAGGTTACAATCAGATTCCAATAGCACCAGATGACCAAGAGAAAACTACATTCACTTGTCCATATGGAACTTTTGCCTATCGGAGGATGCCATTCGGCTTATGCAATGCCCCCGCTACATTCCAGCGATGTATGATGGCCATTTTCTCTGATATGGTGGAAAAATTTATAGAGATTTTTATGGACGATTTCTCTGTGTTCGGCTCGTCGTTTGATGAATGTTTAAAGCATTTGGGTTTGGTTCTACAGCGGTGCAAGGAGACTGACTTAGTGTTGAACTGGGAAAAATGCCACTTTATGGTACAAGAGGGTATTGTCTTGGGACATCGCATATCAGCTAAGGGGATCGAGGTTGATAAGGCCAAAATACAAGTTATTGAAAACCTACCACCACCAACAACAGTTAAAGGAGTGCGCAGTTTCCTTGGGCATGCTGGATTTTATCGACGGTTCATCAAGGATTTTGCACAGATTACAAAGCCTCTCTGCAATTTATTGGTCAAGGATGTGCCTTTTGAATTCTCTGCAGAGTGCGAAGTAGCTTTTAATACTTTAAAGGAGAAGCTTATTTCGGCACCCATCATCACGGCACCAGAGTGGAGTCAGCCATTTGAAGTGATGTGCGATGCCAGTGAGTATGCAGTGGGAGCAGTATTGGGGCAGCGAATAGGTAAAGTGTTTCATGTCATCTATTATGCAAGCAAAACATTGAATGATGCACAGCTCAACTATGCCACTACCGAAAAAGAACTCCTGGCCATAGTCTATGCCTTTGACAAATTTCGATCCTACCTTGTTGGATCAAAGGTCGTAGTCTATACTGACCATGCGGCGTTGAGATATCTGATGACGAAGAAGGATGCCAAGCCAAGGTTAATTCGTTGGATACTACTACTGCAAGAGTTTGATTTGGAAATCAAGGACACAAAGGGCAGCGAAAATGTGGTAGCTGATCACCTATCGCGACTGGAACAAGGAAATCATGACGAACCGGTGGAAATTAATGAGGTTTTTCCGGATGAGCAGATATTTGGTATGGAAGTTACACCATGGTATGCGGACATCGTGAATTATTTGGTCAAATCTATCTCTCCACCCGATTACTCCAACCACCGGAAGAAATTTTTCTCTGAGCTCAAATACTATTTTTGGGAAGATCCTATTCTCTACCGCCGAGGAGCTGATCAGATTATCCGGCGATGTGTCCCCGAGGAGGAGATACTGGCCATTCTTGAACATTGTCACTCATCTGCATACGCGGGGCATTTTGGGGCATCGAAAACAGCTGCAAATATTCTACAATCTGGGTTTTATTGGCCGACAATATTTCGAGATGCGTTTGAGTTCGTGAAGCGTTGTGACAGATGTCAACGCACCGGTAATATTTCGAGAAGGAATGAAATGCCTTTAAACAGCATTCTTGAAGTAGAGCTTTTTGATGTATGGGGAATAGACTTCATGGGACCGTTCCCACCTTCATTTTCGAATCAATACATACTGGTCGCCGTTGATTATGTCTCCAAATGGGTGGAAGCAGTGGCGTTGCCCACTAACGATGCTAAAGTAGTGATTGGGTTTTTAAAAAAATCCATTTTTACTCGCTATGGCACTCCTCGCGCGATAATCAGTGATGGTGGCAAACACTTTTGCAATCGCCATTTTGAATCATTGTTGGCTAAGTATGGCGTCCGACATCGTGTAGCAACTCCATATCATCCTCAAACAAGTGGCCAAGTTGAAATCTCCAACAGGGAGTTAAAGAGGATACTGGAGGTGGCAGTAAGCTCATCGAGGAAGGATTGGTCTAAGAAACCTGACGACGCCCGCTGGGCCTCTAGAACCGCGTTCAAACCCCCCATAGGTAGGTCTCCAGACAGGTTGGTGTTTGGAAAAGCGTGTCATTTGCCCGATGAGTTAGAGCACCGAGCATCTTTGGGCAGTCAAGAACCTGAACTTTGATTTGAAAACAGCTGGTGAAAAACGTTTGCTTCAGCTTAATGAAATGGATGAATTCCGGTTGGAAGCATATGAGAATGCAAAACTCTACAAGGAGCGCACCAAGAAGTGGCATGACATGCATATACAAAGGCGAGAGTTTGTAGTGGGGCAGAAAGTATTACTGTACAATTCTAGACTCAAGCTCTTCCCAGGTAAATTGCGTTCCAGGTGGTCCGGTCCATATACGGTCACCAAAGTTTTACCATACGGAGCGGTTGAGATCCATCATGAGAGCAAAGGAAACTTTACTGTGAATGGACAACGGCTTAAGCACTATTGGATAGGGGAGTTTTCAAAAGAAAAGTCGACCGTCCACCTGACACAGCCGGCATGACGCACCACGGTAAAGTCGAGCTATCGACTATAACCTAGCGCTGATTGGGAGGCAACCCAACATATTCTTCCCTTTTATTTATTTCGCTTTTTGCATCTATTCTTCACAATTTCACTTTAAAAAAAAAAAAAAAACGGTTTTTTTTTTAACTGGGCGAGCGCCTAGTTTTAAAAACCGGGCGCTCGCCCGAATTTTTAAGGGCCAGCAGGCCCTTAACCACCAAACTGGGCGGCTGCCCAGTTTCTAACTGGGCGCCCGCCCAGTTATTAAAAAAAAAAAAAAAAAAAAAAAAAATTTCGAAAAAAAAAAAACGGGGAGGACATTTAAATCCTCCCCATTCATTTCTTCTCACTTTCAATCCCTCTTACACTCAACTCTCCTACAACAACACAATTTCTTTCGTTTTGATTCTCACATTTAAATTGGTTGCTTTGGGAATCATCTCCAATCACCATTAGTTAGCCAAAGAAATTCAAGGTATGTCTCATTTTTCTAGATTAATGCACCAATTTGGATATCATCTCCAATCTCTAACATTTTGCCTCTAGATTAATGCAATTTTTTTTGAGTTCTTTTGAGGAGTATGGGATTAGATAAATCATGGTTCTTGTTGGTTGTGTTGTTATGCCCATAATGGAGATTTGTTCATACATTCATCATTTTTAAATTTCATGGGAAACTACATGCCTACAAGGTGTTTGATAAAATACCTCAATGGAGACTCTTGTATAATTAGGGTGCATTTAGCATGTGAATTTTATTGGTGCACAATTCCTATTGACACTAGTGTTGTAGCTCTATGAAATGGCATTAGAAGACATCAAAACACATATAGACATCAATTGGCACCTATGGCTCCACTTTTAGGTAATCACATGGACTTGCATTTTTATTGTTCACATGTGGCTCCTTACCACGTATCATGTTATTCTCTTACATGACATAAGCTTTTACATGTTGACACCATTCGGCTAGCATAGTGTTCCTAAATCGAGAGTATTCCACGCTTTTGCCTATTGATATGTTTATCATCGCTTTCACTCACATTCTTTATTTTCACATGTAGGTACATAATGCCACCAAAACGAAAAGCTACAGTTCAAGAGAAAGGAAAATCCAAGGCTGGCGAGACATCAACCCGCCGTCAGAGGGCAAGCTCCAATCTTGATGAGGGGAATATACCAAGGTTCTTCACTGCTGAAAATCGTTCTCATTTTGAAGGAAAATGGAAGGATAAGAAATTCCATCAAGAGCGGCGAGTTATTATTGATGATTTTCCGGGTAGCCTATTACAACGAGTTGTTCACCACTGTGGTTGGGGCAAAGTTGTTGAAGCTCCTCATGCCGCATATCCTACTTTAGTGAAGGAGTTTTTCGCCAACTTCAATTCCGAAATTGACGTCCCCGAATCTTCACATAGGAACCAAACATGGGTAAGAGGCAAATGGATTCGATTCAGCCCGAACGTGATTGATAGATACTACGAGCTCAACCATCTGGCTATAGAGCCATTACCTACTGAGCCTGATTTGGCATTGGTTGCTCGATTTCTATATGGTCGAGATGACGCTTGGCCTCTTCCTACGGATCGTTTCATGCTTAATCAGTTAACTTCGGAGTTGAGACTTCTTCACATCTTTATCTCCACCAATATCCACCCCACCACCCAGCGGAGTCGGTTTAATGAAGAGAGAGCCCACCTACTTTATCATTTGGCACAGGGGCACAAAATAGATTTGGGATCCCACATTTTCATTATCCTACGAGAGTTGATAGCATCGATTGATCCACAGCGTAGCATTATGTTTCCCTGTCTTATCAGTGGGATTTGTTTAGCTGCCGGGGTTCCACTTTTGCCCAATGAAGAGATTGCTCACCCCGATACCCCAATCAGTAGAAGGACCATAGAAATTTCTGCAGCTCAGCTTCGAGGGGCTGACAGAGGACATCACCCCGAGCAAGCACCGAATGCTTTGGATGCCGACACGGCCCTCCTGAGCAGACAATTGTCCCAAATGCAAGTCACCCAAGTGGAGTTAGGTCGGTCAGTTGGCAACATTACGAATATTTTGGAGGCGATGCAGCAGAGACAAATCAATATTGCAGGAGAATTACAGCGAGTGAGCATGCAAGTTCGCGGGTTTCAACAAACTGATGAGAACATGCGCCATGATCAACGAACCATCTCTTATGCTTATGGTCAGGTACATGAACAGATGCTCCGTTTTGGGAGTCGATTGGAAACCATTGATCGTAACGTCAGTCAACTAGCGAGGGATGTTGACTTCCTCCGGACCACCAGTTCATCAGGACAGCCGGACCAGCCTGGTTCTTCCACACCTCCGCATCCACCCCCGGGGAGTCTCTGATCCTTTACTCCTTTATTTTGTATATTTTTGATGTTTACATTGGGGACAATGTAGAAAATTTTGTTGGGGGTGGGGGTTGATTTACAATCTTTGTTGACTACTTTCCAATGCTTACTTTTCAATTACTAAAATAAAAAAAAAAAAAATGAAGAAAAATTTTGTTTTAGCGTCGAGTACAACGTTGAACTACTTGCCGCCTATGATGATATTTGTTTGAATTGAATATAACTTGAGCTAGAGCTAGGCAACATCATATCTTATGCTTTTACTTGGGTGCTTATCCATGTTAGACTTGTTACTTGAGCACATAGTCATCATTGACTTATCACTTATATTGGGGCATGACTTGATTATGTGGAGTAAATGGTTGATTTGTTGACCTAAGTTCGAATAAAACCCTCAACCCCTTTATATAGAAACCGAACTGCTAAAAAGGTAGTTTGGGGGTGAGAATGTTAGTGCTTATATTCATAGAAGTTTGATGGTTTGAGGTTCTTGGATCAGATCCTTGGTTGAAAGAGTTTGGGTTAAGAAGTCTAGAATGGGTACCAAAAAAAAAATAAAAAATAAAAATTTTGATACATCTTACACTTCTCTTCGTAGCCTTTATGACTCGAGTTATTAAGCCTGTTAGGGTGTTCAAAACCCGGTGCCCTATGGTTATCTAACTTGGGAGTCATCGGCCTAAAGCTCGCTACAGGGGTCATTTAGAAAGCTTAATGGAGAGAGGTCTTGCACACAAGATGAGAAAAAAAAAAAAAAAAAAAAAAATTGAAGGTTTATGATTATTAGACTATGAGCAGTGAGAGGTACCCTATAATGACTTCAAGATTTGAGCTCTGGATACTGATGGTATGGCTTTGAGAACTTCTTACCAGTTTCCTTCTGGGGATATAAGTACCTGATAATGATCACTTTGTGTGGAAAAATGCAGGTTTATGATTATTAGAAGCCCACTTGTGCAAGAATACCTTGGGATTCGAGAGAAAAGCATGATGAGTGAATTTACACGAGAGATGTGAGAAAAAAATAGACCACCTAGGGATGGGATTACGATTAAATCAACAACACCTAATTGATTGTGCTCGAGTATGAGGATGAGTCAATATTGGCTACCACACACACACTAAGTCAAGCTTTGGATGAGTACAAACGTTTTATTTTCTTTTGATGTTGTTTGGATCTATCCAGAGCATTGTTTTAATTCGAACCTGAGGCATATGGCAAGCTGTTTAACGTGAAATTTGTTTATTTTGGATTGTTTAGATTAATGATTTGGTTGAGCTCCTAAGTTTTGTGTGTGTTATTTTGCTCGAGGACGAACAACGACTTTAGTTTGGGGGTGTTTGATAAGTGCAATTTTGTGCTCTTATTCGGGGCCATTTTACTAGGTTTTTGTGTCATTTTATTATTGTATTTTACTTAACTTATGCTACTTTTATCATATTTCAGTTTTGGACATGTTTTGAAGCAATTGGAAAAGAAAGAAGGATAAATGGGCTAATTGATGAAGCTTTGAGGACCAACATGCACATGGGGGGAAGTTGAAATATTACAATTGAAGTAAATTGATGAGGAGGACTAAGATGGAGGAAAGAATGAAGAAAAGGGCGAAAAAGAAACGTGAAGAAAATTTGGCCTGGGCAAGCTTCAACCCGTTTAGCCTGGGCTGCCGCCCGGAACGAAAATCTTCAACAGAAGCCAAAAACGATGCCTGGGCGAGCGCCCCATTTTGTACTGGGCGCTAGCCCAGGCCATTTCGGAAAAAAAATTCTGGTTTCCTAATTCGAATACAACTCTTATGGAAACAAGTCTTGGGGGTTATTTTAAAACCCTAGGGCCGTCCAAAAGGGGGAGGAGACATTACAACACAGAGAAAACTCAAGAATACATCAAGAAGAAGATTTTGGGGCAAGGATTTCACATCAAAACTACAAGAATTCTTGGATTTGCACCAAAATTGTGATTTTGGTGATGTCTTCTCTTACTTTAATTTTGTATTTTCTTATTTTCTCCATGTTAGGCTAGATCTATTAGTGCTAGGAGATCGATGAACCTTGTTATGTAACTTTGGATTTTAGTTTTACAATTATTGACAATTAAAACATGTTTTGAGGTTTGAATGACTTTTATTCACTTATTGTTTCCACAATTATTATGCATGCGATTGTGTGAGTGTAGTAGTCTATTTCATGCATTCGAGAGAAGGGGAGTGGACTTGACGAGGTATTTGTCATCGTAAGGTCCGATAGGGGATAGAGATATACCTCTATGCTTTGCGTAAATCTTTAAGTGATCATAAAAATACATGCATTCTTGTGAATTTACATTCGTCATAGAGATATAGTCGGGTGGTTTACATGAATAGGTCTAGCAAGTCTCGAGAGAGATTGATGGATAGGTTAGGATCATTGATTTGTCAAAATATCAAGCATGTTGTCAATATTGTATAGCTAGATTCCAAGGTGAACATTACATGGGGATTCGTAATCCTAGCACTCGTTTATTATTCATAAGAAACATTTACTTCGCATTTAAACTTTTAATTGCATTTAGTTAGTTGGTAAAATTTAGTTAAGTTGCGTATTTAATCTTTGTTTAGTTACAAATCTCTATATTTATCTCAAACAATTCATAGATTCGGTTAAGGTTTTGGCAATTAGAATTAAACTACATCAATCCTTGTGGGAACGATATTCGGAATTCTCAATTCCACTTTATTACTTGTTAACGAACCGTACACTTGCGGTGCTTTAAAACGAACAATTATTTTCGTGAACAACAGCTCTTGAATGTAGTGCAGTTTGCAATTTAGAAAATCTTCCTATCCTTAATGTCACATACAACATTTCTTTGTAATCCCATTTGATATCGACAAGTCAACTAACAACATATAAAAACCAATGTGCAAAATTTTTCGATTCATGGCTACAATGTGCACATATTGAGTCTTTGTTTTTTGCAGAGCATCCATGATAAGGAAAAGCCCAAAAAGAAATCTTAAAAAGAACAACTCGACGAGAAAAGGAAAATTCAACTTTACAAACCTTGTAAAAAAGGTCATATAAAGAAACACCAAATATTGATTTTCATATGTTATGAAATACCAATGAGTAATACTATTCATCACCATTGTGGTTACAAACATAGCCTATGTAGCATTAAATGATATGTGAAATTAAATAAGTCATTTAATTTCACTTTTCATTTAACCTATCATTTAAAGCCACGTAAACTGTGTTTGTAACCCAACTAGAGATGAATAACATTACTCAACGCCAATACCATTACCACCTGAAGAAAAAATCACCACAAATAAGCATCAACAATCATAGACTAAAATGGTTGGCATTTTCAGCAAGGGACAGTTAACTATGCTCAAAGGACTACAACATGAATTCAGAAATCACTCGCTGTGATAGCAATCAAAACTTGACCAGTATAATTTTCGAAGAATAATGTAGCACAAATACTACTTTTCGTTTGAATTGCGCAACCCAAATAAATTATACAAAATGATGTTTCAGTTCGGAATAAAACTCTTATTACCAAAGCACGAAACATGCAGGAATCAAGTAACTGAATCAAACAAAATAAGGGGTAGAAGAAGAAGATTACAAAAAATTATCCGATAATTACCTCCTTCATTTGATACCCACAGCTTCACTTCTTCAATTTCATCGATTTCATGAATTTGAGACCTTGTTGTTTTGGTGGCAATTGGGGATTTCAATTCAAATTTTTTCAATTCTCTGTGGCGAGGCGGGGACGTGCGTGTTTGGTGTTCATTCAATTGGGATTCTTGGGAATTGGAATGGAATGGGTGTGTGTTAGAGAAAATTACCATAAACAAGGTGTTTACTTTTGACTTTTAAAAAATCAGGTTTTTAGTTTATTTAATCAAAAATCAGGTTTTAATTTTACAATTAACATTAATAATAATATTTTTAAATTAAATCAAATATATACCCACCCTACTACCTACCCCCACCAACTTCATTTAAATATAAAACCCTAATCCATTCCATTCCATTTCATCTCTTCCACCTCTACCGCCGTCCCCACTGCCAACGTCTGCCCTCGCCACCGCCCGCCTCCTCTCCCCCTCCCCTTCTTCCCCCCATCCTCTGCTCCCCCCCATCCTCTGCTGCTGAACGGCAGCAACGTTGCTGCCGTTCAGCAACGTCGCAGGTAGTGCAGCTACCGCGACGCTGCTCACGGCATCGCAGGCAGCAGTGTCGCAGCTGCTGCGACGCTGCTGCCGTGCAACATCAGCTCAGTCGTTGCGCCGTTGCGTCGCAGCAGCAACGTCGCAGCATTTATTCACGGCGTGCTGCGGACGCTGCAGCGAGCCTTGAGCTGACAGGCCGTCGCGATGAGCTGCCGGATCGAGATCCAGATCCGGATCTTGTTTTTGTTTTTGTTTTTTTTTTCCTACTACCAGATCTTGAGTTTTTGATTTATGGTGATATTGGGTTTTTATTGATTCTCAAATATTGTTGGTGATTTGCACATTGTGATTTTTTTTTAAAATGAAAATGCTTAGGTGGTGGTCGGGCTGGTGGTGGTGATTTTGTAGTGGTTTCTCAGTTATGGTGTGACGGATCTGTCTGTGTGGTTGGTTGTCGACAGATCTCTGTGTTGTTGGTTGTCGACGGTGTTATCGGTGGTCGGGCTGGTGGTGGTTTTTTTTTTTTTTGGTCCGTGACCTAGCTATTTTTGGTGTCTGTGACCTAGATATTGAACTGTGGTTGTCTTGTTTTGTGTCTGTGACCTAGGTGGTCGTCCGTGACTCACTCTGAAACAGAGTCGTGACATGTAAAAGTTACCATTTTTTTCAACCTGTGACCTAGGTGGGTGTCTGTGACCTCGAAATTGTGACTGTGACTCACTGAAATTGATAATTTGTAACTTAAAACAGGAATCTGTGACCTTAATTTTTTTCATCTGTGACCTCGAAATAATCTGTGACCTATAAAATTTTAAATCTGTGACCTCTAAATAATCTGCGATCTACAAATTTTATTATCTGTGACCTCGAAATAACCCGTGACCTACAAATTTCTTGATCCGTGACCTCGAAAAAGTCGCCGGATCGGAGCAGTCACCGGTCGCCAGATCGGAGCAGTCACCGGTCTCCGGAGTAGTAGCCAAAGAAATGGTGGTGGTGTAGGTGGGGTGAGGTGGAGTGGGTGGGGTGATTTTATTATATTACAGTTAAATATTTAATTTAATATAATAATTATGAAATGTAATTAATTAATTTAAGAAAAACCTGATTTTTGTAATTTTAAACTGTTGGGCCTGATTTTTAATTTTAGAATAGTAAACACCTGACCCATAAACTTTTCCCTGTGTGTTATGTAAATTGGCATCCTTCTATCTTTTGGGCCAATTATTTGGCCCACTTTCCTTTTTTTTTTAAAGTTACATTTAGTAACTGGGCTGCTAAAAAATATTGGAGAGGCCCAAAGTCCAGTAGATGCCTGTACTTGGCCTTCATTGGGTCCGCCCTTGCTTGTCACTGTATGAAAGGAACCATCCCTCGTTGCAGTTCAAACCTTTCTTCGTAAAAGAATGGCAAACAAATAAGACAAGGCAGAATCAACGTAGAAAAGTGCAACAATGAGCAGAGCAACTGGAACAAGAGTTAAGCTGGGGCGGATCTAGGCCCGGGCTACAGCCCGTGCTCGCCCAAGCCCAGATCTAGTTGCCTCTCCTACTTTTTTTTTTTGGTTTAGCCCACTAGTAATATGTCCAGCCCGTGTCAAAATTTTTTTTTTTTTTTTTTTTTTTGAAGAGCTCATTTTAGTTTTGGCTCAATCAAATTAACACAATCAAATTATCAAACAACCCTTACCCACAGAATCCCCATTTCTATCAAGGGAAAATTAGGGAAAACCAGGCATTAAGTATCTCCTTTTTAAAAATCAGGTTTTCACATTTTTTTTAATTTATCAGGTTTTTTATCTTTTTAATTAAATAATTAACTCTTTGAAACCTAATTTATCATTTTATCCCCCACAACCCTCCCCCTCGTTTCTCTCTCTCTCTCACTCTCACTCTCATCGCCGTCTCCTCCCTCACTCTCACCATCGTCGCGGTGGCCGCCACCTCCATTTCTCTCCCCCTCCCTCCCTATGAAGCTACTGCCGTTCACCTACTGCAGCGACGCTGCTGTGGGTGTGCAGCTGCGGCAAAGAACGACGCCGTTGCTCTAGGTGTCGGGCTCAAAGATCGCGACGCTAACGCACCCACAGCGGCCGGCTGCTGCTGCGATTTACACCGGGTCGCCGTCGATTAAGAATAGCTTTGTGATAAATTAGTAATGAATTTGTGAAATTGTGATAACTAAGGAGGAGATTTGTGTAAATTAAGAACAGCACCAGGTCATCGTCGATTAATGGAGCTCCTAAAACCCACTTCCATGGCCTTCGCAGGTGCGTTCTCTCCCTCACCCACTTTTCCCCCCAATTTAGCCTCACCCACTTCCAGGTCCCAGTGGGTGTTAGATAGTGGTGCAACCCACCATATTACATCTTCACCCCTCAAGAATTTAAATGCTTCTACTCATTATTTAATGTTGAAATTTTGATTCAAAGGCGGTGGTGGATCTGCTGTAGGTGTGGCTGTGAATGGGGCGTGTGGTGGATCTACTGTGGGTGTGGTGTAAGAAGTCGTGTGGCTATCTGTGTGGTGGAACTATTGTGGCGATGGTTGTGTGGTGTTGTGGCGGTGATGGTTACGTGAATCTAATATTTTTTGTGGTGGTTGGGATGTCGACTGTGGTGGCGGCGGCGGTTGTAGGTGTCTGTGACCTAGGTGCGTGTCTGTGACCTAGGAATTGTAACTGTGACTCGAGTTGCGACAAGTAAAAGTTTTGATTTTTTTTCAATCTGTGACCTGTGCGGGTGTCCGTGACCTAAAAATTGGGACCGTGACTCGCTGAAATAGAGCTGTGACCCGTAAAAGTTTTGAATTTTTTTTAATCTATGACCTATGAAAAATTACCCGTGACCTTAAAATTCTTGATTTGTGACCCATGAAGTTAACTGTGACTTATAAATTTTTTTATCTGTGACCTCAAAATAATCCGAGACCAATTAATTTGATAAGCTGTGACCTGAAATTAATTTTTAACTAATTAATAAGATATACGCTATCAAATTACACAATTAAATATTTAATTAATTAATAAAAAGTAGAAACCTGATTTTTACAATTTTAAAGTTTAGCACCTAATTTTTTAAAATGGCAAACTAAACACCTGAGCCATAAACTTTTCCCTTCTATCAAAGTATCAAACCCAGTTAACTGTTACCCACAGATTCCCTGGCTTCTTTCTTCCCGACTTCCCCCCAATTGTTGCCACTCGTCCGACTCATTCACGACTCACGAGTCCAATCCATACTCCATAGCTAGCAGCCCAGCACTGTTCACACGACTCACATGGTATGTTATGTATTTTGTGGCTTGAAATTGGGGCTTTTTAGGGTTTTCGATTTATTAGCCATTTAGTGCTTGAAATTGGGGCTTTTTAGGGGATAGTGCTTCTAAATGTTTAATTGGCTTGAAAGTTGTTGTTTGATGTTTTATGTGATCTCGTTGATGAACAAATTATGATGACGAGTCTAATTATCCATTCTTTCTAAAATCATGACGACGAATCGAGGCATTTGTCTGAGAGGAAGACGAAATCAAATTCAACCTTTTATTATGATTTTTATTGATTAAATAGGAGGTTGTGGGCATAATGATGATGAATACAAATTGTTCTGAATTTTTGTTGATTGATTGAGTTATATAATAACCTCCTACTCATTCTGAATGTAATGTTGGAATGTCCCCTTCAATTACTGAATTTGCATATTCGGGTTAGAACCTTTTAGATTTTGATTTGTTAGTTGAATAACGCCAAGGATCTGTTTTTGATTTCAAATCAATTGCTTGATGAATTTTCTTTTGAAATTCTTTTGAGAAAAGTATCTCTGTAGAATTATATAATTGTTGAGAATTAATTACTAGATCCATATAATTATTTTATTGTTAATCTAATGTAGAATTCTTTCTAAAAATTGATGTAGAAAAAGTTTTTTCTAAAATCTATTGCGGAATTCTTATTCATTGTCAACAGGGAATTTTGTCAAGTGTCAACATGATTAATTCCACAAGCACATAGGAAAAGCAAAAGCTTGAATACACCCAGTAAGTCAAGTTGCTCATTTCACTGCTTATTACCTTGCCGACAAAATATTGAATTGAATGTTTTCGCCTACTTGTATAAGTTGTTTTATCGAAATATTGTCTTATTAGCATAATGATTGTTGTTATTGCATTGCCAGCATAATGTATTATTTTTTATTTTTTGTCGCCTTGCTGGCTTACTAAATTATATGTTGATTGTCGTTAGAGCAATATTATTTATGATTGTCGTTAGAGCAATATCATTTTTTTTGTTAAATGGATTTTACTTTAATTTATATATGAATTTATTATATGAGGCGTGCACCTCAAATTTAGTGGCGTGAGCCACATATTTTTAATCTAAAAAATACCGCCTCGAGGCATACTACATCTGCCTCAAGACGCGCATCACTATCGCGTTTTTAAACCATGATTATATCGGCTTTTAAATTTTAGCCCGTGCGCGAAAAATTTCTGGATCCGCCCCTGGAGTTAAGAGTGGTAGTCTTCAGCTGCAGAAAATAGAAAGAACTCAATTTTGTTGATGCATGGGCATAAAAGATTAAACTCATAATTCAAACTTCAAATTGAACATTCCACAAACACCTATAACCTGCCTTCGACTAGACAAAGTCATAAATGTGTATAACAATTTTATACTGAGCATACTTATAGTCAATTCACTAACTAAAAAACTTCAAGTCCTGTTACAAAACTTTTAAGCCGCTTAGTTTCACTAGTCTCAAAATGTACACCACAATAAAAGATACTAACCGTGCTTCGATAGTTCGTCCATTCTATGTACTTTCAATTGGCTTGGCTGTTCAATGAGAAATACAAGTAAAGTTCTAACAGCCCTGCAAAAAAGTATCTTCAGCATGTAAGTTACTATTCACATTTCCAGCTTCAGGAAAAGAAAGGCCTTTTACGAATCTGATCCAAGTTCAAAATTGTTGTTATATCTCCATATCTATAAGATACAAGATAGATTCTTTCATCATATTTAACCAAAAGGCTCTATATCAGAATCGCTATTAAAGGAGTTATGATAATTTCCTCTTGCAGATGCAAAACATTTTGTGCCAGAATGCCTTTGAAGATGATATTGGATATGTTAGAATTTGAGTGTGACTCGAATTCCTTATTTGAAGTATTGAAGAATTCTAATTGTAGTGAACATCAAGAAGAATTCAAGTTTGGAATGTTATTGGAGACCTATATCAAGTTGAAGTTCCATTTTGGACGCCCACTGGGAGTTGAAAATTGATATTAGACTTGAAGAAGAGTTCGGAATGGAGAAAAACACTTTGGAAGCATGTTTTAAAATATTAACCCGAAACCTAGTGCCTGAGCGGTGCTACAGTAACCTGATCACGATTTTTCTCTCCTACTTCATTTTGGATTCGATTTTTTGGTATCATACTTCATCAACAACTCTATCAAAAGGGTTTGAACGTCCCCTACATGTGATCTATAAATACTAGGCTCTTCTATACAATTTTTGTAACAATTAATGTGAGAAAATAGATTACCAGAATTGTAGGATCTATTGTAATTTTCTCTCTTCTCTATTATTTTTGAATCAATAAAATCTCTTAATTCCTCTACCATATTCTTGTCTTCTTTATTCTTTTTTTTGATCAAATACTTCATTATTATTTGTAATATAACTTCAAAATCTCAATCCGGTGATTAGCGTTACAACAAGTGGTATCAATCATAACAAGTGGTATCAGTGCCAAGGTTCAGCAATTCCGCAAGAGTGCAGTGTTTGATTTGTTCGAAGTTTTGTTTTCGTGATGGCTTCCATGAAGTATGACATTCCGCTTTTAGATTGAAGCATTAGATTTTCGCTATGGAAGGTTAAGATGCTGCAGTGCTCGCACAACTTGCTGGGTACTAATAGGATGCCAACAACTTTGAGCACGGAAGAGAAATTACGGAAGGACACAAATGCAGTTTTTTACATTCATCTTCATTTATCAAATTCCATTCTTCAGAATGTTTTGAAGGAGAGGTCAGTAGCTACTTTATGGTTGAAGTTGGAGTAATTATGCATGACCAAGAGTCTTACAAGAAATTGCATCTCAAATATCGGTTATACTCTCATCGCATGGCAGAAGGATGATCATTGGAAAATCACCTGACTGTATTTAAGGAGATCGTCGTTGGTTTAAAAACATTGGAAGTTAAGTATGATGAAGAAGATTTGACTTTGATCCTATTGTGTTCATTTCCCGTTTCTCTTTCTTCGTTTAGAGACACGATTTTATATAGTCGTGATACTCTCACCATTGAGGAGGTTTATGATGCTTTGTTTTCAAAAGAGAAGATGAAGCATCTGGTTTATGAGACTAGAGATGGAGAATGCGTGGTTGCTCATGGTGGTTCTGGAAGGGGAAGATCGAAATCTAAATTCAATAATCAAATTTATAACTACTGCAAGAAGAAAGGCCACTTGAAGAAGGATTGCTACAAGTTGCAGAATAAAGAAAAGATGGCTGCAAGCAGACATTTAGATACTTCAGGAGAAGCAGACCTCGCGAAGAACATTGATGGAGATCTCTTGGCTATTTCTAACGTCGAATCTAAATCAGGTGATGATTGGATTCTGAATTCAGCGTGTGTGTTTCATATGTGTCCTAATAAGGACTTGTTTACTACATATGAAACTGTTTTCAAAGGTGTCGTGGTTATGAGAAACAACGCACCTTGTCGGGTTACTGGAATTAGTACGGTCAGATTGAAGCTTTTGGATAGAACAATTAGAACACTTGGCCAGGTTCGACATGTTCCAAATTTGAAAAAGAATCTCATGTTTTTGTCTATCCTTGATTCAAAAGGTTATGAATTCTTTGGTGGACGTGGAGCTTTGAATGTTTGTAAGGGTGCCCAAGTTATATTGGAAAGAAAACAAAGGTTTCATTTATATATCTTGTAGGGTCTTGCAGAATTTGAAAGAGTCAATCAGCACATGTTTAGTACCGTAGTGGACATTCAGTTTGGTATAATACCTTTAGCAGCTCATAAAGGGTCAGATTTGAAGAATACTCAGTGGAGTTTTGAAGACATGAATAATACTGCTTTGCCACCATCACTTATAGTGCCATTGCATTCCAGTTGCTAAAGTTAGTGGAACAATGTATGCGGATGTTGATTTTGTTGAGCATGCTTTAAGTGAAGAAAAATGTGTTCAATCTAGCAATGAGCCTTCATTAGAAGCATTTGGTAATGATTCTACTTTGGGGTGTGTTATAGCCCATTTTGGTTAATTCAAAATCATTATGATTTTTTGGAATCTGAGGTAATTCTGCAGGAAGAGGTAGAGTATCTTGTGTTTGTTTGAAGAAATTAATTTTTTGGTTATTGTTGAAGAAGCCGTTCATTCCTTGGTGGAATTCGTGTCAAGGTGGAGATTGTTAGAATTTGGGTGTGACCCGAATTTCTTGTTTGAAGTATTGAAAAATTCTAATTGTAGTGAACGTCAAGAATAATTCAACTTTGGAATACTATTAGAGTTCTATATCAAGTTGAAGTTCTATTTTGGATGCTCATTGGGAGTTGGAAATTAATATTAGACTAGAAGAAGAGTTCGAAATTGAGAAAAACACTTTGGAAGCATGTTTTGAAATATTAACTCGAAACCTAGCGCCTGAGCGCTGCTACGGTAGTGCCTGAGTGCTACAGTAACCTGATCGTGATTTTTCTCTCCTACTTCGTTTTGGACTCGATCTTTTGGCATCCTACTTCATAAACAACTCTACCAAAAGGGTTTGAACGTCCCCTACATGTTCCATATAAATATTAGGCTCTTCTATACAATTCTTGTAATAATTATATGCGAGAAAATAAATTACTAGAATTATAGGATCTATTGTAATTTTCTTTCTTATTTATCATTCTTGAATCAATAAAATCTCTTAATTTCTCTGCCATATTCTTGTCTTCTTTATTCTTTTACTTGATCAAATATTTCATTAAAATTTTCCATATAACTTTAATATCTCAATTCGGTGATTGGCGTCACAACATGTGGTATCAATCCTAATGGGATCCTTACACCAGGAATTTGCTCAGCAAAAAGTTTCAAGCACAAAAGCAGAAATTTGTACAATTTAATCAAGAGTCGGACACCATTTCGACATTTATTAAACCCACACTCGCTAGGATTATGATTCTGGAAGGGCACCTTAGGAGAGTTGACACCTAAAGAGTAAATAAAACCAAAACCAAAACTTCAATAACTAAAATGAAGAATAGAATCATGCATATTTGTCAAATGTCAATTGAATTGGACCCAACCTCTTGACTTTTTCTTGGATTTGGTCCACTAACCCTTTTTAACCAATTTCCATTTATAATAGAGACAAACACTCACCCATCTCTCTTGCACTCATTTTATTCCGTTACTTAACCGTTGGAGTGCTAATAGTCGTTGAACTTTTCTTCAAGTAAATGACATTTGCACCATAACAGTGTGTTTCATCATACAAGTGATACCTAGGTGGATGAGGTGGTGGATGGGATTCTATTGACCACTCGATCATACAAATTTTAAGGTCAATAATAGATGAGTGAGTCGGTGCTGGGTTGGTAGGGGTGTGGTGTGGTGGAACTGTAGACAATGCCACTCCGTTCCCATGCTGCCATGAGGAAGCTGGATTGGACTATTTTTTTCTGGCAGGAAAAAAAAAATCTCATTTTTGTTATTCCATCGGGTTAGTGAATAATTGGTCGTTATTTAAAAACGTAATTGTACTATGATACAATATTGACAACAAATTTTCCTTTAGTTAGCCCCTATTTGATAGAAATTAAAATAAGTTTTTTAGTAGATTTCGATAAAAAATGATGAAATGTGTTATTGAAAAGTTACGGCTCCATAAAATGTGTAGATTAAATTAATTGTTATCTTTGACTTGAAATTCTAATTGGATTTTAATCCAAACCAACATGAGCTTAATGTTATTTGTGTTGATAAATTTAATTCTACGCCAAAGCCGTAAATCTTAAACTATACGCAGACTTTTATACGAAAAATGTATTTTTTTTTCCGAATTCAAAGACTTTTTAATATGTTTCTTTTCATTGTCAAAAAGCAAAATCCCATGTTATAACTAAAATTTAGTACAACCACGAACAACATAAATCATGTCTGAAACAAACCACTCCAAAACGACATCAAACAGTACTAGGTGGGATTGCCAATTTATTTGTGTAGTTCTCACAAAGATCAATATAAAAATTAAATCATTCATAGCCAACGATATGTAACAAATCAACTTCAATATGAAGACTCTTTCCATCCCCCGCAGTTTTCTTCTTGGGCATCAAACATCTCTTCACGGCCTTCCTGCAAACATCACGACAATAGGAAAAGAGAATGAAACATATGGACCGATTCAAGTTTTACATGGGGAGGTTTATAGGAACTTTCATTTTCATCCCTTCATCCCACGCCAAACAAGAATTGAATTTTTTTGTCGTAAATGTTGTAAGAATGAGTTTAATGGCTATGGTGAAACTTGGAATTCTTTGTAGTTTAAACTGATATTCGCACGCTAAGTGGGGATGTTTAAGTACTTCGTGCTTTTTCGTGTATATCTGTTTCTTTGATTTTGGAGTTTTCGATATAAATTCTCATGTTCTCTATTTCTCGTATGATTATAAAGTGAATCTTGAAACCCCAAATGAAGATAGAGATCTCTCTCTATATATTGGCTTTTTTTGCGGAAAATACATTACTTCACATGTAGAAAACTGAAATGCAGGAAGTTGAAGTTGTGACTTGCCTCGGGTGTGAATCTTAGCCCCACTCTGATCTCACCACAATATTCTTCGTCTTTAACCACATTGTATGCTGTTGGGGGTATGCTTCCTTCAGTAAAAAGTCCCTCAAGTGGAATCCTGTATGAAGATTGTTAAACAACAAAATCAGATTCGGAAATTTTTCCGACCTCAATGGCTCAAAACTTGGATATACGGGTCCATTTGGCAAGGACTTCTGCTTAGGTCAAATTCCTTTAAAAACTATTTTAGCCTGATAAAGCACTTACAGAAAAATTATTCAAATATGTTTAAAAAAATGGCTTCTTAGTATCGAAAACAGCTTTTTGATTTTTTAAAAGTCCTGCCAAACAGGCCCATAATGATACATCATCGACAAGATTTTGATTTCTTGTGAAGGGGCAAATATCACATTCTTATATGTCTTTATTCCTTAATCTAATCGATTTCAGTGGAGTCTAGTCAAACATACTGAAACATGCCATTAATGATTACTTACTTGGCCTCCCCGACAAAGTCGTCATCCGAGGTGTTATCGCTGTCCATAATCTTGATCGATAATTCAGGAACATCATCGGAAAGAGCAAACACAAAAGTCTCATTCCATTCCGGATCGGATCCCTTTCCTGCAAATTTTTTAAAATCATTTCTTGTTCGAAATTTATGTAATAAAAATCTCGCTGAATTGGCTCAACCTGATGCAACACTGCTTTTGTGCTCTTGAGTACGACAGGTGATGATCACATAGGGATCCATATTACCTGATCAGAAATCATCAAATCAATTGAATCACACGATCTTCATAAATTTAATCGATCGATTCTAAAATATAGATCTAAAATGATTAATTCAAAGTTCAAACAGATTGACATAATTTAAATCAATAAAGTCAAGGCATCTAAAGATCATAAAAAAAGAAAAGAAGAGAAGATCAGTTAATTGCAAGTAAACCTCCGTCAAAGGAGAATTTCAATGGAAACTTACTGAGAAAATCGGTGTTCTCGAGGCCTTTGGCAGAGACAAGGAGGACTTCAAGAGTTCCTCGTACCATTTTCTCTGAGATAAGAATGAAATTTTCTGATTTTCCGAGAAAAATGCAGATCTTCAAAAGGACGTTAGGACAGCGATATTCTGAGTTGAAACTGAAGAGACACTCTATTTATGCACTGCCAATTATAAACCGGCCGGTCTGCATGAGGTCGAACCAAAAGAAACCAAATGTGTTGCTTTTCCAATCAAATATTGACACTTCTTTTTTTGAGGGTTCAAAATTTAGTACTGTAAAATTTTTCACCTTTTTAATAGGTTTAAGTTATGTTTCATCGAAATTTTAACCCTCGAAAAATATAGATGTATAAACATTTGAGCGGGAATAGCTAAGGGAATAATAAATATAACTTGACTCAAGCCGTGACGAATTTAAGGGGACTAGGCTGATCCAATCCCCCAACCCATTTACATTTTCGAGGGTAAATTTTTTTTTTTTTTTTATCTGATCCTAAATTCGTTACTGGACTTGAATTGAACCTAATTGAGACACACCTAGAATGGATCGTACAATGCCTTGTCAAATAAATCTTGAAATTGACGGTAAGTGAGTTATTGAAAATCTTTGAGAGCATATACTCTTGAAATTAGAAAATCAAATTGTAAAAAAGAAGAAGATAATCAGAACATTTATTAGTGACTTTTTAAATACAAGATTGGCTTTATTTTAGACATCTATAAAACAATAGCTCCAAATTTTCTATAATTTTCTCTAAAGTTTATTTTGAATTACACTACAAAATAATCAAAACTTCAGAGAGAAACTTTTTTTTTTTTTTTAAATTGAAAGAAAAACTCACGAAGTCAATGATTAGGCACGTGGATGGTCGGTGAGACGTTGATTTATTGATTTGTGAGGGAGTAATGATAGGGGCATATGGCTGACGTCAGCATGCAAATTATTAGGGATAAATAATAATAATAATAATAACAAAGTATGGCGGGTCTGTGACGTTTTGAGTTTATTTGAATCTCAATTTTGATGGCCCAACTTAACCTAAGGTCCATCCAAGCAGATTATAATTTCAAGTGAAAATTACAAGAACCTAGAGATTTGAAGATCTCAATTCATAAATCACAAGTTATGTTTACTAATTCAAAAATCATAGGTTTTTTTAATTAATTAATATATATATAAAATAATTATTTTTACTAAATATAAGAACATCACCAAAAGACTTTTTAAATATGAAATGCTCTATATTTTAAATAGTCAACTTTGGGTCGATTTTTGTCCCAATCCAATACGATCGGTTTGATTGAAATTCAACCCAACCCAACCCACGAAAAAATTGAAACTCAACCCAACCCAACCCAACCCAACCTAACCAAATGTCGGTTGGGTTGGGTCGGTTTGGTCGAGTTGGAACAACCTTTCAACAAATATTAAAGTTCCAAAATTCTGATTTTTTTTCTACCAAAATACTAAATATAAAGTAACATTAATAGTCTTTCAATATCAATAAATTTCATATTTGATAACACATAACATATTTGACATTTACATAATGTAAACATCACTAAAGAAACTCTTGAATATACCTGAAAACGTGCAAAATAGAGGAGTAACTCAGATACACATGCTGAATTTTTCATTTTGATAATTATAATTTTGTAATCACAAAATGAAGACAAAGAACTCCTAATTTTGTAAATGCTCCCAATAGTGTATATTTTTCTGTGTATATAGCAACTCTAAATCTCTAATTACAACTACTAGAAATACATTTCAAGCTTATTTCCACTGGAGTTATTTAAGATTTAGGGTTTAGACATACAATTTCAGCGGGCCCATTACAATGCAGCGTCATGAATTCATTACGCCCATGTGTAATTACGCACTTCTGCGTCGAATAAATCCAATTACTAACTTATTTCATATATGTATTCCCGCACACAAGATGTAAACAAATGAAGCACAAAAGAAGTAGCAGATTTTTTATTAAAATTTTGCTAACAAAATGACATAAATCGAGAAGGAAACTCACCAGTTCAACCCTATAAACCAGAAATTGAAACGAGATCTAGAATCCCCCTCTCACTCTATCTTCATGAGTCCTAAAATCGATAATTTGAAAGGAGAAAATGAAGGGAGTCGGAGAAAATGAGGACTTGAGTGAAAAGTCGGGTTTGATTTGGTTTTAAGTTATTATTATTATTTTTTTTAATATGATGGATGGGTCGGGTCGGGTCGGGTTTTTTGGTATAACCCGCAACTCGATCCAACCCGACCCACCTTCAACGTCCCAAATCCGAACCCAACCAAAAAAATGAAAAAAAATCGACCCAACCCGATTGGTTTGGGTTGGGTCGGGCCGGTTGTGTGGTTTTTTGCCCACCCCTACTCTTGAATATACTCTGACAATTCAAAAATTAATTAATAACTTTTTATCTGTATATTCTCTCTTCTCTTACTCTCTTTCTATCCTCCCGTTGGTATTGAGGGGCGATACACGACGCGGGGATCTTTGGAAAGGATCGACACACTAGTATTGTACGGTGCAGTTGAAGATGTTGCTAAACCCAAACAACAGCGGGGCACAAATCGACTGTGGATTGGGGCAACGCTTTGTGCTCGACATTGTAAGTCTGGGGTCCTTTCCTCCATTTTTTCTTTAGTCACGGGTGGTTATGTTTGTCTTGTTGGTTGTGGTTGTTGGTTGTTGGGTGGTGTTTAGTTGGGTGGTTGTGGTTGTGTGAGATTCTGATGGGTACATGTTGTGAAGTGGTAGTGATGGCAAGTAGTATTCCATGGAGATCGAGGACAAAGTAGATCGCAGAAGAGCTCGCTTTTGGGGATTGACGGATCAAGAACTACCTGCAGATCTGATATCAATGCTTTCGATCTCGTCTCACTAAGACTGTAACATGGAGGAGGTGGTGGTAGGTGTGGGTTATCTGGTGGTTTTGGATTAAGGTATAGTTGGTGGTGCAATATAGGTAGAGATGGTGTTTGGTATAGATTGGTTTGTGGTGCAAGCGGCGGTGATGATGGTGGTGCATTATAGGCGGAGAAGGCAATGGTGCATTGTAGATGGTGATGGTGGTGCACTATAGGTGGAGAAGGCAATGGTGCATTGTAGGTTGTGGCGGTGGCAGTAATGGTGTGGTGGTAGTGACGGTGTCGGCTATGGCTATGGAGTGGAACGATGTGATCAACTATTTCGGTGTAACCAATAAGTATTATGTGACGTATAAAATTTTTTTTATTTGTAACCAATTAATATGTGACAAATAAATAATGTGTGGCCTAAAATTTTGTTAAGTTATGATCAATAATTTGATAATTTGTGACCATGAAATAAGTTGACTTATAAAATTTGTGATGTATGACCAATGAATAATGTGACCTATTAATTTAATAAATTTGTAACCGAGAAATAAGTTATGGTATAAAAAATTTATGATTTTTGATCGAGAAATAAATTGTGTCCCATAAATTTTTTTATTTGTGAATGAGAATTAATTCGTCAGCTATAAAAAATTTTAATTGTGATCGAGAAAAAAATTATAACCAATTAATTTGATAATTTGTTACAAAATTATATGAAATTGTGACATTCATATATTTAATTAATGAAATATATATTTAATTAATTATTTTATAAATAAAATTTAATAATATATGATTTTTGAAATTTTATTTCGTAGTTTTGAAATGCGTCATAGTTAAAATCTTGTCATGGCCCAATCTAATCTTGGCCAAAACTAACTATAAGAATTAGTTTCAACGAGCACCGTTCATGGTTTCAACCAAAGGATGAAAGGGGTCAATTTAGCCCATGTTTGTCTCTTACTTTTTCATAACTCTTTTCTCTACATACTCATGTTTAATTATACACTCACACAATAAAATATTTAACAAATAAACCGATTTTTTTTTCTACTTTTTAACAATACATTCTCGAAAAATTTACTATTAAAAACAATATATATATATTTTTAAAATGACCTCAGGGGCTTAGGCTCCTTCACTTTATAGCCCAGGTACTACGAGCCCTCTGTTTCACGTATCTAATTGCTCGTGACGTCAACTTTGTTAACCTCGGCTAAATAGACAACAAATGGAAACATGTGTAACTTATCATGGGAAACTCAAATTGCAATATGTAAAGTGTGATGCTAAGAACTCTGGTCTAAGTTGGTGGAGTTCAATAAGGTCAAGTTCTCGGACTAGGAAAAAATTAATAGATCTTTGGGCCTTGATTATCAAGGAATAGAGAGTTTAACAAATAAAGCTCAAGAGGTTCAAGACCTCTTCAAGGTATAATATCAAGAATGCTCATTGAATGAGCAATTGGTAAGAAAGAAATAGATGAATCCTTCTAGGACTCAATTCAATTATATTTTTAATGGTATATCATTTTTCTTGTAGAAATTGAAAGTACCAATTTTTCTCGTTTTCTTTCCAATTTCGATCACGTTCAAGAAGTTAATCCTAAAACGCGAAATTGAACCGAAATCATTAATAATCAGCATCAAAAGGCTCAATATACTAATAAAAGATTGCACTTATCAGAGTGACTTGATTACTATTGAATATAAGTTCGATGATCCAATTAAGGGCAATTGAAGTCAAGTGACCAACTTGTCAGTGGGGTGAAAATTCAGTGACCTCCCGTGCAATTACCCAATATAGTAAGTTAAACATAATTTAAACAATTCTTAAAAATCTAAATTTTTACATTTATTCTAAGTTCTAATAGAATGACTCACATGTAAGAAGGTTTTTTTTTTTTTTTTTTGTTTTTGAAAATTCTTTCAATAAATTCTTCCCATGCAACCAGGTGAAATATTTTAATTCTTGAATCCTCAACAAGGTCTCAGTCAAATGAAGTCCAAATTATTGGAAATAAGGTTTCCCGTAAAACAACCTTTAAATGGACTTTCCCTAGATGTCATCCAAACACCACATCCTTGTGCTTTTAAGCTAAGCCGAACATGCTATATTCACATTCGAGGCATTCACGATGTATGCACATCCTTGTGCTTTTCCCTTGTTTTTTTTGTTCTATATTCACATTCACGATATCCTTTGTTATATATCTATCGTCCTCAATAAAAAGAAAGGATCTTTCGAGGCATAAAGCCTTTTTGAGAATAAATTTTAATTGCCTTTCCAAACAAACTGAAAGATATTTCTTCATATAGAATAGACATGGATACAAGTTTTTCTTAACGGATTTTTATTTTATATTTATCTGAAAACCTTATAGTATTTGCACTTTATTCAAGCCAAGTTGAGTCTTCCATAGAAGAACTCAAATTATTTGTTATAATTATTTTTAGTTATTTTATTACAGTGAAATGGTGTCTTCGAGGGTAAAAGACCACTCGATAATTGGTTCCTCCTGGACAAGTAAATGTGCTGGTTTGATCATTTTTAGGGTAACTATATGCATCGCGGCAAAGAACCTAGAATAGTTTCTCTGAACAGCTCCCGGTATTGCAACAGTATTGGTTGCTCTTGAACACCATGCATGCGTTGTTGCAGCCACCAGGTGCTCTCAACTCATTTGGGCATTGACCATTGATGTCGGCGATGCAGTGGATTCACTGGCTGCACCCGTTGGACGTGAGACTAAATTCCATTGGCACGTTGAATCATCAACAGGAGATATATCGAAGAAGTCCAAGTTATTGTACTGGTTGAAGGCATATTTGGCTAGGGTGTCAAGTGGTGCACCATAGCCTTGACACTGATACAGTCCATTGCAGTTCCTTGTTTGATACCGACCACGACCGGACCTGTCGAAGCTGCAACATGTTCAAGCCAAAATTCGAGACGCTGTAGTGCCTGCAGCAACATTGATTCTCCAAATTTGGCCACTGCGAAGCTATCTGCTTCCATGGGGTACGGCAGCAACCCAGGCTGTGAACGGACAATTGTTACGAATATCGAATGTGGCTACATTGGTGCAATGGAATAAAATTGCATAAAGAGAGAGAACGAAAATGGAAATGGAGATTGATATGAAGGAGTCCATATTTAGAAGGAAGGACGTTATGCACATTAGGAGAAGAATTTACTTAGGTATATTTATAGAGTGAGCATGTAGAAAAAATGATAAATTTGGTGGAAATTAGTTCAAATATAATTAATGAACTGGTAGAAGTCTTGGTCAAGTAACATATCAACATAAGAACTCACTTGTTTCATATTAATGGAGGAGTGGAATGTGCCGGCTAGTGGAGTCCTTGGCACCCACAGAACTTTGGGTAATTTTTTTATTTTTAGCTTTCCCCTTTCTTAATCCATTTAATTTAGACTTTTATTCCTGATTTTGTTCAACTAAAAAGGTAAATAAAAATATAAATCAATTAATTTTATCTACACATTTCATAGGATCCATAATTTTTATCAAAATTTCAACCCCTTATTTAATTAACTTTTATCAAAAATTACAAAAAAAAAAAAAAAAAAAAAAGCTAAACCAGGGGCTTAGTTTGTATTATTACTTTGTTAGAACTGTAGTTATTGTTAGAATTAATTTAGGCCTATTTGATTTGATTTTGAATTTGATGTGGACATGTTTAATTACACAAGTTGTTTAATAACAATTTCAGGATTGTAATTCGATAGAACTTACAAGTTATTTGTATAGTGAATTTACTTTGTTTATGAGGTAGAAAGTTATTGAGAAATTTTTTAAATGGGTATTTTTCTATAATAGAATTGACGGCGCAATCAAAAAATGTATTTGATAGTTTGGTTGTCTATATCGAAAAAGATGTATTTGATAAAGTTGTAAATGATGACATTATATATGTTGCATTTCAAAGTATGAAAACCCTAGGAGAACCCTAATTAATTTGTGCTCCCATTAAACTTACTTCCTGACTCAGCCACTATTATATATTTTATAATTTTCTAACGATACTATTCCAAAATGGTGGAAGCCTTTGTCAAGAAATTGCTATTTCCTTTCCACAACATAGGAATATTAATTAGATTTTAAATGGCCGACATATTTAAGTCAAATTTTAGCACTAAATGAATGCGCATGGTATTATTTTCCAGGGATGTAATATAAAATATCTGAAAAGAAGAAAAATTGTAAATTAACCCAAAGGAATATCGATGTGTGATAATGATCCTAAAGAATATTTCACAATACGCATGTTATGTTAGAAAATATTATTCAAAACTGATAAAAAAATGAATGTGGAATGAAAATCATTCTTGGAGGCCAAATTTTGGTCTATGCGGTTGCATAGGTCAAGGCATGGATTTAATCCCTGCCGTTGAGATAACTATGCAAAAGTATGCGACCGCATAAAAGGCCAATATAGTCGTTGGTGACCGTTTTGTTCAAATTTTTTGTGGCTTTTGGAGGGTTTTTGGCACCACTTCGTATATTAATGTTTCATGGTTATATATAGGTGGTTTGTGATCATTAAAAACATTATTGAAAACACACAAAAATCATAACCATATTTAAGAACAAAAAGATCATTCCAAAACAAAAAGAATTCACATTTTCTTCATCATATTCAAACCCTTCTTTAGGTTCTTCAAGTTTTGGGGATTGCACTTTATGCTTGAGTGTTTAAACTTTACAAGGCTTGTTTAATCCTTCAAACTTGTTGCCGGAAAACCTTAAAGCATCATTTTCAATCCGTGAGGGGGCAAATATAGTTTGAAGACAGCGAACACGCGTTCGAGCCATCAAGTTTGATCCTGATTTGTTCGTGTTTTGTTCATCTTGTTGCTGATTTTCTAGTTCGTTTCTTCTCCAACTCCGATGCATCTCCAACATGTTATATACTACTTCTTCCGTCCCTTTTATATATGCTGACTTTTCTTATTTTCTTATCCCAATTATATGGCCCTATTTATTTATTGAGAATGTTTTGTTTTGTTCGTTCATTAATCTGCCATTATTTAATTTGCCCAAGTATAATCAATTTACTACTAGTTGTTGATAATTAAATAAGGGCAAATAAGAAAAGTTTAGACAATTACTTGTTCAATAACATTAAGTAAAATTTCTTAATCCGTGTGAAAAACATAACCAATCTGTATAAATGGGATGGAGGGAGTTTATATTCATTACTTTTGCAATATAATCTCGTCTCTTAGTATCGGTAAGAAAATTTCGTCAAAACATGGAAATTAATAAGCATCTACTTCGAAACGAAAATATGAAAAGTCTGCAGTTTGAAAGGAAAAGAAATCACTAGTGATTTGGATAATTTTTTCTTAGTAGTGCATGCTTTCTATGGGAACAAATGGTGCCAAAGAATTACACAATTTAGAAAGGAGATTTTTTACAGAATGCGATCCTGCATGATGCCGAATTGAATGGAAAACTTAGATCAAATTTGGTCAAGCATTAATGGTCAATTGGCGTGTTTTTGTTTTCTTTTATATGTGTGATTTGCGTATTTTGGAGAGACAAAGTTGGAAGTTTAGCATTGTGGTTTTTCTTGTTCTTTCTGTGGGTTGTAAAAAAGATGAAATTGGTGTGTGATGAAATTTAGGATATTAGTTTTTTCTATGATATTTGAGAGAGGGATATGGTGAGTTAAATTCTATAAGATTGCACGAATTTTTTAGATAGTAAAAAGCTTTGACAGTCCATAAATTTTTCTCCATCATTTTAAATTTTTTTGTTTCATATTAGTCTCAGTTCCAAATAGTAGTATCGGAGAGTCAAGTTGCATAAAGCGTTAGAGAACATAATATTATATTAACTGATATGGAGAAAATCAAAACTCGCTTGTGGCATGTACAAGTGAAGGATGTATTGATTTAGTTTTATGTAAAGATTTGATTCTGTAGTACGAATGTTTTGGAGTGCTAACCATATTTCGCTTAAATCTGTTGTGTCAATTTGGTATCAGATTATATTCCTAATAGAGACGGGCATTGTTCGTGAAATCTAAATTGCATGCAAGGCGATGAGTTAACACAATAATGTCTAAAAATGATAGCGTCAGAACAACGGATATTGATGGAACATTTGCATCGACAAATGGAGCTTTGAAGCAATGATTTCAATCAAGATGGTATGACTGTCATAGAGACAACAATTGATGAGTTGGTGGAAGAAGAATTTCGAAGGTGACACTAGCATTTTCGCTCTCTTCAATCCCAATTTGTAGGATATTGATTTAGACGAGGATAAGAATACATTGAGGAAAATACAATGATTGTAGATTTTGGTTTATGGTGCCCGAACAATTTGATGATTTAGAGGTAGAAGTGATTATTGTTGGTGTTCGAATTGGTTTAAAAAAAATCAAAAATTTGGTTAAGTATAATTTTGAACAAGTGACTCGGTGTCAACTTTAAGCAAATATTTGGACATGATCTAATGGTCAAATTACAAATGTAAATAGACCAACTTATTCTACTTTCGTCGAGTAAATCGTCGTAGTATATTTGGAATCTCAAAATCAATTTCGGATGAATGAGAAATCGCGGTTCAAAGTTGGATAGAAAATAGGATACACGGGCTAGAATATGACTATCTATGTTGTTCGCCTATCGCTCGAGCGAGAGGTTAGCAACATGCTAGCGAGAGAAGCTGTGATGAAAATGTGTCACTGTCGCTAGATCGAGAAGTCAGTGACATTCTAACGACAACAAGAATTGCTTCTGTTCGTAAGGTTGCGAGGTTTGGCTCGCAACACTTCTTCCACAACCCTTTACACTCTATAAATAGGACCTTTGGGACTTCCTTTTCTTCACACCAATGATATGCAATCATAGCATAACATTCTCTTCTCTTTCTCAACCAAGTTTTGTATATATATATATATATATACAAAGTTTTCAATACTTGCCTCGACTTTGCATCCATTTGGCGTTATTCATTTGAAGTTTCATTGCTGTCACTTTGTCGAAATTCTAGCAGAAGTTTGATAAAGATTCTACGGGCATTTGTTTGTCACTCCATACACCATCTCCATCCAACAATCTTAAGTCGAATTTTGTGGTTGTTGGAGTGACCTTGTTGCTTCGGTTATACTATTATTTGGTTTAATTTTTTCTACTCTTCTTTTGATTTGATTGATCTTCTGTTTTTCGTAAACATAAATGAATCTGATTTTTAATACTGACTCTACTTCGAACGACAATTCGAATATTGAAATTTCAGAAGGAATAGTTCATACTGGTACAATCCCTCCAGTTGTTACTGCCCCTCTAAACTCCGTTCCATATGGAGAGAAATCGAAAAAATTCATAGGGGCTGATTTCAAGAGATGACAACAGAAAATGTTGTTCTATCTCACGATCCTCAACTTGGCAAAGTTCTTATATGAAGATGCTCCCGTCATACAAGAAGGGGAAAACAATATAGCATCACTAATGCTTTGGATGCTTGTAAACATTTAGATTTCTCGTGCAAGAATTATATTCCGAATGACTTGAACAACTCTTTATATAACGTATACAGTTCCAAGAAATTTGCAAAGGAACTATAAGAGTTTTTGGAAAAGAAATACAAGACTGAAAACGCTGAAACGAAAAAGTTCATCGTAGGAAAGTTCTTGGACTACAAAATAAATTTTAATTCCCTTTTCAAACAAACTGAAAGATATTTCTTTATATAGAAAAGACAGGGATACAAGTTATTTCTCAACAGAAATTTATTTTATATTTATTTGAAAACCTTACAGTATTCACACTCTATTCAAGCCAAGTTGAGTCTTCCATAGAAGAACTCAGATTATTTGTTGTAATTATTTTTAGTTATTTTATAACAGTGAAATGCTTCTTCAAGGGCAAAAGACCACTCTATAATTGGTTCCTCCTGGACAAGTAAATGTGCTGGCATGATTATCTTTAGGGTAACTATATGCATCGCGGCACCTATCCTTAAAGAACCTAGAATAGTTTGTCTCTGAACAGCTCCCAAAGTTGCAACAGTATTGGTCGCTCTTGAACACCGTGCATGCGTTGTTGCAGCCACCAGGCGCCCTCAACTCATTTGGGCATTGACCATTGATGTCGGCGGTGCAGTGGATTCCTCGGTTGCACCAGCCGGAGGAGGGACTAAATTCCATTGGCACGTTGAACCCTTCAACAAGAGATATATCAAAGAAGTCTAGGTTATTGCTCTGGTTGAGGGAGTATTCAGCTAGGGTGTTAGGTGGTGCACCATAGTCTTGACACTGATATAGTCCATTGCAGTCCCCTGTTTGACAACGACCATGACCTGACCTGTCGAAGCTGCAACCTGTTCGAGCCCAAATTCGAGCAGCTGTAGTGCCTGCAGCAACGTTGATTCTCCAAGTTTGGCCACTGCGAAGTTGTCTGCCACCACCGGGTACGGCAGCAGCCCAGACTGTGAACCGACAATGGTTACGGATATTGAATGTGGCTGCATTGGTGCAGTGGAAGAAAAGAGCATAAAGAGAGAGAATAAAAATGGAAATGGAGATTGATATGAAGGACTCCATATTTATTTTGTTTCAAAAGTTCTTCCCTAATTAATTTGTGCTCCCATTAAACTTACTTCCTGACTCCGCCACTATTATATATTTTATAATTTTCTAATGATACTATTCCAAAATGGTGGAAGCCTTTGTCAAGAAATTCCTATTTCCTTTCCACAACATAGGAATATTAATTATATTTTTAATTGCCGACATATAAAGGTTAGCACTAAATGAATGCGCATGGTATTATTTTTAAGGGATTTAATATAAAATATCTGAAAAGAAGAAAAATTGTAAATGAATATCGATGTGTGATAATGATCTTAAAGAATATTTCACAATACGCATGTTATATACATTGTTTACATGGTTATCGAGTCTACTGCAACATTTATGCTTAGAAAATCCAAATTTAAGAGTTATATTGAGATTTAAGACTAACATTAATTTATTTAAAAAGCCATTATTTTATGTCGCTAGGAAAATTGTGGTTTGAAACTAAAAAATGTACAAAAAAAAAAAGTTTGATTTGAAAATTGAAACGGTTTGATTTGATTTGAAATTTTTCTAAATCGTTTTAAATTTTTGATTTGATTATAGTCCAAAAACCTTTCAAACTGATCGATATTCACTTCTATGTACGATGCTTTGTATGCTTATGTGGCTCGTATACCTACTCAAATAACTACATATGTATAGCAAATGAGTTAATTAATGAGGTAAGGAATTTTAAGTGCCCATCTTCTAGGTATTAATGATGGATCTTTACACTACATATTTTTATTTGTTACACTACGTTTTAATTATATTAAACGTCTCATGCTTTTCAATGTCGCACACATGTTCCTTTTTTATTGTTTTTTCTATACAGTCTTACATTAATTAGCAAATTTTGCTCATGATGACAATTTCCATATTCGGAAGGCATAAAAAGGCTTATATAGTTATATGTCTCTCATATTTATAAAAGAATGATGAAAAAAATAACAAATACAAAATTTTTATTCTTCATTTCAAAAAATGCTAACAAAATATTAGAACATAAATCATCGTCAATAACCACAAGTGCTAATTAAGTGAGACAAAAAAGTAGAGATATAAGTGTGACAATCAATAAAAAATGAGGAAGGAAAATGTGATGGCAATATAATCACCCGATTTGACTTTGTTCATATGATTTTCTGTAAAATTGGTAGAAAATTTGCTAATGTATGTTTGGGTTTTGTAAATTCTGCAAAATATCTTTTGTCCAGTCCATTGGAAACAATAAATGTTGATTAGATCGGCAAAATTACAAACTTTAAATTAAATTAATAGTTTATTATCATTCAGTAAGTTTTAATGTAAAGTATTGGAAGAATAATAGATAAACTTTCTTAATTTTGAATGTTTCATAAGTAAAATTAGAAATATAACTTATGCCCCTAACGATTTTTTATGTCATTTTTATTCATCAAATTTTTCATTAGCTAATACATTTTATATTTAAGAACAATCTTATGTCCAAAAGTCCGTTAAAATGACGTAAAATAACTTATTTTTTCATCATATTCTTAAAAAATAAATAAATAAAAAGTGTGAATGAATATTTTTTTCCCTCATTTCAAAGCATGAATATAACATATTTGTATATAAATTATCATTAAGGATGATACGTGTTGATTAATAGAAAGGTTGAAGATAAGAATTCGGCGAAAAAAAGTTTATGAAATAATTGCTACAATGAGGAAAGATTAAGGAGCTTATTGCAATTAAAATCCAGTGTATCAATTAAAAATTGTGATGACAATATAACTAACCTTCAATTAATTTACACCCACCCTTTGAATTATCGTTTGGAAAAAATTAAAGAAATAAAAAGAATAAAAATTCAATTGGGGTGGGGGGGGGGGTGCGGGGGGGGGGGGGTGTTTCCATCTACCAATATTCTTGACAAATAGTTTTGGAAAAAAAAAAATTAATCGACAATTTAAGTTAATATATCAATTTAGATGATTAATTATGGGCTATGCTATTTGAACAGGGCCACCTTGACCTTGTTCGAACAGGGGCACTAAGTGGCCTCCCTATTCGCAGGGGGTCTGATCAAACCCGCTGCTAATAGGGGCGCCAGTACAAACATGGCCATCTCGGCCCTGTTTGAGTAGCTTTATTCTTTAAATACAGATCTTTGAAATTTAAAAATTGGCCACCCCACACCCCATAATCTATGTTTCTTGTATCCTTTCTATACCCCTCTTTTTCACTCTCTTCAAATAGAAAATCCAAATTGATTTATTACCTCCAATAGAAAACACAATACAAATTCTTCTCTACTTCATTTTCTCCAACTGACTATTGTCCTCCTGAAGAATCTTGAATATATAGATACAAAAATCAGGTTCCTGAAATGGCAATCCACTTACATCCAACAATTTGTTTTTCCGTTTATGAAGTAATTCGTAGAATACTTTAATATAAATTTTGAGTCAAAATTTTTACTTGAAATGATAAATTTTAAGATCTTTTGAATGGTTGAATCATCTTACTTTCTAAAACTCCAAATCTACAATTTTCTTGCACTCTAATGGTCCCAATTCTGATCACAATGGAAGGGGATTATTAGCCACAACCTAAGTGCCAATTTTTGTGAGTTTTCATGCCAAAATAGTGGTTCTAAGTGCCTTTCAATTTTGGTGATATTTTCCATACGAATTTTCACCATCTTATTTCCATATTTTTTCTCCATTGCTAGACTAAAAATTGGAGATTTTATGGGAGGAGTTATGAAAGGTTATGGGGAGTTGTGGATTTGAATTCCAAATTCAAATCACTCCGTCCAACCATTTTGATATCCTGTGGGTTGGCTTACTCCACATAGGCGACTCATAATCCATATTTTCTAACATCTCCCACTTGTACATGATGGGTTTGATCCGAACAACAGGGACAACAAATGTCACACATTAAATCTTTCTCAAGTTCTATCTTACAAAAAATCAACACGACAAATAGATCGTACGACCAAAGAGTATATTAGTTATTACGGTACTATAAACCTGTTAGAGATATATAGTAGCTCTATTAGAAGATCATTACATCTCGCTATACATCAAACTTATTTTCCAACATAATTCAAGTATTTCCAATCTCTCAAGTATTTATGAAACATATTTGAACCCCATATCTTATCATTGTATTCACAATTGTATCCTATACCATAAATGGTTGAACACAATTGTTCGACCGGTGAATATAAATATAAATGTTGGTCAAAATAGTTTTCCTTTCCTATTTGAATCCTACAACTTTAATTCAACTGCTTTCCTAGACATGTCCCATCAAAACGAGTCAATCATAGTTATTGGCAAAATGTTGAAGTAACAATGCCGAAATAAAATCTCAAGAAACAGTCAAAGTCATAAGGGTATATATGAGATTATATAAACCTCAAGGTCTTACACAAACACATGTTACGATGTTTCTCCCATTCTTAGGGCGTATGTCATATTCTTTATAAACAAATAACACCGTACAAATCCTAATTCAAGTATTCATCGATACCTAACTTGAGTTCTCCTTATATTCATTCTTCTAGGCAATTTGAAATCGAGAACTTGATCTGACTACTAATCAAGTTTAATGGATTAGCAAAATCCATTTCGATTACTTGTTGCAATCTCATCTTGATATCTCATCAGGGCAACTAAATCATGTACATAACGTGATCACTATGTCTCATCTCAGCACAATCCAAAATGTCTGGGGCAATTGCTCGTGTGAGTGAGTCAATCTCAACCTGTTCGACATACTTTATATGTGCATGCAAAATATTATCTTGTAATCCCAATAATAGATTACACATGAACTCAAAATTGTTCATCTACGGGCACATATTCTGCATAATTTTAGAGATTTGACATTACCAACAAGTATATTTCTAAACATCTTTATAGTATGGTGATTACAGAGCATCATTTACATAAATATATTACAAAAATACTTTCTTTGTTAATGACTCTCACAGAAATACTATCGAGTGTTTAGTTTCATCACGATATTTGAAATCCTCAACACAAAGGGTAATTGTATTATTATCATTGATCTAATATTCTCAACTAAACTCCTGTTTGGTGCACATTAAAATGAGAGAATGGATTTTTTTGAAATGATGTGATGGGGAATATGTGGTTGAAAAAGAAGGAAAATTTATTGATGTGATCGAAAATATTATTTTATTGAAAATGTGTGGTTAAAAATGAGTAAAAGAATAAGAATGAAAAATAATGTGGCTCAAATAGGGGCTAATATTATTAGATGCCTAATACATCTCTACCAAATAATTTCTTCATCTGTCAAGATATATACTACAAGATATGCTTCTTGCTACTTTATTTAGCAAGATTGTATAAGTTTAATAACTATTTGTGCTTGACTAATTCTCATCCTTGGTCGATATTTGCATATCTATTACAATCACAAATTATTCCTTTCAAAACAAATAAAATAACTGACAGCAGCACTCTTCAGATATGACAATATCCTTTCAAAGGATAACATCGATACCTACTGACTAGATCTATAACATCACAAATATTAGGGAAAGTATACATCAAAGCATACTTCTAATTCTTAATCGCACTAGATATGGTCATCTAGATATTTCTTTGTGCACTTATGGAGTCCTTGGACATATCTGAAAATTCATATGGTCACCTTCGAATATACGAGCATCAATAGGGCAGGAATTCCACAGTTAAAAATGATTTAGAATTTTTATGGTATATAACTCTTGTGACTAGAAACAAAACTAGAATAATTTTCTTAAATTAATAAGGAAATGGAATGCGTTAGCACCACCATGTCGTTCTTGAAAAAACTTTTCAATTGGTCATTCCAACTAATTTTGACGTTTTGAGTTCATCCGTGTAGTCAAATTTTATAAAATCAATGTTTAAGGTCACATTTGAGACATTAACAGATCTTCCCAAGAGTCAACAAAAAAAAAAAAACATGCAAAATTTTCAGATTTTCAACCAAATTTTGAGAAATCATAACTTTTTCATTTTAAGTCCAAAATAAATGTTCTTTATATCATTGGAAAGATTTTGAGAATATCTATTCAATCATATCATATGAGAAGTATGAAACATAGTGTGGAAGAAGTTATCATGTGATGAAATTTCGAATTTTATCAATCTTCTTGCAAAAAATCAGATTTAGATCCAAATTTCGGAAGGCCATAACTTCTTCATTTTAAGGCTAAAATTAATGATCTTTATATCGTTAGAAAGGTCTCAAAAATATATATATCCAATCATAACAAATGGAAAACATAAAACACAATGTTGAAGAAGTTATTATGTGATGAAGTTTCAAATTTTATCGATATTCATATAAAAACTCAGATTTACTTCCAACCTTCAAAACTTCTTTGTTTTAACTCCAAAATTTAAGTTCTTTATATGGTTGGAAAGCTCATTAAAATACCTTTCTAAAAATAATACAAATTTTACTACATAATTATTAATGTATAGTAAACAGTAAATTATCAAAAAATGTCATTAAAGACGACATAAGATTTCAAACCTTCACATATAAAATTCATAACTTTTTTTTTTTTTTATCATGTAATAGAGTTGAATTGGGAGGGAAGATTCTTGCTGTATTGATAGATTTAATTTTACAAGTATATACAGAATGTAAAGAAAAGAAAGAAAAGGAGAAATTGCACTATAGTCCCTAATAATTAACAAAAGCTACAAGTTGGTCCCTAACAAAGATTAGTATATATTTCAACTCTCCCCCTCAAGTTGGTGCATAGATATCTCGCATGCCCAACTTGGATGTCATTGTATAGAATGGACCACTAGCAACTCCATGTGTCATTATATCAGCCAGTTGTTCCGCCCTCTTGATGTATGGAACCTCTATATTTTTGGAGTCGAGATTATCTTTGATGTAGTTCCTATCAAGTTCAACATGTTTTGTTCTATCATGTTGCACAGGGTTGTTTGCAATTTTAATAGCAGCAGTGTTGTCACAGAAAAGTAACATAGGCTTGTCCGGGCCAAACCCAAGTTCACTAAGAAGAAGTTTTAACCATGTAAGCTCGGTAGTTGCATGATGTAATGCTCGATATTCTGCCTCGGCACTAGATAGCGACACCACATTCTGTTTCTTACTTCTCCAAGTCACAAAATTGCCTCCAACAAACGATACATATTCTGATGTGGATTTTCTATCCTATCTCGATCCAGCAAAATCAGAATCTGTATAGCCCGTAATATCTAAATGCCCCATTTTTGAGTACAGAATGCCCTTGCCTGGAGAGGACTTCAAATATGCCAATATACGATTAACTGCACTCATATGCTGCTCACTGGGATTATCCATGAATTGACTCACAACGCTAACTGCATATGACAAATCAGGTCTCGTGTGGGTTAGATAAATCAACTTCCCTACCAATCTCTGGTATCTCTCTTTGTTTGTGGGAATTTGATCCGGGTAAATAGATAAACCATGATTTACCTCAATAGGTGTGTCAACAGGGACACAAGCCGACATACCAGTTTCTGCTAGAAGATCAAGGACATACTTGCGTTGGGATAGGATAAGTCCTTGCTGAGAACGTGATACCTCAATGCCCAAGAAGTACTTCAAAGTACCCAAGTCCTTCATTTCGAACTCCTTTGTCAAATGGCTTCGAAGTTTCTCAATCTCACTGGGATTACTACCAGTAACAATCATGTCATCCACATACACAACGAGCATAGTAATATCACGACCATCTCTCTTATAAAATAGGGTATAATCAGCCAAGGCCTGTTTAAAGCCATACTCTTCCATTGAACAACTCAATCTTCCAAACCACGCCCTGAGTGATTGTTTTCGCCCATAAAGGGCCTTTTCAATTTACACACATTACCCCCTGGAGGAGCGAACCCAGGAGGAGGATCCATATATACTTCCTCTGTTAAATCACCGTGAAGGAATGCATTTTTAACATCAAATTGTCTCAATGGCTAATCAAGATGACTGCTAGAGATATGATGACTCTAACGGTATTCATCTTAGCTACTGGGGCAAAGGTTTCTTGGTAGTCAATCCCATAAGTCTGTGTGTACCATTTGGCAACCAATCTAGCTTTATACCTATCCACAGTTCTATCTGACCTGTATTTTAATGAGTACACCCATTTACATCCCACGGTCTTTTTCCCTGGTGGTAATAAGACCATCTCCCAAGTAGAGTTCCTTTGGAGAGCATTCATTTCTTCTACCATAGCAGATTTCCACTTAGGTTGATCAAGAGCTTCCTGAAAGTGATTAGGGATAGATACAGAAGATAGTTGGAGGGCAAACGCCAAATTAGTCTTAGATAAACGGTGGTACGAAATATAATCAGAAATGGGAAAGATAGCATTGGAAGAAGATTTCGAAAAACCAAACCTATCAGGCTTATTATGGATTCGAAGAGGATATCTCCTATCCTGAGTATCAACCATATCTAAGGCTGCAGGATTAGAATCAGAAACAGAGATAGGAGTAGAAGGGGTAAGAGGTACCTCATTTTCAATCTCCGAAGAATCAGATGGCACTGTAGAATCAACCAAAGGGTTATCAGGGTCTGAAGTAGCCAATACAGGAGTGCAAGCGTTGTCTAAGTTTTTTCTTGTATAACACTTTTGGAACAAGCGAGGTGATCTATCACCCTCAACTCTACGAGGTGATCTATCACCCTCAACTCTATCACCCTCAACTCGAGATTCATTTCTGGATTCAACTTGGGATTCCCCCTCTTTTCCAGAAATCCACACTTTTTTCTCCTCTAACCACACTCGTTCCTCTTCCTTACTACTAATCTCCCCCTGAAGAGGAACTAACGAAACATCATCAGAAAAAAGGATTCTGACTCGCAAAATTCTACATCCATAGAAACATAATATTTTCCCGTAGGGGGATGAAAACATTTGTAGCCCTTCTGGGAGCTAGAGTAGCCAAGGAAGACACATTTCAGGGCACGATGATCAAATTTATCTCTTAGATGAGAATGCACGTGGACATAACACACACAACCAAAAATCTTGGGACAGAGATTTAAAGCAGATGGAATAAAGTGAAACTTGTACAATATTTTTAAAGGAGTTTGAAAGTCAATAATGCGAGCTGGCATGCGATTTATGAGAAAGACAGCAGTTGTCACCGCCTCAGCCCAAAAACGCTTTGGAACTCGCATAGTGAAACATAAAACCCGAGCTACTTCAAGAATGTGTTGATTTTTTCGCTCTGCGATGCCATTTTGTTGCGGTGTGTAAGCACAAGTGGTCTGATGGAGAATGCCGTGAGTCGAGAAGAAGTTTTCAAGGGTTTGGTTTACAAACTCACGACCATTGTCAGAATGAATAACTTTAACCCGTGTATGAAATTGGGTCTCAATCATTTTAAAGAATTTTGGAATAACATGGACGACTTCACCCTTAGATTTTAACAAATATACCCAACTAACTCTGCTACAATCATCAATAAAAGAGACGAAATATTTATGACCTGTAGCAGATGGGATAGAGAAAGGCCCCCAAACATCAGTATGAACACAAGAAAAAGGAATAGAACTTTTATTGAAACTGACTTTGAAAGGTACATGATGATTTTTGGCAAAAATACATTGTTCACATCGCATACTAGAACTAGGAATACTTTTAAATAGCCATGGGAACAAGTGTTCTAAATAAGTGAATGAAGGATGACCTAATCGACAATGCCACAAAAGGATCCTATCTCTTGGAGATAATTTACTAACAACTTGGAGACCATGGATATCCTCAGTTTGCAAACGCCTAGTTTCCTCCAACACATACAACCCTCCTCTCTCTCTACCAGTGCCAATCGTCATCTTCGTTCGATTGTCCTGAAATACACAATCAGTAGGTGAGAAAATGACGGAAGCAATCAAGATGCTTTGTAATTTTACTAATAGATAAGAGATTAGTGGAAAAAGTGGGTGCAAGTAAAACAGATGAGAGAGAAAAAGTAGGTGAAAACGAGACGCCTTCCAGACCCAGGTAGCTTTGATGAGTCCCATTAGCCACTTGAGACAGATCTAACAGTGCGGAATTGTCAAGGAGTCAAATGTGGAGGAATTGCAGGTAAAATGATCGGTAGCTCCAGAATCGATAACCCAACAATCAGATGTAGTAGAAGTAGAGTGCAGTCCAAAGGTACCTTCCCTAGAAGATGAACAAGCAACATGGGAAGCCATTTTTTCTTCAAGAATAGCTTGCTCAAAAAATGGAGAGCTTTGGAACCACCAAATGCAAACAATTCAAATCCAATCTTTGCCGAGCTACAAAGGTTTAGGCTCGGTTTAATCAACCCACATATCACAAGTTCACTCCAAACCCTTAAGCTCGACTTAATACCCACACACATGCAGAATCAAGGTAGACAAGGTCAAACTAGAACTCACTGGGAGAATCATGTGAGCGAGAGAATGCGAGAAAAACACGCAGCATGAAGAAAAACAATACCACCACACACTGCAAGAACACTACTACCACACATTGCACAACAATGAATCTCCAGCAAAATGAACAACACCAGAGCACTCCACCGGAACAAGAGAACCAGAAATTAGAAGGGCAACCAATTAAAACAACCACCAAACCTATCATTATGAAGATGAAGATCCGGAAATCGCGTCGCGTCACAGAGGCGATGGAGGACGACGCACGGAAAACACGTCGTATGCGGGTGGTGGAAAATGGCGCCCGAATCGCATCTTGGCAGCCGGAATCGCGTCTGAATCGCGAGCAGGAAATCGCGACTGAGTCGCGAGCGGGAAATCGCGACTCTGTGCAGCCGAAAAAAAAGGTCCCCGGCGCTATGGTCACCGGAAACGTCGTCGCCGGCGGTGGATAGGTAACCTGCTTCTCTGATACCAAGTTGAATTGGGAGGGAAGATTCTTGTTGTATTGATAGATTTAATTTTACAAGTATATACAGAATGTAAAGAAAAGAAAGAAAAGGAGAAATTGCACTATAGTCCCTAATAATTAACAAAAGCTACAAGTTGGTCCCTAACAAAGATTAGTATATATTTCAACTAATAGCATATTTAAGCATGTATTACAACAAAGAATTTGATTTTATGGCTCTAATACCAATGAAGTAATTCACGGTATACTTTAATATGAATTTCGGGTCAAGATACTTACTTGAAATGATGAATTCCAAGATCTTTTGAATGGTTGAATCACCTTACTTTCTAAAACTCCAAATCCCCCTTGCAGTCTAATGGTCCTAATTCCGACCACAATGGAGAAGAATTATTAGCCACAACCTAAGTGCCAATTTTTGTGAGTTTTCATGCCAAAATAGTGGTTCTAAGTGCCTTT